>CM040481.1:12152741-12255534 GCA_022758105.1 Pangasianodon gigas
GAGGAACTCTGTAAAAAATGGCTGTAATTCCTAAACGGTTAATGCAATATTTTTGTTAAACCCCTTGAATTAAAGCTGAAAGTCTACGCTTCAGTCACATCTTGACTGCTTCATTTCAAATCCACTGTGGTGGTGTACAGAGGCAAAATTACCAAAACTGTGTCACTGTCCCAATATTTATGGACCTGACTGTAAATAATAAAAAATCATCTTATTATTTAATTTGAATAAAATTTTGATTTAAATAATAAATTGTTACATTATTAAATTATTTTGGTACTTATAAGTTATTTTTATTATTTATTTCCTTTAAAAAAAAGATTTCCTGAGGGATATTGAGGTTGAGTTTAGGATTCGCTGTAGGTGTATTATTTAAATACAGTAATATAAAGTGAGTGTAAATAATAGACATAAAAGAGAGATCTGCAAACATGTGTGTCAATATATCCAGCTGTCTGTTAAATAATAATAATAATAATAATAATAATAATAACACAGACACAGAGCCATATGGCACTCACAGAAGCAGAACAGCTCTACAGCATAGAGGCGAAAAAGAGCTGATTCTGTCTCTTACACTTCAAAATGAAGAATGTGATCTGAGCAAATTCAAGATGGTGTATTATGTCCAAACAGAGATGCTGTGTCAACTAGTAAAGTACAAAAATAGCTTCTTAATGTGCAGTTAAAGGTGCAGTTTGTGTTTCTTGACTAGTAATAATCATACAGTTTTAAAGATAGCTTTAGTGAATTGTTATATTGCAAACTGATCTGGATAGTTTCTTCAGTTCAGGCTTCTCATTACATTTTTCCAGATACAGAACTGAGCTCCGCCCCTGCCTGACGCAATATTAACCCAAAGACCAATCAGGAAGTGGCTTTTTGTTCATTAGTTAACTAAAAAAAAAACCAATAACCTTTAGCATTAGTAAATTAACATATGTATTAACTGACATTTATTTAAATGTTCATCTGCAATCATTAATGTTTATTCAATCCATGACTAATAATAGGTCCGTATAATTGAGCAAAAGATGAAAATGCAGCAAATGTTGCAAAATTCTGATAACTCACTGAACTCTGGTCTCCAGATATAAATATTGGAACTTGGTTTTCTGAATTTTCACCATTTAACTACTGCAACGGTGTTCCATAAGGTACTGGTTCAACACACGTTGGGGTTAATTTTATTAATTGTTGGTATGAACATGGTATGGTTTTGTTACTGATGGTATATTAATGTTACAGATGGCATATTAATGCTGAAATACATGATTTATTCACTGTTAAGTAACACGTTATATAAGTAAGGAATAAAATACTACATGGCATGCTGTTATAGGAAAATAATCAGTGATGTAGTACTTTGATGTGTTCTGACGTGAAGCGGAGTTACTGTTACCACCCTGTTAGTTATTTTCCTATAACAGCACTTCCTGAAGTGTTTTGCTCCTCTTATACAACAGCAATTTGTCAGCGATTACATTTTTTTTTTTATTTATTAAAGAACGTCACGTCATACTTTTACCCATTCATAGTTACATCTCAAGTTGTGAAAGGTCCACGACATAGAGTCGGTTAGGTCGTTACTGAATATTACAAAGCGCTGACACTAGAGACTAGAGATGGTAAATAAACATCTCCTTACAGAAAACTTCACTATATCAATGATTGTATGACTTTGTTAAAAAGACAAATAAAATGAAAGACACAGAAAAGTAATCGACATCATCTGACCAATCGGATTCAGACATTCAGCAGTTATAATGGGTTATAATGTCACTGTGTTATAATGTCAGTTAAGAGAACTTTAATATAATGTGATTATATTTTAGTAGACTAGCAACCATAACTTCATCCCAAAAGCTACAGTATAATCCCATATTAAATGGTATATGATCAGTATGGCACATTTGTGTATAAGATATTTAGTGTACTATTTTGGCATACTAGTTAGTACAGTAGTTTGTAGTTTGGGATGAAACCCTATAGGATCAGCAAATTGTGAATGTTCTAAGGTCTTTATAACGCCAGTCTTACTGACACTTGTACAAGTAAATGTAAACAGTCAGGTAAATGGAGTCATAAAGTACCATATGTGAAGACGGTAATCTGTTCACATTCACTTACTTAACGTGCCTCATCAGCCCTTATAATGTTGAGTAGTGTTGTCCATGTGACCACTGGAGGTGTTAATCAATCACTGTAACAGTTATTTCAACACATAATAAACAGTTTAACTTTGTAAAGCCGAAACTTCAGGCTTCTACTTTGACTCTTTTACTCTGTACGCTGTATATTTTTATAGATTACACACAGTCTGTGCTTGTGTGAGAAAAAAAAGAGGGAGGATATTAATACAGTACACATATTACTTCTCTAAAATGTTATCCAAAGCATTCCAGTGTATCACTGTGCGGTTGTAAGAATTGGTGCCAAATGCATCAAGCCCACACACACACACACACACACACACACACACACACACACACACACATAGACAGTGCATGTGTAAGAGAGCACCAGGGAGCTTTGCTTTGATTGAGGATGTGTTTCAAATCTGCCCTTTCTTTCAGTCTTTCTCCTTCCTCTCTTTACCTCTTTTGTTCTTCAGGGTGGGCTAACCTTCTCATCTTTCACCTCTACTTTCACATCCTGTGATCTTTGTTTATGTGCATGTGCGTGTGTGTGTGTGTGTGTGTATGTGTGTGTGTGGCTGTATTGGGCTTCCTTATCATTGTGATAAGAAATAACTGCTTATGACTTGAACCCTAGAAATGTATGCACTGTGGGTGCGAGACAGCTTTATTATGTAGAGTACAATTTAATGTTCTACCGAATTTAAGCCGGTGCCTGATCCTGAGACACTTCTCCTGCTGTGGCTCCTCTTACCCTTCATCCTGATACGTTTTTTTTTTTTTTTTTTCTGCATGGAGCTTTCTGCACTTGTGACTCACCTCTTGCTGCTGTGGATGGTCCCACATGGACAACATGAATAATTGCACTTCCTAAAACTGTTTCTGCCTCTTGCTTCAGCGGAAGCTGAATCTGAACATCCTTTCAACACATTTAGCACTGTTTGAGTTTATAGTACACTAGAAGAGGAATGATCTATAATCGCACTATCCAGTGGGTTCGCTTTTAATTCTGGCTCCTCTCAAGGTTGTCTTCCTCATGTTGTCTCAGGGTGTTCTCCTGTGACCGGAGATTCTGGTGTGGTGTGGCAGGAAGACATTAATAATGTTTTAATAATAAAACAGCTCATTTTGAGATTTAACTGTGTTTGAGGTAATATTATTAATCAGGGTTGACAGATTTCAGCAAAATTGTGTTCCAGCACAACTACATCTCCAAAACCACACAAAAGAACCTGAAACTAGCCCAAAAAATTTTGGACATTGGAAAATGGAGACATTTTTCTTCTTTTTATCCGCCTTAGCTTGGGAAACAAGTATTTCACATGTATTTATGTCATATAGACATAATCCACTCCATAATCCCCCTTTCCCTCTTTTAATCTTTGCAATATATCTTACAATAGAAATGGTTCTGTTCACAGACACACTGTCTGCGCTTATAGTTTGCCTTTTTGCTGATTTTTTTTTAGATTTAATTCTGAATATTTGCTATAAAACACCGACAGAGTATTTTTAAACTAGTCATCCCTGACAACCCTGTCATTAAATCTGCACAATATCTAGAAAGGTGAGTAAAGCAAGGAACATTGGCTTATACTGACTTTTTTAAAACTCATTCAAAAGAGGTCATTAGTATTTCAATGGGACTTTATGAAGATTAACATCATTCATAGACTATGTCTATGAGTCTATGAATAGAGACAATAACCCGATATCAATAAGCTATCGAAGTGAGATAACTAAATGGTGTCTTAAAATTTTAAATCAGCTGAACGCACTAAAATGCAGTACATATTAAATATGCTAACAACTGCTTGTTGGGTTTAGTGGTTGTTAAGCAATATATATATTTTTTTAATTTTCATGTCCGAGGTTGATCTACACTTCAGCAATTACACACTGAGCACCTTTAAAATAAATCTATTAATCATAAGGTATGCTGGGTCACAGCAGGGGCACACTCCAGGTATATGTGCATGCATGTGTGTGTGTGTGTGTGTTATCAAATTGCTCTGTTATCCCTATTGCTTTCTGGGGTTTTCTTTACGTTTAGACTATCCCTTCCTACCATTACTCTCTTTTCTGCTTCTTGTGTGTGTGTGTGTGTGTGTGTGTGTGTGTGTGTGTTTGTTTGTTCCTGCACATCAGCTTGTCGATTCCCTGTAGCCTGCAGAGATGTGTGACACACAATCTCAGAAGCAGCGTCGTGACAACTGCCGGAGTTTGAGGCTTATCCACTGGAACAGCTGCTGCAGGGGATGGAAGAGTCACAAAGACAAGCGGTCACATTCACACACACACACAAACACACACTTCATACATACATCCACGCATCAGAACACTTGTGCAAGAGGACAGCACCCAGTGTGTAGTCACACAAACTCATACACACACAAAAGCACACATGTACACATATTGAAGCTGGTTGCTTTATAGGCACACAATGTTTTTTCTCTGCAATTCAGTAAACAGACCATTAAGTATTATTATTATTATTATTAATACTACATCATTGTTGAAATCTTGATTCTGATTGGTCAGAAGGTGTTGATTCATTTTCTATGACAGCAGCTCTGACAATAGTTCTGGCTGCTAGGTTTGTACCGATGCTCTCATTGTAATGTTCTCGCTTCTATAGTAGCTTACACAGGGACTTGTACGAGGGAAACTCCACATACACAAGTTTTAAAAAAAAACAAAGTTTTCAGTGAGGAGATGTTTATTTAGCATTTTTATAAGGAGTCTCTGTCTCCAGTGTCAGATCTTTGTCACAGTCAGAGGTAAAGCTGTAACTTTAATGGGAAAGTCTTCAAGACAGAGGACTTTGCGGTTTCTCTGTAACATGACAAGCTGCATTTGCTTTGTTTTATAAACTTCAAGAGATAACAGGAAGCGATAACAGGAAATAACTTGTTTTGCAGATGTTCCACAACATTAAACATTCCACCCCAATAAGCGTAATCCCACTGTATGAGTCGCTGGCTGTCTTCAAACAAAGACTAAAGACCTGCCTCTTATCCAAGCACTAAAATGAGCACTAATTTAATGGTATTCTTAGACCCTGACCCATTTAAGTATGTGGATATGCTTCTGATGGAGAATACAAAGCGCTCTGTATAACAACGTCTGACAAATTTCTGTAAATGTAAGCTATAAACTGATACAAATTTTGGCTTGTCCTTGTTTACTTACTAAAAAATAGCAGTTGCTGGCAAATCGTGTGTGGTATAAGAGAAAGAAAACAATTCGGATGTGCTATTATTGGAAACTTCGGGGTCGTAACAGTTACTGTACTTTGTGTCAGACTTCACTACACCACCCTATTGTTGATTATTTTCCAACAACAGCATGCTTCAAGGGTTTTATGCCTTCCATAATGGATATATTTGTTTTCAGTAAGTGTGCAAACGAAGGAATACACTCTGAGGAAAAAATTACTTTTCATGGAACAAATGATTGTACCTACATTGTGCTTACTTTTTTGTACCTTTAAAACTCATTTAAAGTATTGTATAGCATAATATACGGTATAACTACACCTTAAGGACCCACTGTTGTACCTTTGAGGATACATTTTCACTTGTACCTGTCTTTTTGTCTAACAGTACAGAAATGAAGAGAGGAACATGCTTTTGTTTCTCCATATTGATTTGAAACATTCCCTCTTCTTGTCCTCCGTCAATCTTACCATTCCTCTCTGCAGTGTAAATCGATGGATAGATTGCCTGTGAAGAAAGAAGTGTGACAGGGACAAGTGAAGGACAGATCAAGATGAAGAGTGAGTGAGAGGAAATAAAGGGAGGCATAGAGGGAAGGAAAGTAAGATACAGTATGAGCATGTGCGTGTGTGTGTGTGTGTGTGTGGGTGTGTGGGTGTGTGTGTGTGTGGGTGTAGTGTGAGAAGACTGAAAGTGCTCACAGGCCTGTCTGAGTCTACGTGTCCTTCATTAGATGTTATACTGCCACTGGCCAGTAGCACCCGAAATAGCAATTACACATATGTAAAGGTTTAAGTCTAACCTTAATGTTATTGTCAAAATTTTAGAAGTAATTAAACAAACCGGAGAACAAGTAATTGTTGCAAGGTCTTATGATTGTATGTTTTTTTTCCCCCCAAGCCAGGAAAACAAGAGGAACAGTACCCCAGCATCACCCAGATCAAACCATATTGCTATATGGGCCATTCTACACAAATGACACAAATTCAAGATTGTTTTTTTTTTTTTTACCTTTGTGTTTGACATTTAAAAAATCTATAAATGTAATTAGCATACACTAAAATCCTTTTTATTATTTTTACAATTTACATAATTTCAGAGAATTCAAATTTTTGGGAATGGTATTAAAGTGGCACAAAAATAATTTTGTTTCCATTTTTAGATCCTATTATCAAATTTCATTCGTTCACACAACTACTGTGCTTCTGTGGTGATCATTACCTTCAAGTTGACCTTCTAGCATTGCTAGCTTTATAAGTTACCGCATAGTTCACTGTTTGCTAGTAATCTCTAAGAACTTCTGTGTTGCTGCTCATTACTGCCTCATTCTCCTTCGAGTATTTCACATTTCCTGCTGTCTAGCCAACCACCTGGCCTGTGATTATGTGTTAAAAGCTTAGTGGAATGATTTTTTCTTGCTATACCACACTCTTTCACCACCTTGCATGGTTTTCCCTTGCTGTACCACACACTATTCATTGCTGAACCTGCTAAGTTAGCTAAATTCCATTAACACACAGCACTGGGGCTGGATTTGAATTACACCTCATTGTCCTTTCCAGGTTGGGTTCTCTTTCCTTTGCCATACCACATGCTGTTCTCGGCTTAGTCTGCAAAGTTAGCCAAATTTTAGCTAATATTCACCTCTGGGGATGGAGCTGGTTTCCCTTTATGACCCCTCATTCTTTCACGATATACTGACTGGTTGACTGAGCCAACCTGGTTTTCACAAAGGGCCAAGCATGGTTAGCAAAATATGGGCCGGCTGCCAAAGAGGCCCTATAGAGGAGAATGCAGGCTTCGGATTCACAAAACCAGCCAAACATCCAATAGACCATTCTGTGCAGCCCAGTTCTGTATCCCAAAACCCACAAAGATTCCACCTGCCTTGCACAAGCCTTAGGCAGGAGGAACCATGCCATCAGGCCCATAGTAGGCACTTGAACATCCATCACATGGAGCTGGCCCTAAACCCATTCATACCACTAAAATCCATACCAGTAAAGGGCCCCATGGATCACACCCATGTGGAGAGACACTTTGTAGCTGAAAATATTGTTCATTGACCAGTGACTGTCAGACCATTGGGTCCTGATGGGAATGTTGCAGGGACACAAACCTTGTAACTTATCAGTGTACAGGGTCTTGTCAATATCATATATTGCTATAACACAAGAAAAGTTCCAGTTCTAGATTTGAGGTGGTTGACCTCTTTTTATGAAAGACCAGATATAATATATGCCATGCAATCACAGGACTTGGGGATGCTAGGACTGTTGATGGTAGCTCAGTGGTTAAGATGTTGGACTACTGATCGGCAGGTCATGAGTTCGATCCCCTGTACTGCCAAGCTGCCACTGTTGGGCCCTTGAGCAAGGCCCTTAACCCTCAACTGCTCAGTTGTGTAAATGAGATAAATGTAAGTCGCTCTGGATAAGAGCATCTGCCAAATGCCATAAATGTAAAATGTAAATGTAGCTGCAGAAGTAGTCCCCTTGGGCTTCTATCTGAGGCCCACTGCTTATTTCACTATATATGTTACCTCTGGGTGCAATTAATCATAATCTTGGTATCCATTGCTATTCCGATGACACACAACTGTATGTTTCAGCAAAGCCAGATGACAGACACCAGCTTAATAAAGTTGAGTAAAGTGTAAGTGACATTAGGCACTAGATACTAAGTAACCTCCTCCTACTTAATTCCAAGAATACAGAAGAACTTCTTCTAGGGCCACACGCAGCTAGAAGTAAGCATTCTGATTATATAGTAACTCTCGATGGCCTTTCAATTTCATGTGCAGCAGTGAAAGATTCTGAGTTTTTTTTAAATCTCATGATAAGAGATGATATGATGATAAGATTCTACTAATATCTAATTCTACCGAATGGTCTCACCACACGGTATAGTGAAACTTTGGTCTATTATGACACTATGATCATAGCTGCTTCAATCAAAAGGTGCAGGATCTTTATCAGTACCTAGAATAACTGCAGGAAGCAGAGCTTTTTTTCCCCACAACTAGGGTTAGGAATAATCTTTCAATTAGTGTTTGGAATCAGACTCTAGGTCTAAGCCCAAATGTAGCTTGAAAACCTGTATAGTTAGGCATTTTACTAAATAGCCTTTCTCTTAGGTAAAGGTGCAAATCTGGGAGATTCATGGGCAGGTGAGTTATCATAAACCAAGATGTTTTGAAGCTGTCACACCACCTCTCTCACGTGATCACTCTGGTTGGATGACGGTGGAGTGGCCAGAGCTGAGTCTTGCTCCCCATGCTGAGTTCTGCCAAGGTTCCTCGGAAAAGATCTAGCCCTTGCTTCATCCCTACCTAAAGAGAGCGATGCAGCAGCACTTCAGTCCTTAGCGTGTCTAGCTCTCACCCTCTTCTATACACTCACACAATGCTTCTATGCTTCTATACACAAATTATCTTCCAAAGCTTCAACTTTAACGCTAATACTGCTGCTGTAACTCAGTGCTCAGAATTTTTTTCTTCTTTTAAATGCCATTGTAACTGCACTGGCAACGTCCTGCACACAGCCACTAACTTCTCACATAACTAATGGAAATACATCAAAAACAAACAAATCAGCAACAAAATCTCTAAGCACATCACAAATATTCGAATATGAACAAAGTTAATATATTTCAGGGTGGCATTTTCTTTTAACATGCTGTTCCTTGGAGACAATTTATTTTTAACAATTTTAGTTTAGCAGAACCTTTATGCACAGTTATGATTTTTGGAACTTTTGGTTCCTAGAGCGCTTAGGGTTTAAAAACATTCCTACAACTTGCCTGCATTTTAATTTCCATGGGAAATTTTGTTTTAAACAGGAATGTTGTGTGAGAAATTTGAAGGAATGTTACAGTCTAACTTTGTCTTCTTTATGAATGTTTTATTTATATTCTGTATTATCTGGCTTGTAAAAAAAAAAAGCTATGAAAATTCTATTCTAAATTCAGAGAGAGAGAGAGAGAGAGAATACACAAAAGCTCTTTGAAAGTTGTCACAATCCTTTCTACGTCCTTTCACAAACACTCTTCATTTCCTCTTCCTGTTTCAAAGGGGCCACTTCCTTTTGGCTGGGATTGGACACCTTGGTTGTGAAATATTCTCATTCTTGAAGTTAGTTGTATTCACTTGGGTCGTATCTTATCTGGAGCAGTCCACACCTTCACAGTAGGTGATAGAGAGAAACGCTGGGAACTTAAAAATCACACACATACATTTTATTTGCACCCTACACTCAAATTTGAGTACTTCTATTGTATCTGTTTTGTTATAAAACAGTAGTTATAGCTAAAGCTGTATTCGAGTGTTGCATATTATAAAAGGAATTGGCTGGGCAACATTCAGATATGAAGCATACAAAGATTTGCAGAGACTTTTTTTCTCACCTGAGATCAACATCGGATGGAGTTCAAATGATCACGCACATATAAACACACACACTCACACACACACACACTCACACACACACACAAACACAAGCCGTAATGCACTTCCATTCTGCTTTGGAAAGGAAACATATCTCACACAGCCAGGGACGCAAGACTCAAAGAGACAGCGGTTCCTGACACACACACACACACACACACTCGCAGGGTGGTGGTTTTGTGGGTTGGCAGGGTGAGAGAGAGCTCTGCTCTCCTCAGATATTAGCGGATGCATGTGGCTTAAATTGGATTAAATTAAATTCCTTACAGCACCCTGCCTCTCTTACGTTGTCTTACTCTCTTATCTCGCTTTTTATTCGTTCTCCGTGGGCAGCTAGCCTTTTTGTTTGTAATCCACTAATTACCCTCTTTCAAATGCTTTGTTAGGCTAATTCTATTCTATAATAACAAAGGCTTTATCGTAAACCACAAACATTCACACAAAGGATTTATGTGATTTGTATTGAACTTTGTACTCCGTATGGAAAAACCACATCACATTTCATTCATTCATTCGTCTTCAGTAAGCGCTTTATCCTGGTCAGGGTTGTGATGGATCTTGGGAACACCGGGCTTGAGGCTGGAATACACCCCGTCTCAGGGCCCATCTCAAGGCTCCATGTACACACACATGCACACTCATTCAATCCTACAGGCAATTTATCATAGCCAGTTCTCCTACTGGCATGTTTTTGGGAGGAAACCAGAGTACTTAGAGGAAACCTAAGTGAACCCAGGGAGAACATGCACAGATACTCCACACAGAGAGGCTGCAACGGTACACTCTGTGCCACCTTGCCACCCACATATTGGCAAGCTGCCACAATTCGGCAGCTAGAATCCTGACTAGGTCCAGGACAAATGATCACATCACTCCTATTTTGGAGTCCTTGCACTGGCTCCCTGTCAGGTTTCGTGTTGATTTTAAAATACCCATACAAGGCTTTGCATGGTTTGGCTCCCCAGTACTTGGCTGAGCTTTTAACCCATTACACCCCAAAATATGATCTCCGCTCATCCAGTTCTGGTCTTTTGACTATCCCTCAGACTCGTTTACGTACTATGGGTGGTAGGACATTTTCTTCTTATGCTCCAAAACTGTGGAACTCACTACCATCTGATCTTAGAGAAGCCCAGTCTTTTAGTGTATTTAAATCTTCTCTCAAAACTTATTTCTTTAGGATAGCTTTTCCCTGATGACTTTTTTTTTATTACTATTATTGCTATTATTATTGAATTGTATTTTATTATTAACTGCTTTTGGCATATGCTTATATACATTGTTTTATGCTATGTACGTCTGTTTCTATTTTCTTTTCCTATGTACAGTGCCTTGAGAGGCCGTTTTAAAGGCACAATATAAAATAAAGTTGATTATTATTATTATTATTATTATTATTATTATTATTACAGTACATTTCATGTGATCATGTTTTTCACATGTGATTGTGTGAGCTATATGTGATTACATGTGGAAAAAAGTGAAGGTGTTATATACAGACTCAAGTAATCATGTGACAAAATCTGAATAATATGTCATAAATAATTGAAAAAATTATAAATATATTATATATAAATATATTTCAAATAATTAAAAAAATTATATATATATTTTATTTATATGAATAAATCACATGTGAAAATAACCAAATCATGCCTGGGAAAAATCACATAAAAATAAATGAACGATGTGTAAAAAAAAAATGTTGTAATTGAATCATGTGAAAAAAAATAATGTGAAACTAAATTAATCATTTCTAAAAATCACAGAAAAAAGTCACATTGGAAAATTGAATCATGAAGAAATCCTATGTGGAAAAAAATTGAATCATGTGTACAAATCACTTGTGGAAATAAAATTAATGATGTGGGGAAAAAAATCACGTGAAAAGTATTAATCATGTAAAAAATCACATGTGAAAACTGAATGTGTAAAAATCACATGTAAAAATAAATGAATCTTTTATTAAAAAAAAAAAAAAGTCACAAATGGAAATAAATCAGTTGTGAAAAATCACATTTGAAAATAAATAAATAAATTTAAAAAATAAATGAATCATGAAAAAAAAATCATGATAAATGAATTTTGTGAAAAAAATCATGTGAACATAAACTAAACGTATGTAAAAATCAAATGTGAAAATAAATCAATCGTAAAAAGTCATGTGAGAAATTAATCGTGTGAAAAGAAATCACATGAAAATAAATAAATAATGTATAAAAGATCATGTGAAAAATAAATCAGGTGAAAATAAATGAATCGTGTGAAAAAATAACAATCATAATCAATTAAAAAAAAAAACTACATGTGTAAATGTTTGAAACATTTCACATGACTTCTTTAGGAGAGACACTTGATCTTTTGCTCCTATCTCCTTCCTTATAGAACTTTAACTTCCATATGTTTACATGTGTGTGAGCTGATATCTCTCATTTTATCTGCTGTTATTTTGCCACTAGCATCTTTGTAAGAGTTCACTAAAATCCTTTTCTCGCACTTTAGTATTGTTTTAACTCTTCTTTCTTTCTCTCACACACTTCCACATGGAGGCACACACTCACGCAGCATGTTTAAACAGAGGAAATCCTCTCTCTCCGCTAGCCAAGTTTGTGTGTGTGTGTGTGTGTGTGTGTGTGTGTGTGTGTGTACTCTCCCAAGGACTCTGCTGAGCTCCAGATCTGAGGTCATACACAGCGGGTAAGGGTTACAACTGTTCACTACGCACACGAACACTTCGTACTGTAGCTTACGTCAATTCTCAGTCAGAGTGGTGTGTGCCTGATCACACTCAAAGTACACACATATGCACACACATTGATAATCTTAAAGGAAAACTCCACTTTAAAACACTATTAAATATGAAATAATTGTGATGTGCTTAAATGATGGTGTTGACGGTGGTATTAACATGAAAGTTGAAGATTTGGAAGCCGATCTGAGGTGAGAGAGCTGGACTAAAAGCACTAAAGTGCTGCTGCATCACTCTTCATCAGTGTCTGCGCAGCTATTGCAATTCCTCTTGCAGCCAATAGGGGGCTTAAAAAAACTAGCGCACCTTTAACATGATGTTTCAAATAATATGTAAGTAATAATCTCTGCACAGTGATAGGAATATTTTACAAATACTTTCGTTTTTTTATCTTTAAAACACTAAAAGAGGTTACCGAGCTTAAGGATAGGGTTAGGTTTAGATGAAGCATAGCATTACTGTGTCATTGAAAAGTCCTCATAAGTATAAGACAAGTGTGTATGTGTGTGTGTGTGTGCGTGTGTGTGTTTGAGTGCAGAATTAATTATCTGAACTTCTGAGTTCTAAAACAGGACTGCTTGCATTGGACTTTTCCAACTTTTCAGCGTATCACAGATCGATGCTGTTTAAAAATAGAGCTTGGCTAGTACACGGTTCATTAATCTATGTACTCACCATTTGGACAGATAGCTCACTTGTTTCTCAGGGGGACTTCACACCTCCTTTATTTACCTCTCTTAATGAATACCTGGAGAATGTCCTGCATTCCCTTGTGTATAGGACCATACAGAGGAGACTATATAGATTCACTCCTAGAGAAAACAACGTTCCTCTTCTGTGCTTCAGTTCAATCACAAAACATTTAAGCGGTTTCACACAAATGATTCCCAGCCTGTTCCGTTGTGTTCCCTTCCTATCATATCTCATTTCACCCTCTACAGGGTCCCTGTGTGTCTTGACAAATCATTACCATCCACAGTTTGGCAATCAATCCCAATAATGGTACTGAAATGATGAGTCTGACGTAGGCAGAAAAAGTGGTTGGATTCCTACTATGAAGATTGGGTCCAAACTATTGTATTATTGTGTTAACAAATATGGCCAGCTATGACACCCAGAACTCTTCAGATCTTGTGATCACTGTAATAACATAGACATCATTGTAGCTAAATGCCAACCAGTCACTAGAATTATTGATAGTACTATTTTTTGTCTGTAGCAAACTCTGTCACAAGGATCACCAACCGGTGGACCAGTTTTCTGAACCATTGTGGTGTCTATAGCAGATCCACAGTTGTGGCCAAGCGCATGCATAATGTAGATTATTTCGCCGAAGGCGGTGCATCATACCAGCGACTAGCTACAGGGCTAGAGACATTATGGCAGAAAGACTGACCACTGTTGTTCCCAATGTCCAATCACTAATTACCATTGTCACCAACAACTAATCACTAATCACCATTGTTCCCAATGTCCAATCACTAATTACCATTGTCACCAACAACAAATCACTGATCACCATTGTTCCCAACAACAAATCACTGATCACCATTGTTCCCAATGTTCAATCACTAATTACCATTGTTCCCAACGTCCTATAACTGATCACCATGGTGCCCAATGTCCAATCACTAATTGCCATTGTTCCCAACGCCCAATCACTAATTGCCATTGCTCCTAACATCCAATCACTGATCACCGTTGTTCCCAATTTCCAATCACTAATTACCATTGTTCCTAACATCCAATCACTAATTACCATTGTTCCCAATGTCCAATCACTAATTACCATTGCTCACAACGTCCAATCACTGATCACCATTGTTCCCAACGTCCAATCACTGATCACCATTGTTCCCAGTGTCCAATCACTAATTACCATTGTTCCCAATGTCCAATCACTAATTACCATTGCTCCCAACGTCCAATCACTGATCACCATTGTTCCCAGTGTCCAATCACTAATTACCATTGTCCCCAATGTCCAATCACTGATCACCGTTGTTCCTAATGTCCAATCACTAATTACCATTGTTGTCCAGTCACTGATCACTGATTTATCCCATTGGTACACTGTTTTGTTCTTTGTTTTAAACTCTCTCCTCGGTCCTATTTACAAGTAATAAAAATGTGTTTTTTTCATCTGTGGGTGGTGCGGTGGTGCAACAGGCAGCATTGCCACCTCACAGCTCCAGGGTCCCGGGTTCAACCTTGACCTTGAGTTACTGTGTGTGAAGAGCTTCTGTACATGTTCTCCCTGTGTCCTCGTGTTCTCTGGCGTGACGTAGGCATACACACCACATGGGACATCATTAAATGTAACTCTAAATGAATAAAAAGCATGACATGTTGTTGATTAATAAGTTTAACATAGCTGTTATAGGAAAATAATCCACTTTGGGGTGGTAAAAGGAATTCCGCTTTGTGCCAGGCTGCATCACAGCACCTTCTGTTGAAGTGTTTTATTCCTTACTTATTTGATACAACTTTATTCTGTCAGAACAGTGTCCATAGAAAACCTCACTCCTTCATGGTACACGTTTTTATACGCGAATCAGCATAACGGTGACTTATGAAGATGCAAATTAGTAATGAATATGCAAATTAGCCCGTGGCGTCATCTGTAGCGACTTTTTGAGCATGCATTAGCTACTTTTGCTCCAGTGAAAAGTCTCTGCAGCACTGGCGTCATCTGTCATTTACGATCTCAGTCGCCGGCGTGTTGTGTCTCGCGCCCCGAAAGCTTCCCCCGAAGTTCAGCTCCGCGCAGCTTGATGGATTGATGACGTGACGTCAGCAGGCAGCTACCTCGAGCAGCGCGGGAGGGGAGGGGAGGTGTGTGTGTGTGTGTGTGGGGGGGGGGGGGGGGGGGGGGGGGGGGGGGGGGGGGGGGGGGGGGGGGGGGGGGGGGGGGGGGGGGGGGGGGGGGGGGGGGGGGGGGGGGGGGGGGGGGGGGGGGGGGGGGGGGATTAATCTGTGCGCGCGCGGCTGAGAGCGAGCAAGCGATTGAGCGATTGAGCGCGCGAGCCAGCAGAGAGACGCGCTCACTAATCTCCAGGGAAACGGGCCCGTTCGGAAAAACCCGGTACCGAGTCAGCGGAGGCCATAAACGCCGCTACTCCGCCTGAGTGCAGGAGCAGAAGCGCTGCTGAAGAGTTTGTGAGAGACAGACACGCAGTCGTGGAGGATGAGCCTGCGCTTTGAAGCCGTGTAGACCCTGAGGGCATTTTCCTGAGGTAAGCTGCCTCTCTCTCTCTCTCTCTCTCTCTCTCTCTAATATAACGCCTGAGTTAACAAGGGAGTGTAAAACCCCGCTTCATAAATATCCCTAAAAGCCTGCTCTATAAGTAAGGCTACTTTTTTTATAGAAGGACTTCGAGGTTTCAGTGGCGCTACTCGCTTTGCATTGGGTCGCTCAGTTTGTAACCTTTCTTGTTTACACACACACACACACACACACACACACGGGTACTAGCATGAGTTCTCTACTTGTGTGATAAATTTCAGCTTCAGGGTAGTAAATAAGGTTTAAAGAACCTTTTTGTTTGACTTTTATTCAGGTTTTCAGGGCAAATGATTTACCTCAGAGCTGCGTTTATCCAGCTATAGGAGCTACCGGCTAGTAGAGTTACTCACTATACTATTTTGACACATTAGGCTATTTAATATGCGGTTTGGGACGGCTAATAATTGGCTAATTAGTTAACAAAATGGCGGCCATTTATGAAAGGAGTTGACAGAAGTGTAGTTTGTATAGTATTAGCACGTCTCTTCTTCTTAAACTCTGATTTAATGTATACAACTGGACCTTAAGGACCACTCTTGTACCTTAGCTTTTAGAGTAATACTTTTAGGGTAGGTGCACCTTTTGTTACTAAAGGTACTAAAGATGTACCCTTGAGAGTACCACCTCAGTGACAAGGTAGGGTAGAGGTTTAGTGCCCTTTTTTTCTGAGAGTGTGTGGTTCAGGACGAAGACCCGAATATTACTACTACTACTACTACTACTCTCTCTCTCTCTCTCTCTCTCTGTGTGTGTGTGTGTGTGTGTGTGTGTGTGTGTGTGTGGGGGGGGGGGGGGGGGGGGGGGGGGGGGGCTGTATTACCTTTATGGGCCCCAAATTAAGAAGTAAATGGGGTTTGTTAATTGTCACACGGTGAATGAAGCCTCATTGGCGTTTATAACGGTTCCTATCACCTACATGGAAAGTTACCTCACATCCTGACGCCTGTGTGCGCGCGCCCTTTTATAGGAGGATTACTGAAATTTTAGGCACCGTGTTACTTTTACAGCTACCGGCTCGCTCCCAAAAAAAAAAAAAAAGATAAAAAAAAAACAAACAACATCAACAAAAAAAAACCGGTTGTTCCTGTTGGAGAGACGCCTGTGTCCACAATAGGCCAGGTAGCGTGTCAGAGACTTACACACAGGTGTATAAAAAGCGCGTGCCATGTCTCAGGCGCAAACCCGTGAGCAGCACGCGCGCGGCTAGTGCGCGCAGCGTCTGAGTGCAAATCGCTTTAGTTTTAAGACTGAATTTACGAAAGCAGTCAAAGATTCAGGCATTTCCTCTTTCTACCGGACGCTCGCGCCACTTTCTTTCGGTAAGTTTCATTATTTAGTCTCGTGCCATCTCTCTCTCTCTCTCTCTCTCTCTCTCTCTCTCTGTCTCAGTACAGTTCAAACCTACTAGCTTAATCATAGACTGTTAAACCTTTAAATCAGTCTGTAGCACAACAGTAGGTCATATACAGTCTCAGAAATAAAGGTGCAGAACTGAACCTTTCCCTGGAGCTCGAGAGCCATCAGGGATGCATGTTTTGTGCTCTATTATGTACCTGGAAAGGTGCATGTGGTGCAGCTTTAAACTGGCTTTTAGAGTAAAGCTTTAAAAGTGGTTCTTGAGGTCCAGTTATGTACCTTAAATTATTTTTAAAGGTATAAAGATGCATACTAAAGGGACAAAAGATGTACCCTTGATGGCACAACCCAAGCGATAAGGATCATGCATCACTATTGCTTTTTTTTTTTTTTTTTTTGCTTGCAAAACAGAAAATCTCTAATAAAAAAAAAAAAAAACTTACAAATATGAACGGGCAACAACAACAACGCCTGCAACTACTATTGGTAAAGTGCTATAATAATAATAATAATAATAATAATAATAATAATAATAATAATAATAACAGCCACTTAATGCTGTGAGTAGTAGTGTCAATACTGACAAATCAGGAAGTGCTCGAATTTATTGTAATATTAATATTATATTTCCAGATTGCACATCCCTTTAAGAGTAATTTAAATTCTAGATAAAGAGTTCTGCCGGAAATAATTTTACTTTAATACAAATAGACTGTTTGTTTACTAGTCACTGTTTATTGATTTGATATTGTTTGCATAATGTAAAGCTGCCTTGTGATGCTTTTAATAGGCTGTACAAAAGAGGCGAAGTCTGAGAGTTACTAGATAACTGCAGTAAATTGATAATAATTCTCCCTCTCTCTCTCTCTCTCTCTCTCTCTCTCTCTCTGACCCCCGCAGCTCTGCTCTGCTCTGGTCTCTGGGAGCGCGTGCATCTCGGTGGGGGTGTGTGTGTGTATGTGTGTGTATGTGTGTGTGCGTCCTCTGAGACCTGCGCGAGCCCCCGCTCCGTCCTGCCCCGCTCGTCGTACCGGACCAATGAGGTTCCACGCGAGCCGCTAAATTGCAGCGCGAGCTCTCCAAGCCTGCACACTCCGCTGTTTTTTTTTCCCTGATGGACTGCATGCATTCAACACGGACTAGTAAAATGCATTGGATCACTCTGCTGCTGGCCGGCTTCACTTTTTGGGGCAAAGTGTCCGTGTACAACTGCTTAGATTACGAAGAGAGCTTTGACTATTATGAAGAGGAGAAAACGGAGACCATAGACTACAAAGATCCCTGCAAAGCCGGTAAGATTATTATTATTATTATTATTATTATTATTATTATTACTATTAATTTTTGCTAACACCCAGGCTATTTATAGACCTACCTGAAGCGTTATGGCTATAGCAAATTAACAGTTACTTTGTCACTCTTTTTGTTACCTTGAGTTGACCGGAAAAGTTTTTTATTAACGGATTGCACCGCTTATTTGTGTAGTTCGCGGCGCGCGCGCTCGCTCCTGCTCTCCTGCGTTGTTTTCTAGTCGCAGTGATGGCAGAAAGACAGAGTAGTGATGACTTTCTCCTTCCTTCACTGAGTCGCTGCGCCAGCGCTTTAACAGCCTGCGGTTCCTCCTCACAACACACACACACACACACACACTCCCACACACAAGCCCCCCCCTCTCCAAACCAGGATGATCCCGCGGTTCCCCAAGCCACGTGCGCACCGCCGCCACTCGGGCACGTGCGCCACCTGTCCGCGCGCACGCGCACATTCTCCTTGACAGCGAGTAGATGTGTGCAAACTTCACTGTCAGTCAGTGTGCAGAGCCGCATCTGCCCCAGAGCAGAGATTAAGTGTGTGTGTGTTTGTGTGTGTGTTTGTGTGTGGAATTGACTTTTTCTCTCAGACATATTCATTCATCCAATCATTCGTCTTAAGTAAGCGCTTTATCCTGGTCAGGGTCACGCAAATACTGAGTGCAAGGCAGGGAATACATCCTACATGGGATGCCAGTCCATCGCAGGGCACCAGGCACACACACATGCACACACATGCACACACACATTCACACCTAGGGGTTATTAAGTGCAACAAATCCACCTACTGTCATGTTTTCAGGAGGAAACCAGAGACCCTAGCAATGAAGTGTTCAACACATAACATGGGAAATGAAACATTTTGTACAGAGATAGATTTTAATATCCAGTCAGGTATTTAGTACTATGAGTACTAGTGGAGTCGGTCAGCGATGATATTAGAAAATTGTATTGTGGCACTATTAAAGTTGCATCATATCATCCATCCAAATCAACCAGTTTACCACAGCTGTCAGCAACAACTGGCACTCACGGCTAAATTCCAAATGTAAAACTAACACCCTGAGTGTGAAATTATCACCTAAAGTGTCGAATCAACCCAAACATGTAGCACTGTGGGCTAATATAGCTAACAGGTAACATTTCTTTACTGGCAGATTACATAACTTGTCCTTTAAGTGCACAAAGCGCTAATTCAGCTTTCTCAGCACAAACATGTTGTGTGATGAAACTGGAGAGTGACTGACTCCATGAGTGCTGTACAGCTGTGTGTGTGTTTACGTGTGTGTGTGCATGTGCAAGTATGAAATATGATGCCCCTGCATTGTTATTAATCTGACAGACAGCTGGACAGCTTTCCACATCTCACACATCTGGACACATCGACAGCTCTGTGTGTGCGTGCGTGTGTGTGTGTGTGTGTGTGTGTGTGGGTGGGTGGGTGTGTTTAAGTTGACTGAGGATCTAAAAGACTGTAATGTGTTGTCCTTTCTGTTCTTTGTGATGTGTGCACATGTGTGTGTGTGTGTGCGTGTGTGTGTGTGTGTGTGTGAGAGAGAGAAACTTCACCCAAGGCTGAACAGATGTTTGAAACAGTCTGCAGTTAAACTCTTTTTAAATGCTCTCCCTGTGTGTGTGTGTGTCTCTCTCTCTTTCTTTCTCTCTCTTTCTCTCTCTCTCTCTCTCTTTCTTTCTCTCTCCGTCTCTCTCGGTGTCTCCGCATGCGTCTGTCTCGCTGTCGTCTTGCTTGTAATGTTTACACAGTAATTGTAAATCCGAGAAGCTGTCTCATTGTTCTGGCAGTGTTTGTTAACTTGCAACCGTTAAGCTGTTTTCCAACTTTAAAGCATCAAGAAGCAACCGTTTAAGGAGTGTGTGTGTGTGTGTGTATAGGGGGAGGGAAAGTGTAGGAGTATTAGATGGTTGTAGGGAGGACCTCTGTTTTCCTAAACTGAAAAATATTTGTGAGAATCACTTAAGGGAAAGGGCGGACAATATTTAGATCATTGCTCCCACGCATATACACACACACGTTTGGCTTATTGTCCTTGTGAGGACCTTCTATTGACATAATTATTAATGCAACTAATTAATAACTTAAACTCAGTAACCAAAAGCAAGATCTTGCTTTTTTTTTTTGTAGAAAGATCTTAAAGAAGATTTAAATACGCTTGATGTATGTGCTGCTCATCTTCAGGGCGTCTGTGTTATTTCATCATTTAAATATTTTCCTAATACCGTGACTGATTTTAAAACAACAGCAAGTATCCAGGTAAACATCGCTGCAGTAAGGTAATGCATTACGAAGTAAACACGGCAACAAAAAGTGCCGATAAGTTGTATTTTCTGACTCTCGGTGTGTAATGCGAAATGCTGACCGGCTAAAAATAACCGAGCCATTGAACACCTTCGATCCGCATCTCGCTAGAGCAAACGCTAGCTGAGTGAACGTTTTAAATGCTGCCTTCTAGCACTGCTAGCTAAGATACCAGAGCACACACACCACACAACACACACACACTCATTCACAAACATCACCCTAACGGTCCACAGCAGTATCCAAATGATGGGCAATTTTTTCTTTTCATAACTGCAGTTGTAATTATAACGACTGTCCTGTGCTCATCCCTGTCTAATCATCCTGAACATACTGAACACACTCAGTACTGCACGCACAGAAGAGCTTCCCTTTTGACTCTTTTCTTCCTCGGGGAGTTTTTCCTCACCCCTCGTTTGCTCATCAGGGATCTAAGTCTACACCCGGATTTCTGCAAAATCCGAATCGGAATAAAATGAAACTCTTCCATTTGATAAAGTTAAGCTTGTAGAGATTTGAGCTGAGCCGTAGCCTTTCTGGCTCCCAAATAAGAAGCTTTGTCCTGCTTTTATTTACAGAAACTGCTTAAAAAAAGTTGTATTAGTTTCAATAGGCCAGTAATAGGCTCGTATCATTATGCAGTCATTACAGCGCGTTTATCTGTTGCTGTTATCTTAAGACATTGTAATCATAATGGCCCTGTCACTGCAGAATAACCAATCCTTTCAGATTATGCAAATCCAGCCCACGCCCCCTAAATAAGAGAGCAAAGAAACACAAACAAACCCGAGCTACTGCCTAATGGGCGTGTGTCCATGTCACTGTGTGTGTGTGTGTATGTGTGTATGTGTGTCTTTGTATGTCTATGTCTCTCCATACATCTCGATCTATTCCCTTCATACATGTTTCCAAGCCGAGACTGTGTGTTTGAAGGTTGTGCATGATTATAGTGCAATACAATTCTAGGTTTACGCTAGGATAGGTTTTGTGTGTGTGTGTGAGTGTGTGTGTGAGGTTAATGGTAGGGCATTTTACAGCTTAATGAGAGGGAGAGGTTTTAAAAACCATGTCTCTTTTCAGACTGTCAATACTATCATTACACACACACACACACATACCCATGCATGCACACAAACCCAGAGCCGGGCATCACAGGATCGTGAGTTTGCATCTGTACTTGTGCTATTTGTTTGTGTGTATCTGTGTACTCTTAATTAACCCACAGGCCGGTGATGTGTTTTATGGCTGTGTTTCACTAATTGCAGAGATGGATCCTGTATTTAGTGCATATGTAATTACCTGCATTGCAAGGTTGAACATTTGTCTGTGGAAAAACTGCAGTTATGTATAAAAAAAACCCCAAACGGACATGACTGACCTCCTTACCTCATATAGTGTTAAGCCTGAAGAGTAAACTTTAGTTTCATTACAGTGAATAAGATGAGTGCAGACTCTCCATGTTAACAGTGAATCTGTTACAGTTTCAGATATATACATGAGACGCAAGTGCTTTTTAAAACTTGCTACATACTGAATACTGGAACGACAGAAGGTTTGAATAAGAATGCATCTATTTAAATGTACGATTGCTAATATATATGGACGATTGCTGTTTTCTGCTGAAAAAACCATCTTTCCGTGGACAGCTTTTCCCACCCTGTTTCTCCATCAGCCTTCACATGACTTCTACAGTCTTCTTATTCACAACTGAACGCGTAAGGAGGTGTGCTCAGGGAGATTTAGTGTAGACAGCTGACAACAAATTTCTGCCAGTGTTCGCCACGGTAACCAAATAAAAAAAAAAAATCATGACATTCTGGCTATGCTTTACAGACCCCACTGGTGTAGCGTATACATCTATGCCATTTTGAGCACAATGTGTCTTTTAACAGACAATGAAAGTCATGTGATTACGTTTTCAAGAATCGAAATTTCTTTAAATCTCTGCATTGCGCCACATAATCTCGTTTTCCTGTTGAATTGGGCAGAAAGCCTCATTTCTGTTTGTTCTGTATTCGCGTATGCGGTTCGGTTTCTCTCACATTTCCTTGAGTGTATGTGTGTGACCTTGGGAGCGTACAGTACGTGCATGCGTATCACGCGTGTGTGTATGAAACGTGGAAATGACCCTGTGCTCTCGGTGGTCTTGCTTCTGTTGCTCTAGGGAAAACCGAGTGTGAACATTTTGGCTTCGTGCTTATCTCATGCCATTAGAGTGCACTAAACACATTTCCATCTCTTTGTACGCCGATTTCCCTCTGTGTGTGTTTATATATGTGTGTGTAAGAGGAGCAAGTGTGGGAGCCCACTTCATTCAGGCACTTATCTCTTCCTGGTAGCCTGCATCCTGCCACTTAGCTAGAGAAGAGTCTCCTCTCTCTGTCTCTCGCTCGCTCTCTCTCTGTAGCTCAAATGCTCATTCATGCACAAAAGAGTGTTTTCATAATAAAAATGTACACACAGCAGAACTGGCCGAGGGAACGAAAGAGAAAGCAAAATGCACTGTGTGTGCGTACATGAGTCTGCTCTTTAACGTAAAGATTGCTGTTTGCTAACTTCAGCAAATCTGAATGTGTATGTATAACAGGGGCAAATATTTAAGCTGTGGATCTTTGGCATGTTTCCAGCAAGTTTGTCTTTTTAATAAATTGGACTTGACATGTGACACAGGACGGAGACTGTGTGTGTGTGTGTGTATCGAGGGCAGAAGGGAAGCTCATCCGCGGAGTCACATTCTGTTAAACAGGATTTTCCAGGAGCACTCCGGCCTGACAGCCAGCTTCCGAAAATTTGCCGAATATTCCCGACTCAGCGCTTCGCCCCTTCGCCGGCTGTTTGTTTTGGAGCGGAAAAGCGTGAATCAGCAGCACACACTCTTCCTCCCAGAATGCATTTCACTAATTAAGCAATTACGGCTTTGAACACAGCGACGTGTGAAAGGATCGCTCTGATGCGCAACTGACCGCCAGCTGCTCAGCTCACAAAAGTACAGTTGCTGAGGATGTGAGGATTGAAATAAAGTGTGTGTGAGAGAGAGAGAGAGAGAGAGAGAGAGAGGGAGAGAGAGTCTCAGGAAAGATGTTGCGTTGTCCTCATATAGAGTTGCGGAGTTTTTCAGTCTCTATAGATGCTCGTTTTGTATCACTGGCTGAGTTCACTTTTATTACAGTTTAGGGTAATTTCAGTGTCGACTCAAGACGGATCACATGATTTAGGGTGCATCTTAGTTTTAATGCATCTTGATTTTGGATTTCTATAACCCCTGTTATGATTTTTCTAATTTTCGAAGTTTCAAAATGTACTTTCCTTTATCATAAACATGACAAAATCTTCAGGATGGAGGAATTTGCGCTTCGTGGTTTCTCGGTATCATAACAAGCTGGTGAATAGAGCTTGGTGATATGATTAAATCATATTAATATTAAGTCACAATATGCTTTTCTGAAATAATGCTCCCAAATTTGTGAGTTTATTTGATTAGATTAAAAAATTCTGATATCACTAAATCAGACTTTTGCAAGGATTAATCAACTGTTTGTATCTCTTCTTTCTTAGAATGCCAGACCTCTAAGGAATTGTTGTTGGCTTTTACCCAGAATGCTCTGCGTCACTTCTATTGCTCATGTCCCTCAGAGGTCTTCAGTTACATTAGTTACAGAAACTCTTCCTCATCGTCCCCTGATACTCGTTTATATAACTATTGACGTGTGAGTGAGTGCATGTGTGTGTCTGCGTGTGTTTACAGGAACACATCACTCAGATCACTGCATACAGTCCTTTGTCTCATCTGAGATGAGTTTTTGTGGATATGTGGCGTCTCATTTTCTTTCCCATCACTAGTTTTGTCCTATCTCTGTATTTGGAGAGAGATAAACATATCATCTAAGGACAGAGCTCTCATGGATTAAACCAGCTGTCTGACCCCAAATAACACACACACGCACACACACACACACACACGCACACACACACAGGTTAAGATCACACCCGAACACCTTATTTTCATTGTCAATAATTTGTAGAATTTCATACTTCATAATAATAAATCACTAACTTAGGATAACTTAGAGGATATGAAAAACTTCCTTTCAACCTCATTTTGATGAGGTTTAATCTCATATATTTTTGAATACAGGATCTAGTGCACGGATATTACTACACAGATTAAATAGCTCAGCCCCATCCGATGCACCCAACTTAACACTGACGTTATAATTCCACAGTGTCCCGAACCATTTCATTCTAGTGCAGATTACACAAAAGCTTTTTTTCCACCCCAATCCCAAATCCCAGATCACAGACACAGTTTTCTTGTCTCGCTGAGCTGTAAAGACAGTAGCTCCATTCAGTAGAATTTCTTTTAATGCATATTGTAACTTTTCAGTTTAGTCTTCTGAATTCATCAGCACCGTGGCATAAAGTTTGTTAGTGCTCCAGCAGGACATGCAGTAGATACTAAATGAAAACAAAACACCAGGCTTTGTGGTTGAGCTTGCTGTGCATGCGTAGCGTTAATGGCCATGTTATACAAACATTACACAAACATTTGTGCTGCTTTCTCATTGTTTGTCTACTCGCAGCCTGTCATCAGAACAGTGTTGTCTCAGCGCTGGAGGAAATTTCTCTCTGATTGTTGCGCCAGCTCAAAGCTCTGCACTGCTGCAGAATCGATTCTTAATCTTCTCGGTCCCTTAATGTTATTAGATATGACATTTGTAAGGTTTTTTGGCTTAAGTACATGAAGCTACATTCAGTGGCCTGTTTTTTCTAATTGTTGATCCTACTGCCGGGCAAGTACTAATTAAAATCAAATAACCAAGGCACAAAATTTGCTCGTCCCAGACACCCGGGCTACTGATTTGTTCACCCCTGGTGTTGGTTCAGTTTGTTTTAGTCACATGCTTGCAGTGTTCTCACAGCTAGATGTTACCTCAGCGTTTTCTGAAGGCTGTTTCAGCATTTCCACCGAATCCCTTTATACAGGTGTATGGATTCATGCATTCTTTATTCGTCTATAGATTGCTTGGACCTTGTAACATCGATAGGTCAATCTTGCTGTCATTTAGAGTGTATCACAGTCATCAGTGCAGAAAGTAACATTAAGGTACATTATAAGAAAAGTTTAGTTAGTGCAAGCGATAAAACTAAGGCTAAATCATCCAAAATGACCTCCAACACACACGGAAGATAGAGAAAGATGAGAGCTATACTTAGGTTTTGGGTTTTCTAATAGAGGGTATTATCCAGTGTGTAATGAGAACTGAAAGAGTCCCAAGAGACAAAGAACGCTGATACCCATCAAATACGGAGTGCCGTTAGAGACTGGGGAAGGGTATTGTGCGAGAGCAGAGAATGAAGAATGGACACACACACACACACACACACACACATGCGGGTGTGCACCCATTTCAATTTCATTGAACCACAAGCCATGCATTGTTTTTTTTTTTTGTTAAGCGTCAGCATTAAGTAACCCTTTGTCTCTCTCTCACATGCGTATACACACGTTTCATTATGTTCTCTATCATAGCCATCTCTACGATCTCCTCGGCGACAGCCTAAATTAGGAACATCATACGACATACTGGGCGTGATTGAGAATAAGCTAGGGCACGGTGTACTGGGAATCAGAGTCGGAAGGAAATTGGGATAATTCTTGGAAAGTAAATGGCTTTAAAGTGATGCAACTTGGACTAACTCTTCGCATGTCCTTGTGTGAGACAAAATGACACAACCGCCACTTTTTTCCTATAGGAATAGTTTCAGTGTTAAAGCTAATTAGGATTTTGTTCTTGCTTCAGAAGTGATGTCATCAGCAGCGTGAGCGTCTGAGTGGACCGTTATGCCTCGCTGTTTTTCTAATATATGATAGCAATTTCTATTAAATCAGATATTACAGTAAAACAGTGCTGACTTGTTGTTCTGGAGAGTGTGTAGAAATTAGACACTACTCCCAAAGAGTGCGTTTGTGTCTAAGCGCCAGCGCACTAATAATGTTTATGTATGTTTTTTTCCTAATACTATATTCCCTCTCTCTTTCTCTTTGTCCTACCCATCCACTCCAGCGGTCTTTTGGGGAGATATCGCCTTGGATGAGGAGGATCTGAAAATGTTTCAGGTGGACAGGACGATAGACCTCGCTCGACACCAACACATGAGGCAAGGGCACACGTCAGGTAAGATTCAACCTTTCTCATGCATTAGCATATGACAACATCGCCATTCAGCATTCAGAAGATTTTAAAACTTGTTTTAAACTTGTGGTTAGTTGAGGACAGAAAAGAGTTTTTACAGTTTGTCATGCTTACATTTAACCTTATGTTTGGTCTATGTCTTAATTTCATATAGCACTGACAGTGATGCTTTATTAAGAGCTCGGCTTGAAACTGTCATGAGCTGTTAAATATCATTTTCAGCAGACGCTAGCTTATGCAAAATGTTATAATAAATACAAGAGAGTGTTTGAGCAATCAGATGTGTGATTATGTATTTTAGACTCATGCTTAGGGTACAATATATCGAGCTGGGAGACAGCAGAAGATATGAAGGGATTAGTGGGCTTGAGTAAGATGATATTTAGTTGATTACAGGTTTGGAGGAGTTGATATTGGTGGAGTTTAAGGGCCTAGGCGATTAGAGTTGATAAATGCCACTGCAGCAGCATCAGCAAACCATCTGGGTGTGCGTACGTGAGAATTGTGTGTGTCAGTGTGTTTGCACAGATATGATGTGTGTGTGCGCACAGAGTTGTGATGAGAGTTTGTCTGGAATAATATCCTCCCTCTCGTTCTTCATAATTCACCTGACAACTTCAATGGCTATTGCCAAAATGTGTATATGTGTGTGTTGTAGGACGATCCTTGATGATAGGCACATTAAGCCTGATCTAGTGTCAGGATAATGTTCACAGCACATGAAAAACGATGCACATGACTGGCACAGAGCACAAAGTTTTAATGAGACGCTGACGACATGCTCATATAATACAGAGAAGACATTAATGCATGCAGCTTTGTTAGTGCCAAAGTGCAGAGGGGTATGTTTGTGTGAGTGAGTGTGTATGTGTGTGTATGCGCATATCCCTAACCTCAGCCTTTTCCTGCGCCTCCGACTCGGCCAGTTTTGTTTGTTCCTGATTTTCCTGTCCACTTCGACATTCCAGAGAGAGAGAATTAGAGAGGGGGTTACAGAAAGAGAGGGAAAGACCAAGAGTGTGTATGTGAGAGGAAAGAAGGGAAGAATGAATAAGTGGGTTAGAAAAACGAATAAGAGACAAAAGCAGATGACGGAGTGACAACAATGGAGGCCTTATAAGAGAAATGAAAAGGTAAAGATGGGGGGTTGAATGAGGTGTGAAGACGGTAAAGAGCACACACTCACTCACATACATACACACGCGCACACACACACACACACACAAACTCTGTGGAATTTCACACCTTCCTGTCACACTTGGGCAGGAAGAGATGCATTCATAAAAATCTAATGCTGTAATACTGTCACATCTATAACACGCTGAATTATGATTACTTTCCAATGTCCACAATGTCATAACACCTGACATACAACGACACGCATTTTCTTTTCTTTTCTATCTCTGTCAGGTGGAGCAGAAGAGCACGACTCCACTAAAAAGCAAGGACAGTTATACCTCCTACTAGAGAGAATACGACGACTAGGTCTCGGTAAGTTCACTTTTGTGCATGTCCACGTTTATGTTTCTCTCTTATCTGTGTTTGACCTTTACTGAGTCGAATCTTGAGCATATTTTTAGTTCAAGATGTTTGATTTTAATATCTGCTGATCCCTTAAACTTCATAACCATATACCATGGCATTTACACATGAAGACTTTGATAACACAGAGAAAGAGCCTTAGGAAGCAGGACAGGTTATCTACTCCCACTCACTGCTGTGGATATGAAATATGATGATATGGTACTGCATTGAAACTGCATGTGACATATAACTGCAAGCATGGTGTATGGAACAAATTAATGTTAACCCTGCCAATAATGCATTTCTGATTGTGAATGTGTGGATATCATTGTCATGTATATAAAAAGAATGAACAGATAATGTATTCTAAATAGATGCAAATACACATATGAATAGGAGACACACTATTATTAACATGCCTTACATTCATTCATCCTTTGTAACTGCCTGGTCAGGGTTACGGTGGTTTAAACTAGGCTACTAGACCTAACTAAGTTTGTCAAAAGATGTCGCAAGCAAGCCCTACGCATACCTCTGGTTCCAATTATGAACTGCAGTGATGTAGCTGAGGTTGAGGAACTCTCAGAGCCAGAATTCACACACCATGCTCCCAGTGCTGCCACTTCTACTCATGAGGGATAGTGGTAGGGTTCATATTTAATAAAAGAGAGTTTAGGTTAGGCCACGCCCACTTAGGTTTAAAATCTAATACAGATATAGATAGTGGCATTACATTACACCCCTAGTGGGTATGAAAGATGTAATATTTGCATATGTGTTTGCTTTCTTTGTGCAGAACCGTCTAAGAACTCGAGTAAGGAGGAGAGCTCGCGAGCTGGCTCAGTGGGCAGTGGGGAAAGAGAGAGAAGGGTGAGAGGGGGTAAATCTCGTGTCCCACGAGCTGCCACTTCCAGAGCAGAGCGAATCTGGCCTGGAGGTGTCATCCCTTACGTTATAGGAGGCAACTTCACTGGTGAGTAACCTGTGTGTCTGTGTGTACAGTATGTGTGTGCACCTGTTTCTGCTTTTGCTGTGTGTTACACCTTTCATCAGAGTGAACCTGAACAAGCTGAACCACCACATCATTGTTGATTATATTCCTCTGACAGCATGACCTCAAGTGTTTTATTCCATACATAATCATTATCATGATATTTTGATAAAATGTGCATTGCAGTATTCAGTTCTATGTTGCATATATCTTCCACTGTTAGTCTGTATGTGAAATGTGTATGTTCTGAAACTGTGTGTGTTCATGCAGGCATGCACAGAGGTGTCTATGCTTGTTAGGTTTAGGTATTTAATACTTATATGAAAAGGTGAAACACTGTATGCATGGTTTTATATTTCATGTAAATACTGTGTGTGTGTGTGCGTGTGTGTGTGTTGGTGTGTTTCTCAGGCAGTCAAAGAGCGATGTTTAAGCAGGCCATGAGACACTGGGAGAAACAGACCTGCGTGACCTTCGTTGAGAAAACAGATGAAGAGAGCTACATCGTCTTCACATACCGGCCCTGCGGGTGAGACCACGTGTATGAGTGTGTCTGTGTGTGTGTGAGGTCATACGCTGTAATGTAACACAGTATAACGCTTTATAAAGCCTAAGGCAAAGTACACAAGCAAATCATTTGATGAACACTTTCCTGTGGGACTCATTTCAAAGGTTTGGACTGCTGGATGATTTGTAGTTGACACAGTCTGATGATTTGATTGGCTTTCGTGTGGTTAGTAAATGACACCATTGTTTGTATTGGGGCCCATGCTGAAAAACACAGCCGATTTAGAAGTACTCTTGGACCTCTCAATAGAAAGAAAAGAGCAAATGGATGGAGAGAGAGAGAGAGAGTGAGAGAGAGAGAAAGAGGGGTTGAAAGAGAAAATGGCATGCTCTGAAGAAAATGTCCAGTATGTAAGTTTGGGATAACTGGATGCTCACTTGTTTGGTATTCCTTCACGTAATAACTCAAATGAGATTTGCCGCACTTTAAAAAAAGTTTTAGATACACACACACACACACACTTTTACTCTCTTACTCATTCACCTCTCATTGTTATGTGGGCATCCTGTAGTGTGTGTGTTTTTAAAACAAAGCAGTGTGTGTGTGTGTGTGTGTGTGTGTGTGTGTGTGTGTGTGTGTGAGAGGAGACGACTTTACTACAGTCAGCTCGCTTTTCCTTCCTGCCTCGTTACCACGCTGAGCAGGCCGGCCATTGTTCTGTGGAATGGCATCTAACGAGCCGGCGTGATAATGAGAGAGAGAAAGAGAGGGAGAGAAGAAAAATAACGAGAGATGAGAGTTAGAAAAGCAGCACTATATCTGTCCATCACAGCGGTAGTCTAATATACAGTCTGTATGCACTCACCGAGCACCTTAATAGGAACACCTGTACCTCAGCTCATTCATGCAATTATCCAATCAGCCAATCATGTGGGAGCAGTGTAATGCATAAAATCCTGCAAGAGCTTCAGTTACTATTCACATCAAAGATCAGAACCGGGGGAAAATGTGATCTCGGTAACTTTGAGATCACACCATGGCATGGTTGTTGGTGCCAGTTTGGCACAAGTTCATCAAATCAACAATTTTGATTAGAAGATTGAAAAAAGGTCACCTCGTCTTTTTCCAAGTTCCAGCTATCCAGGTTCAGTGAACATGTAATCCTTCTTGGCAACTAGCATTCAGAAAAATATGTCTTATCATTGCCATATTTGTGTGATAGTGAGTTTTGGTATGAGAAATCACCTAAAACTGGGAGTTGCCTGAAAAAGTAGTGGAAACACAAAAACATTTAGGAAGTTGCCAAAGCTGATAGGCTCAAGGCAAGAATGATGGAGCAAAACATTACATAACATACGTGGCTGTTATAATAGTCAGGTGCCCATCACACGTGCACCTGTTCACATAATCGCATCTGCAATGCACTTCAGTGTGTTGTTTGCTGTTGTGTAATTGCAGTATGTATGAAGGATTGGTCACACATAGTGCCAGTGATGTGCCAGTGCCAGTGGATGACAGTGTGTGTGTGTGTGTGTGTGTGTATAATTGCAGTACCTGCTGTGTATATAGTGTATAATTCTTGTTAGTCATGATGAGGTACCTGCAAAGCTTTATCGTTTAGCTTGAGCTTGTGTGCGAGAGCAAGAATGTGTGTGTGTGTGTCTGTGTGTCTGTGTGTGTGCACTGCGCTATCATTGGCAAAGAAATAAGGGCTTTAGGTGTTCTAATCCACAATATAAATAGAGTCCTGACTGAGATTACGACTGTGTGTATGCGTGTGTGTCCTAGCCATGCATAAGTACTGACTTTCAAGGTTTCACTCTATTGCTTGAGCTTTGACTTTACTATCCTGACCCTTCTCTGCAATATCATGCGGTATTTTTAAGAGTGTCTCTTTCTACATAATCCATAGTACTATGGTCACTGAATTGCCATTCCCAAGAGTGGAAAAACCTCAGTATAAGAGAATAGCAGAATATAGAATGTATCATTGAGAGTATTTTTGACTTACCTATATAGTTTATTTTGGAAAAACTCATGACTTGGAGACCTGGGTGGCACATGCTGTGCAGAGTGAAGCCTGAAACAAGACGAGAGACAGAATAAGAAACATAGAAAGGGCCAAGTAGCGCAGGACCAGGGACAGAAATCAGGACTGAGTCATAGGCTGGGCTTAGGTCTTAAAGACTGAGGTCAACAGGGGAAGTAACAGAGCATGCAAGCAACAGTGGGGAGGGAACAGGACCTGTGTGCAACACAGGGGAGGGAACAGGACCTGTGAAGAGTACTGAGAAGGAAACAGGACTTGTGAGCAATGCTGAGGAGGGATCATGACCTATGAGCAACACTGGAGAGGGAATACGACCTGTGAAGAGTACTGAGAAAGAAACAGGACTTGTGAGCAATGCTGAGGAGGGATCATGACCTATGAGCAACACTGGAGAGGGAATAGGACCTGTGAAGACCACTCCGAAGGAAACAGGACTTGTGAGCAACACTAGGGAGGGAACAGGAACTGTGAAGAACACTTGTAAGGGAACAGCACCTGTGAGGAACATTGGGGGAGAGAACAGGACCTGTGACAAACATTGTAGTGGGAACAGGACCTTTGAGGAGCATTGGGGGAGGGAACCCATGAGCAACGCTGGGAAGAGAACAGGACCTGTGAGCAACAATGAGAAGGAAAGAGGGTCAGTTAGTGACACTGGGAAGGGAATAGGACCTGTGAGCAACACTGGGGTGGGAACAGGACCTGTGAGTAACACTTGGAAGGAAGCAGCCATGTGAGCAGAGCTGGTGAAGGAGCAGGAGCTGTGAGCAACAATAGGAAGGAAAGAGGACCTGTTCGAAACACTGGGACACCTGATGGAAAGGTTAATAGAAATTATCTGGTGAAGAAATTGAGACAACAGACAGCCTAGAAAAGAGGCTGCAACTGAGACAAGGGAAGGAACAGAGGCTGACACTGAGATTGGGGAAAGTTCCCAGTCTGGATCTGCCACTGGGGTATTCTCTTGGGCTTGGTTTGACCCTGGGAAAGGCTCAGTGAAAGGAGCTGGGCTAGATTTAGCTGATATGGGCAGGGGAACAGTCAGGAGCTAAGAAGACAGATATGGAATCATAATAAAAGATTGAGGTTGAAAGAGCAGTGGAGACAAAGACACAGTCAAGGCCTGGAGCAGAAAGGAATGAGGAGCAGAAGCAGGATTGGAGAATAAGCTAGGACAGTGACCTTAAAAAAGTCATAGGCTGAACCAGAAGCTTGAGCAGAGTTCCTGGTAGAAGTAGCATCAGTACAGGAACAGAATATAAATTCATGACTGGAGCCATGACAGGTTTTGGAGGCCCCAGCTAGTGGGAACTGCAAAATAATCTGTATGCCGGGACAGCTGGGTTACCTGCAGCTTGGTCTGCAAGGCGTTCTGAATGTAGGACTAATTCAAGAAGGAACGCACCACAAGAGAACCTACATTACCTGCCTTTAATAACATGTCTAGAGCTTTTGCAAAGGACGACAGTGAAATAGGCTTTTTCACAATTTGCAACAGAGTGGAAGGGCTCAGACAGATGAGCACCAAAAGCAGCAGCTTGAGGTAGCAGGAAATTACTTGGAAAACGTATAAACCCAATAACTAGGAAATAGAATAGGATTCCATGGTAATATGACTCTGGATTTCATAAGAACTTGCAAGACTCTGCCAAGACAGTTGGAAAACAAAGCATTATACAGTATACACTGACCTGGACAATAAGATGTGATTGTCATGAAAAGTTATGGGACACCAAGTGACATGCTCTGCAAAAGAATTTATGGATTTATTTGTATTTTTTTAATGACAAAACTGTGAGCACGGCTTTATGTGTTTCTCTCTGGAGTATTCACAGAAACCATGCTGATTATAATAAACAGCTTTGTGGGCTTGTACTGCCAAACTATAATCATAAAATCGCCAAGACATCCAAATTACCCACAAGGTGCCAAATATTGTAACCCTCTTAATACTGGGTTATGAACTGATTAGCCGTGTTGGCAAACACATGCATTTATACACGTACACATTACAGGGTGTCAAAAGCTCTGTGTCTTTAAGTGATACTTCTATATAAGTAATATCAGTAACTACACCATACGATAAGTCATCTGTGTGTATGTGTGTAACATGTACAGTATGTATGGAATGAGGTACTTGGGTTCTATCACTGATTAGTTTCCTATAATAGCATGCCTCCAAGTGTGTTAATTCTTACTTAATACATGCTGTCACCATATACTACCCCACTGTCCTATATATATCAGGCAAAAGAAGAAAATTTAAATAAATTCCCCTGGGAATTTAAGTACGCTAGCTATCCAAATAATGAAAATGCAGTTATGTTTTAATATTTACATTTTAAATGAACACTTTAAAATGTCGCCTTATGCCTGGATGATAAACAGCATTATTTCCACAGGAAGTTGGTGTTCCAGTTAAAATCTATATCTGAAGGATTTGAAGAGACACTTTAAAATTTAATTAATGATTGAATTAATTATTATCCATTTTCATGTCGCAGATGCTGTTCCTATGTGGGTCGTCGTGGTAACGGGCCTCAGGCCATCTCCATTGGGAAAAACTGCGACAAGTTTGGCATTGTGGTTCATGAGCTGGGTCATGTGATCGGATTCTGGCATGAGCACACACGGCCCGATCGCGACGATCATGTGACCATCATTAGGGACAACATTCAGCCCGGTACTGCCTTACCCATTTGTTATTTATTTTATGTCTTCTGTAAATGAAGAGGATAACATAATTCCATAACCAGAACATGTCTTGGTGTGTGTGTGTGTGTGTGTGTGTGTGTGTGTGTCTGTGTGTGTGTTCATGTGCAGGTCAGGAATATAACTTTCTAAAGATGGAGCCCGGTGAAGTGAACTCTCTCGGCGAGCCGTATGACTTTGACAGCATCATGCATTATGCCAGAAACACTTTCTCCAGGTGAGACATACACACACTTAGGAAAAATTAGCTCTCAGCATTACTCTCTGTTCTGAACACTGCAGAATCAATATTCATTCTATCTTTCAGGGGAATGTTTTTGGACACCATCCTCCCCTCTCGTGATGAGAACGGCGTCCGGCCTGCGATCGGGCAGAGAACCAGGCTCAGCAAAGGAGACATTTCACAAGCCAAGAAACTCTACAGGTGTCCAGGTAATCTACTGTGTGTGTGGGCACAAACAAGATTGAGGTGTGTACTTTAGGTGTGTGCTTTTTAGCTCTCTGCCAAAGAGTCATCCAAAGCAAACAATATGCTGAATAATAAAGACAGAAAAGGAGTGGAACAATAGATGACTAATAATGTTAGTTAAATGCTGAATGATGGTGAGATGATCTCATTTTATAGGCACTTCATAGATATAAATTGTCTTTAGAGTTAAAGGCTACAGATGCATAACAGTGTGTGTACAGAAAGATGTGTTATCTTAATTCGTAATTTTATGAATTGCTGTTGAATTCTTCATTCTGATTACAGCTCTGTCACTAGTTCTGGCTGTACTTCAAATCACAGGTTTATATTAATGCGTTTGTTCTAATACGTTATATTTTTGGAGAATAATCAATTTCGGAGTGAGAACAGTATCCCTGCTTCATGTTGGGCCTCATCACACCACCCTCTTTTTGATTATTTTCCAACTGTTTTATTCCTTATGTATTGTTTGTGTCCTTGGTTTTACATAACTTTTACATAATGGAGTGAAAATTTCAAATGATCATGTTATAAATAAACAAGATACATTTTTAGACATGAAAGCACACATATTAATCATTGTTATGCTGAGCTACGTGAATGACTGTCATTTTATTTATCTACACAAATGACTATATGAGCGTTTTGTCAATACCAGTGGCGATATTAGTACGGTGACAGTGTATGTGTGTGTGTGTGTGTGTGTGTGTGTGTGTGTGTGTGTGGTCGACATTTCATTCTTTATTATATTCACTAACGAAGCAGCTGATTTGAACATGTTCTCGGTCCATGTCCCTTCATGACTGATGTATTGTCTGAGGTGACACTAATTAGTGTACAAAAGTCTCTCTCTCTCTCTCTGTTTCTGTCTCTCTCAAGCAGGAGCTGATTAATGATGAGTAAACACCAGTTAGGCATTCCTCTCACCCTCATGGCCTGATTGCAGACTGTGACGCTAAATGGTCCAGTTCAAACCTGTGCTTTAATTAAGATGATGTCATTTAAGCACAAGATTACACACATGTGCTTACTATTATTTTCACCACCAGCAGCATTTTAATGGAGAGGCAGTGGTTGATTTTGCCTTTGCTCATTTAATTTTTTGTGTAATGGACACCTATAGGCACTTCCACATATATTCAGTGGCTAATTAACTAGGAAGAAAAGGAGGATTTATTGGTTGATGTTTGGCCAAGGTTAGTGCAAATTTGGCTTGTCTTACAGGCAGCATCCGATTCTTTACCATACTGGCTTATTAAGGGTTCATTATTTGTTGCTGGCACTCTTTTTGTGTGTGTGTGTGTGTGTGTGTGTGTGTGTAGACAGGAGCAGACAAATAAAGTAAAAGAATGAAACATTATCTTAAGATTATTTTGAACATCCGCTATGTACACGAGTTGTTACTATAGAAAGGATAACGTATGAGAACAATAAACCTGTTCTTTGAATTACAACTGGAACCACTGTCAGAGTTGCTGTTATAGAATATTAATCAACACCTTCTGACCAATCAGAGTTGAGCATTCAACAGCACTGTGATATAAGTCAGCATATCACATAGGGCCATATTTGTAAAAAAGGGGTCAGGTTACAGTGAATACATTATCGAGAAGTCAAAAAAACAGTATAAATTTGCAAATATGATACTAGATACCAGGGTTATTGCACTAAATTAAAACAGAGCTGATAATTGCATAATGTGTAAGGAACCCACTTTTATTTTTTGCACTGAGGCTTGTTTCTTACTTGTAAAAATCACCGTTTTCATTTGGATCACCTGGCACGCTGAAAGGAATGTGACAATATCAGGCTTATGCGATATCACATTTCTTTGTATTGTGAGACATTATATTGTCTAAATCTAATTATTTTTCACTTTCCTTGTCTTGACCAGCATGTGGTGAGACATTGCAAGACTCAGCGGGCAACTTTTCATCTCCCGGTTACCCGAACGGATACCCTTCATACACACACTGTGTCTGGAGGATCTCAGTCACACCCGGGGAGAAGGTAACACACAGCTCTCCAATGAAAACTGTTTTGTAAAAGTTTCATAATGTCTATAACCATTCATAATCCTTTTTCAGATAGTGCTCAACTTCACCACCATGGACCTCTATAAGAGCAGTCTGTGCTGGTACGACTACATCGAGGTGCGGGACGGGTACTGGAGGAAAGCACCTCTTCTAGGTACACACAAAGAATAATGTGTACTAAGCAGGAAAAATCCAATAACTGGATAAATAATTCAAGAGTGTTCTCAGATGTCTTTGTCTATTATTGTTTCTAAAATATGAATGTTTCCCTTTTTCTGTCTCTGTGTGTGCAGGTCGTTTTTGTGGTGATAAGATTCCAGAAACGCTGATCTCCACGGACAGTCGGATGTGGATCGAGTTTCGCAGCAGCAGTAACTGGGTGGGAAAAGGCTTCTCTGCCGTATACGAAGGTGAGTCTCACTTCTGCAGTGTGTGATTGTACTTCATAAGGATACAGAATCTGAGTTTACTCCAAGTGCGCATTTACCGTTCGTCTCAGATTATTGTCTCCAGCTCAGCTTGTTGTAAATAGAAAAAGGTGCACATATATTAAATAAAGCTGCTTTTACATATTTATATTTATATAAATACTTTATATATATATATATATATATATATATATATATATATGTAAAACAGCTTATGCAACTTACACACACTGTAAACATAACTCTCTTAATAGTTCTACCTAGTGCTGGATAACTAACCTGCGTGCATTAAGGAAAAAACTGACTTTTGGCTTAAAACATGAATTTATGTAAACTGAGCTTCTCTCTCTTTTCTGTAGCGGTTTGCGGTGGGGATGTCAGTAAAGATTCAGGGCAGATTCAGTCTCCAAACTACCCAGATGACTACAGGCCCTCTAAGGAGTGTGTGTGGAGGATCACCGTGTCTGAGGGCTACAGCGTGGGCCTCAGCTTTCAGGCCTTTGAGGTACAAAGACAGATGTTTACATTTTCACACTGGCTATGTAAGGAATAACACACTTTGGGGGTGTTTTAGGAAAATAATGAGCGACAGGGTGGTGTCATGTGGCCTGATGCGAAGTGGAATTACTTTCAATGCTTTACAGCATGACCTTTTAATTTAATTTTAAAGAATGCCATACTTTTTATTTTATCCATTTAAAGTTACATTTAATGTTGCCTAATGTCCATGAAACCATGATTTATCAAATAATGATTTAATGTAAGTTTGAATCTTGACATCCTCTTTTTTCCCCTTTCCCCCATTTTTACATTAGTTTCGTCTTCCTCTGTCCTGCTACTCTTTGTGATCTCTCTCTTTCTCTCTCTCTCTCTCTTTAATCAGATTAGGATTGTGCCTAGCCACTACAGTCAGATGTCCATGTGTGTGAAGTGTGTGTGTGTGATGTGTGTGTGTGTGTCATGATAAGGATAGGAATATCCATCAGTTTTGACCTTGTGAGGACATTTGGGTGGTCCCCATGAGAAACACTTAAAAAAGTAAAAAAAAAAAGAATGCAGCTTTTATTAAAAAAAAAAACCAAAGGGTCAAAAGGTTGTGTCATGGTAATGACATCAAGGTTTGGGTTAGATTTATGTGTAGGGATAGTGTTAATTAGCTGCATTAATGATTATGTGAATGAAAGGCAAATGTGTGTGTGTGTGTGTGTGTGTGTGTTTTGTGGAATGTTTGGAGTTGTATAGTTATGGCCCTCTTGGGTCTGTAGGCCATAGAGGAAGGTTAAAGCTTTGAAAGTAAAAGGAAGTGTTCTCCTTTTTAATCATGACTGTTTAGGAATGTGTGTATAGATGCGTGTGTTAGTGTGTGTGAGAGAAAGACACACAAACAGGGACAGGATGGAATTTTTTTTTTTTTAAACCTGCACACACTTACACACATTGCTCACTCTCTTGGACCCATATAGTCCAAGAGGAAAACACAGCACTAACCCAAAGACCTTGGCATACCAGTGAACACACAAACACACACACACACAGACACACGCATCTGGTATGTGAGATCCTGTTTTCATTGGAATGCTTTAAGGCTATAACACCTAAGGTGCTATTAACATGATAATGTAAAGAACACACGATATGTTTATGTTCCTGCGGGTGAATTCCTACGCCATTGATTGAGTGTATATGTGTGAACATGTTCAGAGGATGCAGAGGATGTTTGTGTACGTGAGCTTTCATGCACTCTGTTTATCGACGTGTGTGTGTGTGTAGATCGAGAGGCATGATAGCTGTGCATATGACTATCTGGAGGTGCGGGATGGCCTGTCTGAGAGCAGCCCACTGATTGGTCGATTCTGTGGCTATGACATCCCTGAAGACATTCGCTCCACCTCCAACACGCTGTGGATGAAATTTGTTTCAGATGGAACTGTGAATAAAGCTGGCTTCGCTGCAAATTTCTTTAAAGGTGTCACACACACACACAGCTCAAAATCTTTTATGCTTATTTTTGCAATATCTATAAAGCACTTACATATGAAAGGCTCGATACATAGGAATAAAGTATAAGGTGACTCACTAACAGCATTTATGCTTCTAAACGTGTGTGTGTGTGTGTGTGTGTGTGTTTATTTGTAGAGGAGGATGAGTGCATGAAGCCAGATAATGGTGGCTGTGAGCAGAGGTGTGTGAACACTTTGGGGAGCTTCAAGTGTACGTGTGACCCTGGATACGAACTGGCCCCGGATAAAAAAAGTTGTGAAGGTATGAGAAATCATGTGTGTGTGTGTGTGTGTGTGTGTGTGTCGGCGTGTGTTTGTGTGTGAGTGCAGGTGCAGGTGTTTCCGCCTGTCTGACCCAGACATGGCCAGCGGAAGCTATGACCAATCCACATGGCTGAAGAAAACATCCTCGGTCAACAGGAAAACAACAGGGACAAACAGTGTGCACGCTGAACTATTCACAACCAAACTCAGCAACCTTGCATATATAGAACTACCACTGAGGACACACACACACACAGACACACACAGTGTTGCACGCAACTCCTTACAGCCAAACACACAAATATACATAATCACATACCAGAGTGTTTCCTGACTGATGATGAGGCAAAGTGGGCACTCAGCGCAGAAGGGTAGAGATGTTTAGTGCAAACAGTTCCCGTGTCTTATGATGGCCAACCATACTGCATTAAAGTTTTCAAAACTGACTTTTATTTTTTTTTACATATGCTAAGGCACATTGAATGTTTAAGGTGCTATGTTCTACTTTTAGTTGCCTAATATAAGTCTGTCAAAACAAATGAGAATGAAAAGATCTCTAAATAAAAGCATGATATTACAGCATACTTTATTTTCCACATTTTTATTACGTATACATTTTCCAATTAAATATTTAAAAATGTGTGCTAAGTACTGTAATATTACATGTAATTAGTTAAAACAGGCTCTTATTTCAAGACACCATTACATTATACCAGGGGTCGTCAACTAGCGGACAGCGGACCCAGCAAAATATTTCAGCTGACTGAACAGAGCGGAGCCATGTGAAAAAATTTAACTCCTCGTCATGTAGTGACTAGTTTTTTTTTGTTTTTTTTTTTAACAACGAACCAGCTTCTGTAGAAGATCCACTGTTTTGGTCAATCATATGTCAAGGCATCTCATCAGACAGTAGACTAGCAATAGGGATAGAGATAAATCAGAAAGTTTTTCACAATTTTTTAATTTATGTTTTCATGTCTGATTAGCTAACTGATGACATGGATTGCGCAGTAGAGAAGTATGCATTTACTCAATAGTGGTAACTTGAAGCGTTATTACGAAACAAAACCTCTTCAAATGGTCTTATCACAAATTATTATGCTTTAATAGGTAACTGTTGTCTATTGAGTCATATTATTCTCTTATCTGGACCTTTGTAAGTCAGAAATTTTATGTAGCTGGAACAAACTTTATCTGTTTTATACCCTATGTGTTGAATGTATATAGTGGGAAAGGACAATTCAAGGAATTAGGGTGCTAGAAGGAACCTTTTTTTCTTTTTTTCTTTTCTTTTTTTTTTTTTTTTTTCTTAGAAACTCTGCATTCACACAGTGACCTCACACACAATCCCACCACATTACCACATGTAAGCGCAATCGGAAATGCACAACCGCACACACGTCCCCATATAGCTCATGTGAATCTTTTGCCTCTAATTAGATTACACTGCAAGGCACAGTGTGTTGTGGTGACTCTGAAATAACACAGCAACCATCAAACATTCCGACCATGTTTGTTTTCATGCAGACTTACAAGCGCATCATTCATCTGTTATTTAATGCAAAACAGATGTTAATGATATTTGTTCCTGTTTCTGTATCCTGCTCTCTCATAGCTGCGTGTGGAGGTCTGCTGTCCAAACTGAATGGCACAATCACCACCCCAGGCTGGCCGAAAGAATACCCGCCCAACAAGAACTGTATTTGGCAAGTGGTGGCCCCCACACAGTACCGCATATCCGTGCAGTTTGAGGCCTTTGAATTGGAGGGGAACGAGGTGAGGAGCGTGTGTGTGCGTGTGTTCTATACTGTATATAAGGAATAAAACACTTGAGAGCAAGCTGTTATAGGAAAATAATCATTAATGTTACCAAAGCCTACAGACTGTTCAAAAGTGCTGATACTGTAGACTTCTTCTATAAACGTTAAATAAACTTCTCCTTACTATAGAAACATATTAGACCCAGTGCATTAACATAAACCTGAGATTTGAATTATATCATTGTCAGAGCTGCTCTTAGAGAAAATTCATCAACACCTTCTAATCAATCAGATTCGATAATTTGACAGGGCTGTTGTATAAATAATAGTAACGCATATACCCAATGACAGCATGTCCGTATGTTGTTTCTAAAGGTGTGTAAGTATGACTTTGTGGAGGTGCGGAGCGGCCTCTCTTCTGACTCTAAGCTTCATGGGAAATATTGTGGCACGGAAGTTCCCGAGGTCATCACTTCCCAGTACAACAACATGCGCATCGAGTTTAAGTCGGACAACACCGTTTCAAAGAAAGGCTTCAAAGCACACTTCTTTTCTGGTAAGTGAAATTTCACACTCTGTCTTAGCGATAATGAAAAACAAAATCACAAAATGCCTCTGTTGCAGATTTGGTTGACAAGTGTGTGTGTGTGTGTGTGTTTGACATGATTGAATTTCATCAGAAAAGCTTTTGAGCTTGGTTGTATAAACCAACTTTTGTGGTGTTGGTTATATAAACCAAGTTCTGTTGTCTTGTGGTGTAGATTTCAGAAGTTGTTTTTTGGGTTTCTTTTTTAACATTTTTTGTCCGTCATCCTGTTTGGCTAACCCTGTTCTTTCTCACAGTGTTGTGTCCTGAGAAATTTGTAGAATTTGAACAAAGCCTGGATTTACACATGCTCACACTGTGGCCATCTTCAAATGTACTGTATGTGTGTGTGTGTGCGCTAAAGATTTAACCCAGCTTGAAATTTTGATCGCTGCCCAACTTTAGTACAGCATGAGAACATTCATGAGAACATTTCATTCAGCCAACCGACCCAAAGTGACGAATATTGAGTCTGAAATTTAGTCCAAAACCAACACAAACTTCAACCACCATCACGACTGAACTATTAAGTGTGTTGTTGCAGTGGCATATTTCCTGTTCTTTAAGATTTGTACCTCAGGACTAGACAAACCCCACAGGTTCATTCTTCATATTGTGCACCAAAAAGAAAAGATTTCACAAAAATGTACTAAGCTCAATTGAGATGCTGCTTTACCTCATTTGCATCCATTCTCTTCATGTTGTGTAATGTCGCCCTTGGTGCCAACAATGCGGGTGACTATAGTGTGCCAAGTTTAGAAAAATATTTGAGATAATAAAAAAATAATAAATTGGGCTGAAATTCAGGCCAGTTTGGCAGTGAGGAACTTGAAAGTGTAATCCAAGCTGAAAGAATATTTGTGAAACTATGTGTGTTGTGTGCTTTGATATAAAAATTACTGTAAATAATCTTAATGTAGCAGTCTTCTGTAACCTTTCCTTAGTGTTTTTTATGGTGTGTGTATATGTGCTGTAATATTGGGGGCATTCTCTTCCACAGATAAACCTGCAACCTGCAAAGCACGGATCTTTATATTTAAGTCCTGTCAGGACATAGCTTCACGTCCTTCTGCTCGTAGGGCAGCCATAGGGCAGGTCACAGGTATGGCCGCCTCTCCCATGATTGGTTTTGGGGAATGGATTGGCCCTTCTCTAATCTATCTTGCATATGAGGTGTTCTCCTTTAGTGGCAACAAATGTACTTTCAACACCATTTGTTGATCTAACGTCAGAGTCTATCAACAGATCAATCCATTCAAGCTGGTTCAGATAGCTGATGCATTTAAGCAAAGGTTTTTGGTGTGGCTTAGAGAAGATAAGCTTGACTTTTATGTCACAACTTTCTTCTCACTAACAGCAGGTCTTGAATATCATGCTCCTTCTCCAAACACTTAGATGAGTGAAATCCCTGTTACCTCTTCACAAAAAGGTGTTTTTGCTAACGGTTGCAGGTTGAGTAGACCTTTCATGCAATCAGTCAGAATAAAACACTTGGGGGTGTGCTGTTAAAGGAAAAAAATCAACAGTGCGATGGTGTGATGTGGCCTGACTATTTATAGAAATGATAATAAAGATAATAGAGTTTGTGTTGATATTATTTAAGGAGTACTTAGCAGATAGATACACACTATGGTATCTATTTACTAAAACAAACCTGACAAACCTGATTAAAGGTGTACAGAAGCACTTTTTAAGTGAATGAGAGAGATATAGATACAAAGGGATGCTGAGAAGCACAGAGAAGAATGAAGAGAGAGAGAGAGAGAATGTCATTCAGTAGGTAAATTAAGAAAAAAACTCGGTCATTGTCAGGAGTATCAGATCTCCGCTGGCCCAGTGCCATCAGGTTCAGGGTGGTCCCCATAGCCCTCCCACACACTCCTAATCCTCGTGTGTGTGTGTGACCAAGTGTGTCAGAGGTTTGAAAGCCAATGGAGCATTTGCAATAATTTGATAATGTTGAATTAGTCATGGTAACATATCACAAGGCAAAATGCAAGCCATGTGTCTGCAGGAAAATACTGTAGAAGCCAGTCATCAGTTTTTAATCACTCCTGATTGAATTCAGATTATTTAGATGTAAAGAAAGTTTTTAATCATCTGGAATGGCGCTTCAGGGGTGGACAAATCAGTAGCCTAGGCACCTGGGACATTAAATGAGCTTGTCTCATTTTCTTCCTCCTCAATTGAATATCCATTTTTTTTACAGGATGAATGGATGCACATGTTGGTTATTTTCTTACCATTCCCTTCTTTTCATTTCTGCCTTTGCTTTGACCAAATTATTTGGTCTAACAAAGAAGCTTTAGGGTAGATGTGGGCTAATTGGACAATTTTTTTAATTACAGTTTGTGGTGTTTATTTTATTTGCTGGGTGATGGATCTTCCTACATATTCCTATATCGTTGTTTCTCCAACTGATTTGGCTGCACGTCTCTCTGTTGTGTGTGTCAGATAAGGATGAGTGCTCGAAGGATAACGGTGGATGCCAGCATGAGTGCATCAACATCATCGGCAGCTATGTTTGCCAGTGTCGCAATGGCTTTATACTGCACGAGAACAAGCATGACTGCAAAGAAGGTGCGCGCACACACACACACACACACACACACACACACACACTCACACACACACACATATACAGACATACACAGTAGCAGGGTTGCTGTATACCAGGTGTGGTCATTAAGAAAGCATTGGGTCTTTATGTTAAAGCTTTCCACTGTAGCATTCAGTGTGTGTGTGTGTGAGTGTGTGTGTGTGTGTTAGTCCACCACTGCCTGTAATGATCCTCCGCCTATCTTTGAAGCTCTGAGAGCACAGTTGACCGTCTTTAACATGGCTTTGTGGTTTGAAAAGTATAAAGCAGTCTTTCTCCTACATGGATTGTGCTTGCATGTGTGTGTGTGTGTGTGTGTGTGTGTGTGTGTGTGTGTGTGTGTGTGGTGTCTTTGAAAAGAAAAAAATGACCTGGGAGAAGATGACATTAGAAAGACATTATCCTTTCAACCTGAGAGACAGGGAATCAGGATGACTAGAAGACACACACACACACACACACACACATACAAACTTCAACATCTATTCAAGGGTATTTAATTCACTCTGATTTTAAACATCTGGACTGTCAGGAATCTGGACCCAGGACTCCTTAAGTTCATGTTTTTCACGTGTGTGTCTGAGAAACGAACTCTGTGTCAATAAGTACACGGGTTAATTCACAAACTAACAAAGTGCTCTGAGAGAATTAGAAAACAACCACAGACAAACTGCGTTGTACAGTAGTAACACTCATACAGTGCCGCTGAATGCTCCATTGTGATTCGTCAGAATTTTCTATTACAAATCTTTTCTCAGGTTTATATTAATGTGCTCATTCTAATAAGTTATTGTTACACAGGGACCTGTATGATAAATTTTTCTCTATGTATTGGTAAAGGGTTGGATGAAAATGTTTGTCTGACCCAGTTCCTTTGAGTCACAATACGTTCCTTTTTAAGGACAGCACACACAAATGTATGATTCGATTAGTGACTAACATCTTGTTTAACCAGAGGGTGGAGTGACTTCTTTTAATGTGGAGGTTTCAGCCTATTTTTGTTTAAAGACATATGGCCGAAACCTTTCCGGCGGCTTGACTCAGTTTTCCCGAGGGAGAAACTCGGGTTGCGCGAAAGCGGTTTCTCCTGCAGCCATTAGTGTTCCTGAATCTCCCTTAGAGAGAAAAGGCTGATGTGGCTTCAAAGGGAACACGGGTTCAGCTTAAAGGGAAGGAGAAACTGGCTCTTCTTTTAAAGGTGCATCTCAGGTGACGGTGAACTAGCATTGACACCTGGGAACTGGGCCAGAGTTCAGAAAACATTCTTACCCTAATCCTCTGCAGAAGAATGTTTTTTTTTTCACCTGCAGTTAGTGCAGACTCAGGCGTTTTCATGCTATAACACATTCTATAAATCTTCTTTCCTTTTGCACCTATATGTATTTACATGACTGATTACATTCCTCTGCTCTTCTGCATTTTCTCTTTACTCTGTCTCTCTGATCCTGTAGCGGAGTGTGAGCACAAGATCCACAGCCCCACCGGCACCATAAGTAGCCCCAACTGGCCTGATAAGTACCCCAGCAGGAAGGAGTGTACCTGGGACATCACTGCCACTCCAGGCCACCGCGTCAAAATTGTGAGTGTCTCAGTAAAAGCATCGGCACACTTTGACCCTACTTTGTCAGAACATAGCGCACAGCTATGCTACATTCCGATTGGTCAGAAGGTGTTAATTAATTTTCTATAACAGCAGCTCAGAAAGAAGTATATTAAGACGTTTACTTAGCATTTATGGAAGGGTTGTTTTCTGTGTTATCAACTTTAAGAGAGAAAAAAGAAGCCAGTTTCACAGACAGTCTACTATAACCGGATAAAAAGTATGACATGTCATTATTTAATTATTAAAAAACTATAATCTTTAGCAAATTTCTGTGGTATAGGAGGAATAAAACAAAGCACCTCGTTTTTTTTAAAGCACCAAGTGTTTTATTTCTTACATAACCTGCTCTTGCTAACTGATCATATTCGCAGTAGTGTTAGCATAACACATACAGAGTCTTTTTGTCTTCCTGTCAAACTGTCTCACACACTCATACACACCTCTGCGCGTTAATACTGTCTTATACTGACAGGCATGTAGTAACACATCCCTCACACACACATGCACACACACATACTGTACATCCCATATGATATGCACACATGCGTTATTATCATATCTGATTCCTGCTCTATCCCATGCCTCGAACGTATAAATCATCACCGAAGTGCATCTATTAACTTAATAAATTACACACTCCCAGAGCAGCTGCTTCCTCTGGAAACTCTTCTGAAATATATTTTATGATTTTAATATATTCATGTGTCTATGCAGGAAAACCCTCTTGGCCAGGGAGGTCAGCGCAGGCATTTTAACAGGTCCATCTGATCAAAGAGAGCTGTCAGGAGAGCTGCCGTGAGGCCTGCTTGTGTGTGTTAAGCGACTTTTAATGGCTCAGGAAAGAGAGATACACACGGGAGTGAACGATGAGAAGTCAGGTCGCAGGGCTACATGAATCAGTCTGTGAAATGTTTAAAAGGAGATTTAGACTTGTAGACTCCCAGATCAGTTTCTGTATTCCAGGAGAATCCTGTAAGAATCTATCTGCCAATGCACTGAGATAATATTACTTAATAACCTTTGATCAGTTTACTTCATAGATTTGTAGCTTGCTAAGATTTTGGGTCCATAACTAATATTCATCTCTCCTTCTGCTTTTCTCATTTTAAAGATCAATTTCACACTTTAAACACACTGAATCCATTTGTAGCTGAATGGATGACAGTGATTCATGCACGCAAAATAGATGCAGACATAGGGAAACATGTCTGCATCAGTTTTGCGTACATGAATAGGAATGTTCAAGGGAAGGGAGTGTAGATGGAGAGAGATACTAAATATAGTAGGCAAAAGAGAAGAAACAGATCAGAAGACTTCCCTCCAGATTTCTGACGTGATGGGGACTGATGGTTCACTGACATCTTTTCTTCGTCCTCCTCTGTATCTTCTGCAGTCGTTTAACGAGTTTGAGATTGAGCAGCACCAGGAATGCGCGTACGATCACCTGGAGGCCTTCGACGGCGACTCGGACAAGGCGCCCATTTTGAGTCGGCTCTGCGGCAGCAAGCTTCCAGAGCCCCTTGTCTCCACGGGCAACAGGATTTACCTGCGCTTCATCTCCGACGCCTCAGTGCAGCGCAAGGGCTTCCACGCTACACACTCCACAGGTCAGTGCATGTGTGTGTGTGCTACAGTAGTGGATATATCTATATTATTATTTCACTGTAAGGTTTAGGATCAACATTTAGACAGAGCAGATACCACTTGCAGGACCACCATAATGCTTCAAGCTTACCAACACAGAGCCGGTTACAGGAATCTATGTTTTTGTGAGTGCATAGTTATTTAAAGAAGAAAAAATATCCTGATTCAATAGTTCTCAGTTATTTAAACATATAAAACAGAGATGCATGACGTTTAGATATCTAGGTTATTAAATAATCTAGTAACTGTAAGTTGAGGTAACTGGACGCTTCCATGGGGCTTTAACAGTTTAACAGACTTCATGCACAGCAGTGCTCTCTGTTGGCCAAAGTAGTACATGACATACATAAACTAATATTTGGTTAAAGTGTGTAATGTATAAAACTGAGAGGTTCAACAAAGAATTTGTTCATCACATAAAAATGAAATGAAACAATGATCAGTGTATACATCAGATGAAGATTGCTTGACATTTTATTTAGCAATAGTTAAATATTATGTCCTATTATTAAATGTGGAAAATGCTAAAAACTATATATCTGCTGTATAATGATTCTGAACAAAAACATTTTTATATTACAGAGAATTGAATAACTAAATAATCATTTTGACCTGACAGAATTAAAGTAAAATAGGTGTCTAAAAATGATTTTAGTCCCATCTCATATATATGCATGTGAATACTTTTTGAAAGCATGTTTATACTTCCTTTAATATTTCATCTTGCGTACAGATAAACTGAGATGCATTAAAACAAATTTCATAATTACATTGGTCCTGACGGTAGGACTGCCATTGTTAGGTAGTGAATAGAACATGAAACTTGAATAATAAATAACAATATAATATTATGTGTTTGTGTGTGTAGAGTGTGGAGGCAGGCTGAGGGCCGAGGCCAGGCAGAAGAACCTGTACTCTCACGCACAGTTTGGAGACAACAACTATCCGGGCCACACAGACTGCGAGTGGCTAATCACAGCCGAGGCAGGTTACAGCATCGAGCTCACCTTCACCACCTTTGAGCTGGAGGAGGAAGCAGAGTGTGGATATGACTACATCGAGCTGTACGATGGGCAAGACACGTCAGCACACAAACTAGGACGCTTCTGTGGCTCAGGGGTGAGGACCGAAGCTGTGTGTGTGTGTGTATGTGTGTGTGTGTGTGCAAAAAAACATAATATAGATGAAAACATAACACTGTACTCAATAATAAGTCAAAACAGTATTCCAGCAACAGTGGCTATAACAACCTATAGTTGGAATTTTGTTGTTCAGCAAACAATGTTGAACATATTTTTTTGAACATTTGAATGAGAACACACATGAACTCATTACTTACTTTAATTCTGAGGACTGCTTAAATGGACATTTTGTTTTTACTGTATGTTATACACTGAATCTGATGTCTCTCTCTCTCTCTCTCTCTCTCTCTTTCTGTCTCCGTCTAGCCCCGTGAGGAACTGTATTCAGCCAGCGACGCCATGCTGATTCGCTTCCACAGTGACGACACCATCAGTAAGAAAGGCTTCCACATCCGCTACACAAGCACCAAGTTCCAGGAGGAGTTACACACGCACAAGTAACACATGCACACACACGCCTCCAGGACAAAGGGTGCCACAGACTGAAAAAGGAGTTAGGCACACAGATTCTCGAGAGTAAAGTTACTCAAAGGCTTTCCTGCACTGGATTTGCCTCCATGTTATCAGCCAATAGGAGTGCGCTGTTCATCAGACTCCTAGCTCCAATCAATAAACTGGAGGCAAGCTCCGCCCATTTTGCCACAGATTGATGCTCGGTCGGACCGTGGCAGGCAGCCAATTGCAAACTCCTGTCTATACTATACACCCAAATACACAAAATAATATTCTAAAAACTGAAAAGCTTCTCTTCAAGAGAGAAGCTTATTGTAGATGCTGCACATGAAAAGAGACAAAGTCTTAAAACGAGTAGGTCATTTTCAAGCCTGTGAAAAAAAAAACCCTGTTGTTGTGTTATGTGTCATAATTTTACAAGCTAAGGACAACATGGGAAGTCTGCTTCTGAGCAACTAAGCTGCTGTTGTCACACTGTAACTTAAAATGTGTGTGCACTCGTCTGCATGTTTTCATTTAGGTGCGTGTACATGCCTGTGGGATTTTTCTTTAAAAAAATGAAATCAAAAGAAATCTTTAATGTTATGACATCTGTGGCTGTTTACGTGTAATGATATATAATTTATATATGAATGTAAGGAAGTATGCAGAGATAAAGAGCAACCTTAGAATCCTGATCTCATTAGTTCTACGGATAAAATCATGTTTTTCAGTGTCAACAGGCTTGTTAGATCTAACATCACGTTTTCAATGTCATTACATTCTAATTAAGAACATAGAGCTCTCATATATAGAATTTTTTGTCTCGCAGTCCACGAAACCCACACATGAAATTTGTCTTGTTTGTTTATGAGGGTGTACACGAGTGTTTTTCTTACAAAAGCTGGTAAAGCCTTGTATGAAGTGTGCGTTACAGCTGTGAAAACCCCCATAATCCTGTGCGCTTAACATGCACTTAGCACAGAGGATGAGGAAGAGAGACTCTATCCAGCTGTGCGCTTAACTATTCATGCTCTCCAAACTAACTTTTCCAGTGTTGTTGGAGGCAAATGAACTACAGTCGACTCAGTCACAGGGAGTCGACTCTGTCACAGGGAGTCGATTCGGTCACACGGAGTTCACTCAGTCACAGGGAACCTTTCCTGGGATGATCAATGAGACACATTTTCCTGGAACTCCTATTCATTTTGAGATTTATTCTCCTGAAAACACACGAGGCAAGCGGACGGCGAGGTGATCGCTGTGGAAGGGAAATCCTAATGGTGCTACTCAGAGCTTCAGAACTACAGATCCTGTGAGGCAACGATCCAGACACTTGGTGTGCACTGTTCATGATTTACAGGCAGCAGGAAAGGAACGCTGCGACATTAGCACACACACATCATTGACAGCGCCACTATTGTGGACGAGCAACTATGGCCTTAGAACCAAAATGTATATTATTGCACATGTGGATGTTTATGTAGATAATGTTTGTTGTGTCATTGTTTTTTTTAATTATTAATGTATTTTATTTGATATTGAATTTAATGAACTTGAACAATCATCCTTAAAAAAAAAAACAAAGTCTGACCTAAAGTTTTTCCTTTCTCTCCAAATTCCAGTACAAATGTATACACACACACACACACACACACACAGCCACACACACAAGATTTTAAAATGTTTCCGTTTGCAACACAACACAATGGGTCTCATTTATCAATCTTTATCAATCTTTTATCATTCTAAAATTGTGTTTCCAAATCAAAGTTTGAGTAATGCAGTTTCGCTTTGTACTCATGTGCATATGTTGATCAATGACAATCATCTGTAAATTACCAAGTGTGTTCACGGCACAGCTGATTTACATTCAGTGATGCCCACAAAAGAAAGATTTAAGTGCGGTGTATGCTAAATCTTAGGGTAATGCAGCTCAGCACCTGCAGCATATTGGCTACAACAGACACACACTGACTTTTCCTCTTTTATAGGGTGCCATTTCTTTTGACCTAATTGAACAGCTAGACTTATTTGTCGTAATTTATGGATTTGTTTTTTTCGATTGCTTTCTTGCAAATCATTAATATGAAACAGCTGACAAGAAAATCCAGTAAATTCTTGTGTGTAGTTAAAATAAATAAGCATTTAAATTTGACAGCTTGATAATTGAGGCCCATGGTGTATCTGATGATGAGAAGTGTATGTGAGAGTGTGTATGCCACTCAGACACACCTAAACCCCTGTGATTTTTTATGACTATTTCTGTGGGTGTCTCTTCATGTGCCAAGTTCCCACTTTGCCCTAATTCAGTTTATAGAATATGAAATATGATTTTCTTCCCTCTCTGTATCTGCCTGATAAAAAAGACTCATCACCCTGCTGGTGATTAAACTGATGTCAGGTCAAAGATGTGCTTGTGTTATTTTCAGTCTTTTCATCTGTTTCCTTTCCGTTTTACTCCTGCATGTTTCTGTCCAGCTGACAGTGAGAGCTACGGTGGCCCATAAGTGCAAAATACATTAACAAACCAAAAACACCCAGTAAATTACAAAACACAGCAGCAAATGCAGAAAAAGTAAGAACAAATCAGAAAAACAGCAAATTTAGAAAAAAAAAACAGAAAATCAGATAACACAATGACAAAAATAAAAACAACAAAATCAAAAACACAACAATAAAACCAGAAAGGCAAAAACATAACAAAAAATGCAACAAATTGAGAAAACACAAACAACAAAACCAAAACCACAACAGTCACTCAGGAAAAAACAACAGTGCAAGAGAGTATCAGGGGAAAAAACAAAATATAGCAGATAAGAAAACAAACAAAAATACAACAGAAAATCAGAAAGTGCAAGAACAAAACCAAAAACACAACAACAAATCAGAAAACATAAAAAAAAAAAATGCAACAGCAAATCAGAAAACATAACAAAACCAAAAATGCAACAGAAAATTCAGAAAACACAACTGAACTAAAAACGCACCAGCAAATCTGAAAACGTAACGACAAACCCCAAAACGCAACAACGAAGCAAACATAACGACAAAACCAAAAACGAAACAATAACTTTGGAAACACCTCAGGTCCAGTTTGGAAAAAAGCTGTAAAAATGCAGATTCTAAGAATCAGATCCTGTTGTCTGGTCCAAATTACATATAAAGGACACATACTGAGCACAGAAAGAAATGCTCTAGAGGCTCAGCCTCACTGAAAAAATGAGGTTCACATCCTAGTCATCTGGCCACCAACACATACGTAGCAGAGCATACAACTCCTCAACTCTTTTAGTTGAAGTGACTGAAATACACAGTCGTTGCAGTAACCTACACTTGCTAGGTTAGCTTTTGCTCATTAGTTAGCTTTTATGCACTAGGATTTTTAGACCCAAAGGGACTGTTTACAATCATGTACAGTGTAAACGAACACTTTTGATAAAAAACGATGCAGGAGGACAAGCAACATCAACCTTGATTGGGTAGCGTGAAGGTTGGGGAAGGTTTAGCCAAGATTAGCCCCTCCTACTTTACATAAAAAGGGGAGAAATTCTGAAAAATGAAATGTAGAAATTGTCACTCGTTATCCTAGTATCTGAGTTAGTATTCAGATACACATCATCCGTAGTGTTTCATTATATAATAATGTACAGTAAAGCTGCATTTTGGCATAATGGCATTCTTTATTTTGTTTCTACAGTCTTCTACAGTGCATATGCCTTCGATGTGATTTTACAGTGAGGATTACACTCAGGAGCCACATATGGATCTCTTTATCTACAGATGAGTACAAAAGTTTGCACCCCCCCATGGTTTTCAGATGGGATATACAGTATATGTATAAACATGTATGCACATATTTTACATTTTATCTTTTCTTTTTTCCACTGAAATCATCAGCAGCAAAAACAACAATCCAAAACACAAGGAAAAACCAACAGAAATCTATATTTTGAAAAGATTTGCGACAACCCACCATGTCTCCAGACCTGATGTGAAGAAATCTGTGTATGACATCTGGTTAAGTTGTCAGAGATATGTCAAGAAGAAGAGTGCAACTATTTTCCAAGTGATCTGGCAATGTTAGAACAGATGTCAGGAAAAACAATAATAATATCTTCCATACACTATTTGATAATTTGTTACTTCTGATATGTGAGATATGTTAAGGGTGTACAAACATTTGCATTTTCTCACCATTTGTATTTGCAGCTCCCAGATAAGTTTTCAAAGTCAAAGTCTTTTTTTTTATTGGACACTGACATTTTAAGAGCATTTCCCGATTTAATATACTCTATCTACAACTAAAATGTCACTTAAAACGTAAATAGTTGTGTGTGACTGTAAATAGCCACCAGGTGGCAGTACATAAGCTGCAAATGGATGTGTGCAGGCAGTCAGCTCCAGAATTATTGGCACCCTGAAAAATAGACAAAAATGATTGTATACAATAAAGACAAAACACAATAATTCAAATTTGACATGCATGCAATTGGAGAAAATTCAATTTTTAACAACAACAACAACAAAAAAACCTATTCTATTATTGTAAATAATAGCATTTTGTCTCAAAAACAAAAATTACTGGCACCTAGTTACAGCTGGTCAGCGGTATTATGAAACCAAGATGGTTGAGCCTTATAGTACAGGGTCTTATAGGCATGAAACCTTATATTTAAATCAAGTGAGAAATCAAGCCATGTTTCAAACACAATAAACCCAAGCTGCACTTTTTGTTACCCAGCTTTCATTCAAACCTCTTAAAACATACGCTTCTGCTGTTTGTCACTTGGCCATCCCGCATCACACCATTCAAATCCTTTCTATATAGAAAAAGAAAGAATATGGCACAGCTATGACTCGACCAAAAGTGCAGGGCATTAGTCAGAGAAGCAACCAAGAGTTCAAGATTAATGCTTAACGTGATGCTGCCACCACCATGCTTCACTGCAGGAAGGTGTTATCAGGGTGATAAGCAGTGTTGCGTTTCTGCCTAGTGTAAATATGCTATATGGCAAAAAAAATGTGGACCATATGAGGGCCTTCCCCAAAACTGGTGCAAGTTGCAAGCACACAATTGTATAAGATGTCTTTGTATGCTGTAGGTTTAAGATTTCCCTTCACTCTAATTAAACCTGTTCCAGCATGACAATTCCCCATGCAAAAAGCGAGCGCCATGAAGACATGGTTTGCCAAGCTTGGTGTGGAAGAACTCGAGTGTCCTGCACAGAGCCCTGACCTCAACCCCACTGAACACCTTTGGGATGAACTGGAACACCGCCTGTGTGCCAAGCCTTCTCGCTCAACATCAGTGCTTGACCTTACTAACACTCCTGTAGATGAATGAACACAGTTCTCCACAGCCACGCTCCAAAATCTAAAGGTAAGCCTTCATAAAAGATTGGCAGCGAAGGGGGGACTAAATCTGGAATGGGATGTTCCACATGCACATATGGGTGTGATGGTCAGGGGTCTACAAACTTTTACTCACTTCAGTATTATGGGCTGTTTTGTGTAGATTCATAACATATAATCCCAGTTACAACCATTTCATCCATCTGCAGGTTGTAACACTACAAAATGTAAAAAAAAATTCAAACTTTCATGTTGTGTGCCAATAATTGTGGAGTTGATCTAGGTTTAAACCCTACAACAGACCATTCCCATATCCTGATATAAAAAAAAAACATGTTAGGAAGTAAAGAGGAACTTTATTCCAAGACTATAAGTAGTTTATATTTGTTTGGGTGGAAAATATACAAATGGCGTGTGTGTGTGTGTGTGTGTGTGTGTGTGTGTTCTGTTAGCTTGGCATATCGTGTGTTTATTGGTGGCGCTTCTTTGATGTCTCTTTCTGCTGCAACTGGTTCATTCTCGCAGACTTTCATTCTCCTGTAGCTCATCTATCTCTCTGTCCAAACTTCCATTACACTGCATTCTGAGTCTCTCGCTCTTCCTCTCTCATCTGTGTGTGTATTGATGAATGGATCTGGGGCTTTAAGTAAATGGATTGTATCGATCCTAGGAAGATAAGCACAGACACAAAACCCACTCACAACCTTCATAAACATCTCCCCCCCCTCTCTCTGTCTCTCAGGCACATGTTTATTGAAACGGTGATGATTCTGCTCTTTTTCTACTGGTAATAACCTTTTATTGCCGTGCCAGCTAGATTAATGGAAACCCACCATTACGCACCCCCTCACACACTCACTCATGTGTGCACCCAGCAAAACATTCCGACATCCTGTGTACATTTTCCAAGCTGTTATTGTTGCAGTGTTATGCAGTGTTACCTTTTTAGTTAAATGTATTTTTACATTAAAATATTAGATTGATGGGACAGAGGATAAAATGATGGGACGTTAATAGTTAATAGAGTTAATAGTGATAATAATGAATACTACACAAGACAACAGGCTACACACGACAAAAGCTTGACAACTAAACACACAGAAACCAGAACATTAATGCTGATAGTAATTAGGGAAGCACAAAATAGGTGCGAATGATTACAAGCCATTAGATAGAGTCATGTGATTTGCGAGGCTGCTGGGTCCTTGTCGGCCACTTTGAGGCAGCGTTGACGTGACATTAATGCAGTTAGTCGAAAATGTTATCGTAACAGCTTGTTCACAGGGCCTTTTATGGCAGATGCTCAACATAAACTGAGCATCAGTTCAGTGGACAAGTGTATCATTGATATGAAGAACTTTTCTGTGAAGAGACATTTCATTTAACATTTTTAGAAGGAGTCTCCAGTGTAAATGCTTTGTAAAAGTCAGAGGTAAAGCTGTAAGCTTAATTTTCAGACTGTCTTGAGGACAGAGGAGTTTGTGGTTTCTCAGTCGGCTGAGGGAACAACTGTTTATAGCTGTTATAGCGTAAGTCATGTGTTGTGGACATTCAACGACTTTAAATTTGTAACTATAAGCGGATAAAATATACAACGTGCCATTCTTTAATCAGTTAAATACTGTAATCTCCGGCACCCTGCTGTGGTATAAGAGAGGTAACAGATAATAGGTAACAGTAACTCTGCTTTGCTGATTATTTTCCTATAACAGTATGTCCTCAAGTGTTTTATTCCCTAAACCAAAAAAGGCACATTAAACACTCTTGCACCTGATACAATTTTTGCTATTAATTTTGAATATAAGCACCACTGGTTAAGCCTGCAAGATGATTTTACCTGCAAGCCTTCATTTGCAGAGTAGTTTTGCACAAATCATTTTATTCCAGCAGAAAAAAAAAGTCTCGTCACTTGGTTACTGTTGCATGACAACCATAGAGTTTATGCTCTAACTGCCTTTTTTTTTTTGGCAGGCATTTTCATCCAAAGCAAGTTCCAAGTGAGGAATAATCTCATCCAAGCATTTAGCTTAGTAGTGAAGGGTCTCACCAAGTGTCAGTTTGAATGCTCAAATTATAATTAAATTCTAATTGAAAATGAAAGTGCTGCATTTAAAACCATATCTTTCAAAGCATTCTCATACAAGTGCAGTTTCTTATTGTAATAGCAATGTTAAGCTGTTCTTTTGAAACCATTCGAGGTCTGAGTGTGCCGCCATTAACGCAACCCACAGCTTCAATTTGCTCGCTAGTTGCTAAGCAATTCTGGTTTTACTTTAAAGGTCCAGAGGATTTTAGTTCCAACACACACACACACACCCACACACACACACACGCTGATCTATATGCCCTCAGGGAAGGTCCAACAATTTCCCATTTACTGCAAAAAAAAAAAAAAAAAAAGCACACTTTGGGTCATTTCCGATATTAGACACTCTAATACACACCATCTGATTAAAAAAAAAAACCCTGCAAAATGTGACATGAAAAGCCAACCATGAATCAATAGAAGGTTAAGAAGAGCTTTGTTGGTCATGTGACCTCTTCATTTTTTTTAATGGAATCGTTAATTGCTGATGTAGCCAGAAAAGTGCTTCACCTCACTTGCCAAATGGTGAGGAAGACTCATTGATTGAAGCTAATGTTTTTCACTTGAAAAAGGGAGGAAACGGAGCAGGAGAAGGAAGAAGGACAGAGTATTTCTCCCGTGTTCATTCTCCCATGTTAATCTCTCACATTCATTTTGAAAGGAGATGAGATGTCTTCATCGCATACGTTTAAGTCAGAAAAGTACTGACACACTATGGGGAAGAATCCCTGAGACACTATATTAAAATATGTAAAGGTTACATTACAAATAAATCAAGTTGTAGATATAAATGCTACAAAAAAAATTCTCAGGCGAATTGCATCTGATGTCATTATAAAAGACGCTGCCATCGGTTGGGAAGATTTCACACAAAACGTAGCAATCCTGCTGAAGGTGAAGGAGCTGCCTAAAGTTCTCAGGGACAGGATTGTTAAACAACACTCGAGTGGAAAAAGCTACAGAGCCATAGCAAAGACCTTTCACCACAATTGGCTCGATAATACAGTATGCATGTGGAAACCACAACTAATCCCCCAGGACAGGTGCATCACGCAAGACTTCACACCATGCTCTCTGACTAATGATAAGGAAGGTAAGAGATTGAAGCCAGCAGGCAATTGAAAAGAGTTGCAGGACAACCTGAAAGCAGCACGAACAACAGTTACATGGAGAACAATAACCAATGAACTGCACTACAATCATCAAAGTTCCTACACCTCATGCAAACTCCCTCTGCTAACAAAGAAGCACAGAGATGCACGTCTACAATTTGCACACAAGAATTTAGACAAATCTGAACACTTTAGGAACAAAAGATGAAAAAAAAAAGCTCTTTGGCAATAACTCAACTTGTCACGTTTAGAGAAAGAAGGGTTATGTGTATGACCCCGTGAACACCACACCCACAGTGAGGTATGAAGGTGTGAGCTTCATGATATGGTGCTGCTTCTCTTCACACAGTACTGGGGTATTACACGTCATTGAAGGAACCACGAATGGAGCAAAGGCGTGATGTACCGGGACATATTAGAGGAGAATTTAAATTCATCAGCCAAGAAATTGAATCTGGGGAGAAGATGGACGTTTCATCAAGCATGCAGCCAAAATAACCGGTTTCTAAAAAAGAAGGTGAACGTTCTTGCGTAGCCTGACTTTATTGATGGAGGGCTTTGAAATTATGAGTCCATTAGACGGACCTTCAGAGGGATGATTTGCCAAGAAGAATGGGCCAAAATTTCACCGCAATGCTGCAAAATTATTAGAATTACGTCTTACCCTAGATGACTCGAAGCTGTAATCATGAACAACAGCTTTGCCAAGCAAACAGCAAAGCACTAATGTCAGTAATTTGTGGTGTCCAAATACTATTTTCCTTCTCAATTTTGTTTTTAGACATATCTTTGTTTATCCTTACGAATACATACTACATAATACAAATCAAAACATATTAGGTGTGTAGAAGGTGTTTAAAGTGGATAGATGGTGTCCTGGGAAAACTCTTCATGTGGTAAATAATAATAATAATAATGATATATATTTTTTACTATACTATATGCTGTATAGCACTTTAGCGTGTGCTGATATAGGAACAAAAAAGTTACTGTTACCACCCTGAAGATTATCTACTGAAGCATGAAGATCCAAGCCTTCACACTTACGCTTCCTGAGTCCATGATAAATATAGAAATTACGTCCTCCAGCCACAAAGGCACATCCACAATCAGATTGGTCAGTGGGTTTGGTGTTAGCTAATGGACGCCACTATTGCACCCTTGAGCAACTCACTTAACCCTTCAGAGAGTTTCTATTTACATGTCAGTGTCTGTTGTTGTGTAGGACATAAAAATGTGGTAGAGGAATACATTTACTTTTACAGGCTCTTGTAGATCAGTGGGCCGTAGTACGGTTGTGAGTTCAAAATCCCAGAACTGCAAGAGTGTCAGAAAAAAAAAAACGTGACTGTCGGGTGGTTAACCACTGACGGCTTGGTGAAAGGATTCTGCCTTACTTCTATGTTGTTATGACTGAAACCATCTGCCACCTAAAAAAAATAAAAATAAAAAAATGGCTGGAATGTGAATATGTAGGCCTGCCACTTTATTAGGAACACCTGTACACTATACTCCAATCAGTGCAATGCATAATATGAGATTCAGTTATCAGATGTTCACATCAAACAACAGAATGGGAGGAAAAATCGCAGTGATCGGAATGGCATGGTTGTTAGTGGCAGATGGGCTGATTTTAGTATTTCAGAAATCTCCTGGGATTTTCCACACAGAACATTTTCTAGAGTTTACACAGAATGGTGCAGAAAACAAACAAACAAACAACCACAAAAACCATCCAGTTCTTTGGACAGAAACACCTTGTAGATGAAAGAGGTCAGAAGAGAATGGCCAGACTGCTTCAAGCTGTACAGTAATGCAAACACTCTTTGCAACCGTGGTTAATAGAAAAGCATCTCAGAATGAATGAATGTCCTACAACAGCAGTAAGTTCCACTCCTGTCAGCCATGAACATTGACTCTGAGGCTACAATGGGCACGGGTTCACTGAAACCGGACAGTTGTAGATTAGAAAAAAACGTAACCTGGTTTAGCACCAACAAACATATCATACTCCAACATATCGGAACGTAATATTTTATGCTGCAAAAACAAATATATTTGATTATTTAATATCTGTATACGCTTAAATTAGCCACCATGCCAAAGTGAACGTGTAAGAGACAGGATGAGACACGACGTGCGCTTGGTTGTTTTAATAAGGATACGTGTCTGGATGCTTTCACTGTTCACCTCCTGGTCTTCCTGTCTTCTTATCACACTTATGAATACACACACAAGCAGAGAAGTGTGAATCAATGTTCATAATATACTGTACAGAGAGAAATTGTGTGTGTGTGTGTGTGTGTTTGATTAAGGTCCAAAATCAGCAGCTGTTATGTCATGTTCTCTTTTACAGGAAGGCGAAAAGGTAGTGAAAGAAAACATTTTTTATTTATCCAGCTTTTTCCTCATACTGAGGAAACACGAGGACACACACACACACACACACACACACACACACATTTTAAGGATGTGTGTATGTGTGCATGTTAGCCACTGGCTCTCACTGCACTGTTTCCAGGTCATTGATTTCCATTTTTTTTGGGGTAATTTAATTGCACTGAGAGATGAAAGTGCCCGAAAGAGCCATAATCCTTCACACACACACACACACACACACACACACACACACACACAGTTAAGACCGACAGATAAGCCATTGGGCTGTAATGATGAAACAACCTAGTCCTCAAACGTCCCTGCTTGTGTGTGAGTGTGTGTGTGCGCTTATCTTCCAGGAGCCTGATGAGGAACTGCATAAAATATTTACACTGTGTTTATACATAATGCAATACTGACCACACACACACACACACACACACACACTCATGGACACACAAGTACTTCAGAGCATTAACATAATTCAGGTTGATAGAACTTTATTTCAGCAAATATAACATACACTGTAAAAAATGCATTTGGAACTTCTATACCAACAGCTGGACAGATGTGCATAAGGGAATAAAGGAGGATTTTCTCCTTCTAGTTTCTCTATTTTGCTCTGACGTGGGTGTGAATGCAAAACGCTGTTAAATAAAACTCCGAATTAATTCAAAAGATCATGAAGCGACACTACGGACATACCCATACTGAACATCTGGAACTTTTGAACGTTTTGTCAGGTGCAAAATATAAACTATCCACAGAAATGCACACGGACAAATACAGAGAAGTGAAAAAAAAAACCACTGTAGGCTAAAATTCCCTAGAAGTCTCTTTCTCTTCTACTCAAAGGCACTGTACATTTCAGGACAGCTAACAGATGACACATAACAAAAATCTGTGTGTGTGTGTGTGTGTGTGTGTGTGTGTGAGTGACACAAAACGCTCCAATGAGTCTGATCTCAGGTTTGGCGTCGCCCCCAAAAGCCGGAGCACAAACACAGACGCCTGTGTGTGTGTGTGTGATTATAATTGTATCTCATCAGCCACTGAGTCAATGTGTCTGTAACATAACGTTTTGTGTTAAAGGAGTACTCCAATGTTTTTTTTTAACCTAATTTTTATTCACCACATCCGTAACGTTCGTGTTAGTAGCAGAGATGTGTAGAATTTATCCACCTTTTCTTGTACTAGAAAAAGAACACACACACAAAAAAAAACCAACGTGATTACTGGTAACTTGCTTATAACAGAAGTCTAGGGGAAGTTGTTTTGAGTCAGTAAGTAAATGCTTCTGCCATATAAATTTCCACAGTCTGTAAAAAAGAGTCATATTTCCAGATTTAACATATGTACACCTGTCCTTCAGCAGGAATGTAGTCAAGACCGCTACTGTCAAGTCCAAGACAAGTTCAGCTAAGAGTGAGTCAAGACCGAGTCCTAAAGGGGGTCGAGGCCAAATCAAGATTGTGTTCAAATGAGTCAAGATAGAGTTTCAATGAGTCAAGATAGAGTTCCAAGGAGTCAAGATGGAGTTCCAATGAGTCAAGATGGAGTTCCAATGAGTCAAGATGGAGTTCCAATGACTCAAGATGGAGTTCCACTGACTCAAAATGGAGTTCCAATTACTCAAGATGGAGTTCCAATGAGTCAAGACCGAGTTCCAATGAGTCAAGATGGAGTTCCAATGAGTCAAGATGGAGTTCCAATGACTCAAGATGGAGTTCAAATGAATCAAGACCGAGTTCCAATGACTCAAGATGGAGTTCCAATGACTCAAGATGGAGTTCCAATTACTCAAGATGGAGTTCCAATTACTCAAGATCGAGACAAGCATTAACTTTAGTTTCACATATGCCAAAACAAAATTGCAAATTCTCTTGAGAATATGCGATTATGAATATGCAATTACGCCAAAAAATTGCTTGTTCGTTGTGAACAACATCCTTTCTCACTCTACCAATGGTAAAAAGATCTTTTAGCAGCCAATGTCAATATTCATTATTAAATCATTAGTTGAGTATGCTAGTTCTCTCAAATAGTTGACTTGATTTGTGTGTTGCGCCAATGATTAGGCTGTTTTCTAGAAGAAGGTCAAATGTCAAAAGGTCAAATGTCTTGTTGGTAGCGGAGGCATCCCAATTAGTGTCGATTTCTACATGTTAATTATTATTTTACCGTGATAAAGAGAGAAAAAATAATTTTTCTGGAAGGAGTCTCCAGTGTCAGTGCTGCATTTTTTTTTTTGTCTTATTAACTTCAAGAGAAAGAAAAAAATAGGCTGGCGAGGGAATGCCCATTTACAGCTGCTATAATTTCAGTGATTACAGAAACTTACTCGTTTCATGGACATCCCACAGCATCAAACGTAACTATAAATGGTTAAAAAGTATCATATGTTGTTCATTAATACATTTATACTTAGAATTGTTGGCAAGCTGCTGTGGTATAAGAGGAATAAAACACTTCAGGACGTGCTGTTATAGGAAAATAACACACTTTGGAGTGGTAAGAGTAACTCTGCTACGCATTGGGCCACATCACACCAACCCACTGTTGATTATTTTCCTGTAACAGCATGTCCAGGAGTGTTTTATTTCACAAATATCTTTGACTAAATGATACATGAAGTTCTGAATAAACAGGTTTTTTTGTTTTTGTTTTTTTTTTTTTTGTCTGTGGTAAATACACTATGTGTGCTATAAATGCAGTGGATACCAATTAGGCTAACAATGTTCAAGAATAATGTGTGATTATCATAACTCATTAAAGTAGAGCTGCTTTAGGTAGAAATTTGCTAATCCTGTATCCTCCTTATTGAGCTTACATATTCTATATTCGTCATTTAAACAGAAATAGTGCAATGATGTCCATAAGGTACAATAAACAAGTACACACACCAACATAAATGGAACTAGAATAAATTCTGTTAGAAATATGTCATCAGCTCTGTGAGTATGTGTGTGTGTGTGTGTGTGTGTGTATGTGTGTGTTCACATTTCCCTTCAGAAAGGGAGTCTAACGAGTCTCAATCAAAGTGGAACTTTTTGCACATGTCTGTATGTGAACATATTATTGTGTGTGTGTGTGTGTGTGACATTCCTACTTCCTGCCCAAAGGGATACAGCAGATTCACTCTCGAAAATGCTCAACGACGTCAAAATGACAAAAATAAAATGCATTGTATTAATCAATCCTATTAATTTCTTTTAAATACAAATGTTACACAGCGAGAGGGAAATATACCTTTTTCTAAGCCATTAGTAAGATTAGTACTTCATTTCTACAAGTGACGCCTAAAAACGTGCTTTTGGTTTCCCCTTCCTCTTTTAGAAAAAAAAAAAGAAAAACGCATGACGATGATTACGACAAGTAGCCGTCATCTTCATCATCGTCATCATATTCTTCGTCGTCTCCCATATCCTCCTGATCGTTCAGGACGTCGTCCTCGTCGTCTGAGAGCAACGAGTCCCCACTTCCAAAGTCTCCGGAACCCTCCAATGCTGCAAAAAAAACACACAAATGTACACACACACTCAGCAAAGAGTTTCATGCATGTTAATAATCTAATGCAACGGCACCTTGAAGAGAATTTGAATGAATCAGATCAGCTTCTGCAAAGTGAAATAATTGAACCAGGAAAACAAAAGCATCTGTTAATGTCGGAGTAGCAGATCTATTAAAGAACTTGTGTGACAAAATTGTTTCATTTACTAATGTAATACGTGCAGTATATTCATAATATTAACAATTCAGTGTTTTGCATAATCACAAATCTGAGGTCTGGGATTTGACTGGGACATTCAAAAACATTCAATTCTTGGTTTTGAACCACTTCGCTGTCACTTCGGCAGAATGCTTAGGGCCATTTTTCTGTTGGAAGACGATGCTCCACCCAAGTCTCAAGTCTTTTGCCTTCTAGGATTGCCCTGTATCTGGCTCCATCCACCTTGCACTCAGCACTGACCAGTTTCCCAGTTCCTGCTGATAAAAAGCATTCCCACAACACGGTGCTCCCACCACCATGCTTCACTGTGGGGATCTTGGCCTCATCAGAACAGAGAACCTTTTTCTATGTTTGCTATGTCTCTTACATGTTTGGTAAACTCCAAATGGGATTTCATGTGTTTTTGCCCATGCGACCAGGTGGTGGAGGAATTATCAGGTTTTCAGGTTGTCTTTGCATCTGTCCTTCTGTCTGAGATATGTGTTGCATGATATCTCAAGAACAAATGTTTGAATGTTTGTAGGATTTAGGTGGAATTATCATTGTAACCAGCAGATGAACCGATTAGATTTTGGAAGTGAGCCAATCCGGGTCAAGGTCACAGCAAGGTCAGATGTCTGAAATAGATTTTTTTCAATAGCTTCCTTCCTGTTTGTCATACATGTTCATGTTCAGGAACTCAAGGCCCATTTTCTGGCTATCTAAAATTTTTGCCATTGGTCCATCTGTCAGTCTGTCAGTAGGGAATTCTTGTTAGTGTGATATCTCAAAAATAAGTGGTTAAATTTAGGATTTGTATGGACTTATCCTTGCTACCACCAGATGAACTGGCATTGATCCAAACATGGTTCTAGAGACTTCCCTTTTCCATTAGAATGAGAATTTAAGTCAGGCAAGTGAAAGGGCAACCTCAAGCAGGTCTCTAGGCAGCTCTGGGGTCCTTAGCATATGGTGTGTAGCAGTAGGAAGTAGTGATCCCTTGCTTCTGTGATTGTGTGCACTCCATGCTTACTAGCTAATAGAAAGTGCTGTAAACACACTTCCTGTCTGTGTCTTCACTCTCTAATGGAGTTCTGCTGTGGATGAAGTATATCACTACCCAGTATCTAACAATGGTCAGTGGACATTTTAAAGGAATTTGAGGCATAAAATTAGTTACAATAAGAGCTACACTTGTTTGCGGTAGAGGCATCCCTGGTAATGCTACTGGCGTTGAGTTCTACTTGTTCCAATAATGACTTTCTTCTCACCAATCTTCCATTAAGCCTAGCTGTCCAGGTTATGGTTGTCCTGTGAGTAGCTTCTCCCAACCGAGTTGTGGGTCTCTTCATGGCCTTCAGAGTTACCCAAGGCCTCCTCTTTGCCTCATCTTTGCTTGACTGACTAATGCCTTTCTTATCCAGTCGCTTACTTTTGGTGGACAGCCTCTTCTAGGTGGAGGCATGGTTGTGCTGATGGTGCTCTGTGGGATGTTCAAACCCTGGCTGACACTTTTCCAGAACCTTGACCTGGATTTGGTTTGATAGCTCCTTGGTCTTCATGATACTGCTTGTTCTGGTATGTTCTGTGACAAACTCTGGGGTTTATTTATATTGAAATCACGTGACCCTTTAATTGCACGCAGGTCGACTCTATTCAAAATACAGCACCAGAATTTGGTAATTTATAGGTTTTTCAACAATGAGGTGAACACACCACTACCAAGACATTACAGTTCAACATGCACACACACTTTCACACCTGGAGACAATTTAGGGTAATAAAAAACCTAGAGGCAATCCACCTACTGGCATATTTTTCAAAGGTGGGAGGAAAAACCAGAGAAATATCATTTGATATAATTCTATCTGCATTCCTCAACTGATGCTTTATAATTCTGTCCAGAATTGAATGAAAGTATCATGGAAAGTGCTTTAAGATGCCCACCACATTCGGCCGGGCCCATCTTGCTTGACCCGGCGACCTTGTTTCCATAGCGATCCACACACCAGCACTGTCCACTGCTACCAAGGCATTGCTGAGGCTTATAGAAGCCGTCCTCATCGCAGGAGGGGACATACTGACCTACACATGCACATAAAGACTTCACTTAAAATCAGGAAACGCAACCACTGCCACTACTAACACTCCTCACAGCTAGATCACACTCTCGCTGCATAACATCCTGTTAAATGACAAAAACACACTAAGTTGTTAAATCTAACGGTAATATTCATAGTTAGTGTTTTTTTTGGTTCATTTTTCATTCCATGCCTGCAGCTATTGTGACCTTGAGCGAGAGAAAAAGAGGAGCTTGACACCTTAAATGCACACAGTAGCTCCTTTTTTCCTCAAATTGACTCAAACTCAAATTTTTTTCTGTGTGAAAGATGTTATTCTTCCGGTGTGACTGAAGAACTCAAACCTATCACACTTATGTTGAGATGGGCATGTGTTACATATTCATGATTGTATTTCTATGCATAAATCATAATTTCAATGCACGTGCTAAATGTAATCATCTGAGGTATCGTTTAAACTGTGAAAACAGAGACATTTACATTGATTTACATAGATTTACGCAGATTTGCTAATGTTCAAGGCACAGAAATGAGCCCAAAGTATCTCTTTAGCAGTAATAACGATGAGAGAGAGAGAAAGAGAGTCACTCACCCAATAATTTCTTCCTAGCTTGCTGTTTGTAGATGTTAGTAATCTCTGTCTGGCAGGGAGACTCTAAAATAAGTGATGCAAAATCTCAAATCAGCACAAACAATATAAGCAGTGACGGCTGGCCGTGATATTAGATAGGAAGTCTAGAATCTAATCATGGTTCTGTCATCTGTCCTTTTGTGTAATTTGTACTTTGATTTGGATGATGTGTGCTTAGTCTATCTACTTTTACTTTTTTCTCCTTGAAACGCCATTTTGGGGGGAAAAAAGAATGATAGAGTAAATAATCCACTTTGTTCATGTTCATTACGCCCATGACTGTATTTCACATCACTGCTATTACAAAGTGTCAGCAAAGCAAGCTGAAAAATCTCTCCATCTAAAATGGAGATCAAATCTAGGGGGCGTATCACTTTGTCTAATCAGCTGACACGACTGTCACTGATAGGCTTCATGAATCTACAGTCTAGGGTAGAATGAAATCAGCCCCAGCCTCACTTCTTGCTTCTTCATACCATTCTGTGTATTTTTTCCTACCGCCAGTGGAAAAAGTGGTGCTGTTGTGCTTGCGTCCGCAAAAATCCAAATTAGTCCGATGTGGATGCCAAAAACAATAATGTGCTAGCCTACTATAATATTTTCATACTTGTAGACACAGTTATATGTTTAAAATCCCATGTTTTCGCCTAGTTATAGTCACCTAACATAAAACATGTTTCCTAAACTTTTTGCATATATGACCCTAGCAATTTGATGTAGTTAGAGATATTTGAATTAACACAATACTTTCTCACAATTACACATTTAAAATGTAAAATTCTGTTATGCCCTATGCATATATATAGTGAGCATATATAGTGCATAGGAAGCTATATGTGATTAGGGCTGACTGTTAATGTGCTGGATTTTTACACGACTGCAAAATATAGCCTTGAGTAAATAAATAAAAATGAATCTATCACAGGTTTGTAATAAAATTATGATAATGCCTTTATGCAACATAGTGTAGTGGTACTGCCACATGTTCTCTCCATCTATGGAAGTATAGGATTCATAAATATTCAAATGTGCTTGAATACTACATTTTAAGTGAAATTTAAACCCAATTTTTTTAAAATCAGCCCTTGTTTGTTTACCCTGGTGTCTCTGGAAGCAAGAGCACCACTCTTTGCTGGAGATGAGCTGATCCCGGCCCAGGTCACATGACCTGAGGAAGGCCTTTGTGCATACGTCGTCCTTCTCCGAACCCAGGCCAGCCAGTTCTGACTGGTCCAGGTGAAGGTCAAAGTTCATGTCCAGTCTGGTGAACATCCAACCCAGGAAGCCTTTACAGATGGGGGTCTTATTCACGTCCACTGCTACACACCCGAGCAGAGAGAGAGAGAGAGAGAGAGAGAGAGAGAGAGAGAGAGAGATGGATAAATCAATCAAACCATGCTGTACTTGGTTACTGCAGCAGCACGTCTAACCTAATCTCTCTGTGGCTGTTTTATTTTTGCGCAAATAAGAGAGAACAGTATGCGATTGTGGATCATAACTTACTCATTTCTGGTTTGGACAGCTTGAGCTTCTTGCTGCTCTCGTGCACATCTCTGCTCCAGTCTCTCAGTCTGCTTGCCACTTTGTTCAGTTCAGCATCACTGCACTCTACAAACACACACACATGCACAGAATTTCCTGTCTTCTATGTACAACTCTGTGATTAGAAGTTTTCATTAACCTGCATTTTAAAAGCTGTCAAAAACACAATGACACAATGACAATTTACTAAAGCCACAATTACTGGAAGATGTTTTGTACGTCTGAAAGGCATGAAAACGGCGATGCACAGCATGCATTTTTAAACTGCATTATTCATCTCCCTCGCTCTCTTTCACTCACACAGTCAGATTTTAACTTTTAATAAGTTTCTAAGGCATACAGATTGCAGATTTTAGGGAGAAAAATAAGAACAGTTTGTTGGATGGTAAGCCTTAAATTAATCATGTAGTGTACAAAGATGGTGTGTGTGTGTGAGAGAGAGAAAGAGAGAGAGAGAGAGAAGTTGTAGGAGTGCATGAAATAGAGCATTATAAAATTTGAGGAACTGTGTGTGTGTGTGTGTGTGTGTGTGTGTGTGTACCTTTCTTCTCCACAGATTTGTTTATTTCTGACGCACATGGACACTGTCCTGGACACTTCACTGCAATCTGTGTTCCAGAGATACATGCCTGATACTCCATTTGACACTACCGTATACACACACACACACACACACACACACACAGAGAGAAAGAGAGAGAGGAACAGTATACTACACTGTGTGTAATAAATTAATCTTTAGATTATATATTGGAAAATATTTTGGAAAATTACAGACAAACACACACATGCACACAGAAATTGATATCAGAAGGAGGTGTGTGTGTGTGTGTGTGTGTGCTACCTTGGTAGAATAAGTGTGTCTGTCTGTTGCACAGACTGGTGCAGGATGTGCCAGCGGACATCTCTTACACTTCTGCAGCACAGGCTTGAAACTCATGCTCTTTAAGCTAAAAGACAGGGAGAGGAAAAGAAGAAGAGCGAATGAGAGAAAGCTATATATAAAGAAAGAAAACTATACTGATTATTGTGAATAATTCTGTCTCGAGGAATGGACCCAAGTTACACATTAACTTATTCAAAGTGAGCTGTAAGTGTAGCGGATGAGTGCTTGGTCAGCTTATCATTTAAATCATGGGCATGTTTAAGTTGACAACGTAAAATAGTGAATTAAAGACGTGATAAAAAAGCCTACATCCAGGGCACTCATTATGACTTCATAACCTTAATGTTCATTATGTTGTGTACACAATTTACTGTCAGAGCATGATATAAAAAAAATAAATCGGAAATAGTAATAGGAAGTGCTGGATCAAGTGCTGTTTTTAAGTTGTCGTCATACTGCTCTCTCTTGTTTTGTTTATATTGACCATCTGCGTTGTTTTGATTTTGTTTTGTCTCCGCCCCTGTCCTGTCATTGGTATGTTTACTGATTGTATCCACCTGTTCTGTTTTTAGTCCTTAATTAGTCATTATATAGCCTGTTCTCTTTAGTCTCATTGCGAAGTCTTGCCAATATTATTGTGCATTAATGAGCCTTGGTTTTCTTGTATTCTTAGTTTTTCTATGTCCAGTTTTGACCCTCGTCTTTTTCCCCGTGTTTTGTAGTATGGATGTTACTCGCTTGATGCTGTCTGCCTGTTATTTGACCTATGACGATGATTCTTGGATGACCCTTAATAAACACCATGCTGAGGTTATGCACTTGCATCCTGCCTCTAATTGTACGTTACACATATAATGAGGGTGGAAGCCATTTTGTTAAATTAAATCAAATTTGGAGCGACTGATGTAATAATTACGACTAGAACTCAGATGTTTATTTCAATGCATGCCATCATCATTTTAATCTTAAGCAGCTGCATAACCTGACTATGAATATGAATATATTTCCCCACTTAAATATTGACATGACATACTTTGAATACAAACTTTAATGTGGATATATTTGCTTTGGATGACATCGTAATGTGCACGTAAACAGAGATTAGGATTCATGTAAACAGGTCATTCGGAATCTGAAATGAAATACATTTCCTTGTGCTGCAAGTGACCACTAATATGTCTGAGGTTATTTCTGCTTGAATGATTTTAAATAGAAGCTGAAAAGGCTGTCTCATGGAACATTTTAATTCCAACCTCTTTTTTTGCGTCAAGATGCATCACTCCTAAAGCAAAAGAGCGTGTGAAGCAAAGTGGAAGAGATAACAGAAAAAGAGTCCAGCTTCTTTTTCATTTCGCCCTCTCTCGTTCCTCCCCCATTCCCTTCTTTCACCAGATCATTAGCAGCCTCTTGTTATTGCCATGTTGTGCGCTCATACTCGGCACACTTCCTGTTGCTGTTTGTGCGGCCACAATTGCTGTTGACAACTGTTTAGGAGCAAACCAGGACAGCGTTCCCTCATTTTCACCTCAGTAAACACTAGCCTCTTTGCATGAACTTGGTATATGTGTTAAAGTACCTCTAAATATATAAATCTAAACAACTGAAAATAATCTATTTTAAGAATTACATTTAATGCATCTAAAATGGCATAGGAATATATCTACATATCTGTATCTACTCTTTACTGTTTTAATGGCAATGTTAGCATTATGTTCAATCTGGAATATCTATATTTGATATAAATGTTATCATTTAATTCTTTTGTGGTGTTCTATCAGCTGGCCAAACATCATCCACGATGAATATGCAAAACAGGCAGCCATGTCCAATGAATATTCACATTCTATTTACACACTAGTCAGACCCGAAGAGGATAGCAACATTTGCTGTAAATGCTTTACATATGCTTGATGAAAGTAATAAGTATGTGTGCAAAGCAGGATTGGTTACTGTACTTGCTGGTCTTCATATTAGAAAGTCTTCAGCTAATATTGTATCTAATGTCAGATAACATTAGCCTTACATTATTTACAGACTATATAAAGCCAGCTGAAACACTGTCAGTGCGAAGTCTTGCCAACTTCATGTAATTTTTGAGCTTTGTATTCTGTTATTTTCATGTCTGCTAAACCCTTGCCTTGTTGTTTGACAATTCTTTGGATTTGCCCTTTGTTTTGTCTATTTGGGAATTTCTGTGTTTGACCATTGCCCTTGTTTTGACTAGTTTTGGATTCTGTCTCGGAATCTCACACATCTCCTGTAAGTTACTATGCTATATTGGTAACTGGTTTAAAATACTGCTAATTCTTCATGTTGAAGATGAAAGTGAAATGTTCTTGGATCTTTCAGAATACATTCAGAAAAAGAAAACTGAGCCAACTTAAAAACATACGTATATGATATTCATTTTATCTCTGAGCTATAGTATAAGATCTCATTTACTCTGCATTTACTGAGATTGAGGGATTGATTATGGGAAACTGCATGAAAGAACCTAAACTATATGTGAGCTTACAGAATAATGTGCTTGGCAAAGTTCCACCAAAAAAGCCATATTCTACCTGTCTCAGTTTTTGATAACTTACATATGAAGTAACCTTAAAAGTAATTCTTGTTGAGCTGTAAATGGAAATTACAGTACTTTAGAGTTTTGTTAGCTGAAATGTCAAAATATTAGTGCTCCATAACTCAAAATGTTGCTTCAGAGTGAACATTATAATACCGGAAATGCAAAAAGTCACAGAATGCCAAGATCTATAAAAATACATTATTAAGCACTTTATCATCCAAATAGCTAGCTAACTAGCTAGTTTACTGCTAGTAAACGAGCCTGCATTTGTCATAGGTCTTAGTCAGGATTTATGTTGACATATTCTTTGTAATTTATTAACACTAGTCAAATCTGTCATAGTATACAAATACCAACATTAACTGAGTTAGCAAGATAGCTAGCTTACCATGCAGGTTCTGTGGCTAAAACAAAATGAGCTTATCTAAAATGCTACCTGAAATGCTATATATATTGTACAATATAAAATATCAAAATTTCACCTTCTGAAGGGTTTTCTTAGGCCACCACACACATTCGACCAAGTCACAACCTATAAAATCATTTACAAATTATGGTTCCTAAATTAGTAGCGCTTGATCTCTAAATTCTTGATTTTTTTTTTCTCGATTGCCTCAGGGTGACTTTGTGACTCTCTCATAAATCTGTAAACGAGATTTTAGCACTAGTTTGGTGCATTGAGTCTCCTGGAATTGGAACATGGCTTACCCAGAAGGTTTAACGCATTTAACTTCATGCTGTCGTAGTGTCCTTGAGAAAAATCATCTAATCCTGGAGAACTGAATCTTCAGCACCACAATGGGGACACGCCTCTACTGTGATTCAAAACTTGAACGACACCTTAAAACGCCGAAGCCTTTATTACAGTTAAGGCTGTTTTGTTCATGTCAGAGCCCACTTGTTTGGAGATTACTGTATTTTTCTTTTAGAAATAACATGCTCTTTTGTCCGCAGAAGATGTAGCACTGCTCTTATTGTCTTCCAGAGCACATAATCACACATCGTCAAATGAGGCCCATCTTTTCTCTCTCATCGCATTCTCTTAAAGATAATGTATGCTAATCAGAGGTGCTACAGTCTTCTGCTGTACACAGGGTTCCACTTCGCCAAACGTATTCAACCTGTAATGTTCAAACGCAAATGTCCCAGCCTTAATGCGCTTTTACAGCATGTTAAAACCGGCAAAATGGTTCTGGTGTTAATCAGACCTCGGGAGTATAACGTCATCCTCCACTGGCCTATTTTTCAGGATGAGCGATAAGCGGGGTTTTTTTTGTGCTTTATATTGCACCTTAACTTGAACTGTAAATTTATGCACAGAGATCTGAGCTCACTGTCCTTGAACATTTCCACATTTTGTAGTGTTACAACCTGGAACTGAATGAACTTATTTGTCATGAATCTAGGCAAAATACTCAAGTGGAAGAGAATCTATATAGTTTGCAAAATTTGTTCAAATAAATGAAAAAAGAAAGAAACATACACGTTTGACAAACAAAGAAGACCAAAATCAGGTCATTTTATTCCTCTGAGACGTCAACTTTAAGCAATTATAAATGTATTTCACCAAAACTACATGGAAATGTTTTTATTTACACTAAACTTGCTTTGGTTTTCTGTCTGAAAAAGAGCCAGTTTAACAAACTCAGCAATAAAAACAGTCAGTGCGACTAAAAAGGTCTAAAACCTTGCTAGCTAAGTGTGTTTTTCTCACACAGCGAATGTCACGTTTTGATCAAGTTTTTGGATACTAGCTGTCAAAATGTCTGCGATGCTCCTGTTACTCCATTACGATTGGAATGGAGTCTTTTAAATGCAATGTTCTCCTTTTCCAGATTTTAAATTGCTAGAACTTGTACGTATTTTAAATCAGGAAAGTCTGTATTTTTCAGAACTACACATAGTAGAAAATGTCAAAAAATTCACCATGTGATGCATTTCCCAAGCCATTGTCACTGTTATCCAATACACACCCTGCCAGTTGATTTTTAAGCCATTGCCTGTGTGTTTTGTAGTGTGTCCTGCACCTTTAGCAAGTTGTGGCCAGGTCTGCTTTTGACTTCTGACTTGCAGTACGAAGGTTGGACATTTTTGTTATATAATAGATTCACAGTCTTGCGCGTGAAACCGTTAAGCTGAAGTATCGATGCTTTGTTACGATTGAAATGTAGTGAATATTACCAGGTAAAATGGTGGATCAGTAGAATTAAGGTAACGCCAGTGAATGAAGATGGTAGCTTTTCTGTACACAAGTGCATTTGCATCAGTGCATTGGTTTAATCCTTCTCAGTTATTCTTCATTTATGGCAAGTTATAATATGTGGCCATTTTAGGACCTTGTTAGGAAAAACTGCTTCATTTAGACATGTAGAAATTTACTGTAAATATTACAATATATTTGGTACTGATAGTCAAAAAGTCCTGATTTCAGACTCTCAGGTTTTGGTGGGGTCAGATTTTGACATTCTGGAATTGGACTGCTTGTATTGATCCACTGGGTTTGTTTTTGGGAACATCTCAAACAGACACTGGGCTGTTTTTGTCTCACAGACCTGGCAGTCCTGATTCCCACTAGTCAGTCCCTGTCAGCTCCAACTGAACATGTTTAATTGGCATCGGAGCCTGGCAAGAGACAGAGCTCTCCGATTGACTGCTCAGCCGAGCAAAAACAGTCCAGGAGAAGAGAAATGAAAGCGAGCATAACAAGCAAACAACATTTCTGCTGTAGCTAGCTATTTTTTTTTTTCAACAAAATACAGACCAGGAGATTGTTTAAACTGCGAGCAGACCTTGGCAATGGTAGCTAGGCTAGTTTGTTTGGCTTTGTCCGTATACTTGATATAGCATTTAGTAGAGTAATACGCAAATACACTACTGCTACCTCATGCTATGGAGAACTATTTCCATTCCTGCAAAGTGCCTGCAGTCAATTTTCACTAAAGACTTAAAGCAATGAGACGTGCTAATGATTCAGTCTTGGTTGGTGCTAGTTGTTCGACGTTGGCGTGTTATGACCGAGCCCAAAGATGCTGAAAAGTGCAATGTCTTGCTTTTGGAGTCCAAGATTGTTATTGAGGATTTACTCTTATACATTCTTGGGGAAATTTATAATGAAACATAGATACATACAGTACTGTGCAAAAGTCTTAGGCACATGCAAAGAAATGCTGTAGAGCAAAGATGCCTTTGCAGAAAAATAACGAAATTAGACGTTTCTACATTTAAAAAAATACTATAAAGAGCAGTAAACAGTAATAAATGAAACCAAGTCAATATCTGGTGTGGTGTGGTTCCTTCGCTTTGAAAAAAAAAATAGTAGTCTCAGGTACAGTGTGTGCAGTTTTATAAGGAAATGAGCTGTAAGTGTTACTGAGCATCTTGCAGAACCAGCCACAGTTCTTCCGGAGACTTTGACTGTCACACTTGCTTCTTATTTCTGCAGCGAAACCCAGCAGCCTTCATTATGTTTTTTTGTCTGAAAAGTGTCTCTTATGTAATATGCTGCTTTCTTTACCGACATACAAACATTTTTCTGTAACATTTAATTTTGTGCTGGAAAACTAATGTTTGGAATCTAAAATGTTTTTGTACTGAATCAATAATGTAGAAGTCATAAAATAAAAATCTATAACAAAGTTTGTACTTAAAAAATAGGGTGCCTAAGACTTTTGCACAGTACTGTAGATCTGCGTTCATTTGATAAAGCTCAGGATTAGACAAAGAACATGACTTAACCCATGTTTAATACAATAAATGTAGTGATATTTAGTAAGAGAACCAATATTTTCACTCTATGTGAAGCATGTCCCGCCATATAACTGTGACTGAGAGTTCTACTTTTAGAAACTGTGAAAACAAAGCACTGGGAATAACAGTGAGCCATATGATATGGACAGTTGGTGTGTTCTCTGTTGGTAAACTGAGAGCTAATTCTGGTTCAAATCCACTGTGACCTATAGCTTGGGTTTAAGTGTGGAACTGATGATAATTACCTCGTCTGGCTAACGCAGGTCGGCGTTTTGTAGTCTTCAGCCACACACTGCTTGTGTCGACCACATTTAACCTTTAAGCAGGGATCTTTGGCAGGATCCAGAGCTAACACCCACACACCCACATACACACACACACACAAAAGAAGGAAAAGTGATAACATCAAAGATAATTTGATTCACACATTTTTCAAATTAATAACTGTTCAACAGACTGTTCATTTAATGGTGAAATAAGTGTGTGTTTGAAATAAAGTCTCTATTTCTCATGTGTTAGTGAACATATTGTGAGAAGAGACAACATTTCTTTAAAATGATATGAGGCTAACATACATAGACACATACACACACTCGCACACACTTTGAATGGTCTCTGACCTCGCAGTTAAGAGTCTTAGCAAAATCCAGCACTGGCTTCAGCAGCTTATTCAAACCTAATCTCCTCACCACCTTTTAATTTCATTGTTTTAGTGCCTCTGTGTGTGTATGTGTGTGTGTGATACTGCGTGATTCCTCTTCAATCTAATAACCTTAGATTGATGCTTGATTTCAGGGGACACAGGAATAAAGTGATGTCACGCAATCATTGTTCAAACTGAACAACACTAATTAGTAGTTGACTAATACAGTCACTAGGCTTCACCAGGTGTGTAGATGGGTGCCTATCCACTAGGGTTTTGCATGTCACTATGCTATCCTCAGCTAGTTTAGAGCAGCAAATGAGAAATGCTAAACTCATTTTCTGACTTGAACATGGTGGCAAAACAGCCAAGACACTATTAGTAGGATAGCTCTGTCGATGGACACGAGCTTCCATGCTGCGCACTCTCAGTTCAGCAATTTTACAAAAAAAATTGTGTAATAGGATATACAGATTTATTAGTTTGCACACTGTTACAAATTTATTAAATTATTTATTATTACTAAGTATTAAATTCATTAAAAAAGCACTGCATCTGGAAATGTAATTTGTAGCCTGTGTATAGGTGATAAGTGAAGCGCAGTTTGAGGTGTTCTTTTCTTTAAAAAAAAAAAATAAAAAAAAAAATTATTGGTCATCTTGTAAAAATTAATAGTTGTATAACCCCTAATATACTGTATATAAATGACATTTGATTAAACAGTGAAGCTCTAATGGGTGCAGCATAAATCCAGAACAAAATCTGATTGGTTAAAAGCCACTTGGAGACAATACTTGCTTGAAAGTATGCTTGAGCTGATAAAATATTATAAATCATACTAATGGTAAGCCTGTGCTTTGACAAATTGCATTACTTAAATGATTCTTTTGTGTAGCCATGATAATCTCTTTTTAGAAATATAACATTTTAGACATCGAGTTTGTCTTATGCACCTTGATCAATCGGCTTGCCAGGGTTCCATGATCCAGGCTCCTGAAACACACAACAATATTAGGTGAAATAAATAATGCACTGTAATGGTGGTGTTCAGTATTAATTCCTTGCATCTTACATATTTCATATTACAAAGCAAAGCACATTTTATACAAACCTCTACTTCCTGATAGTATAGGAAGCGGTAGAGAGAAACAAATAGAGACGAACGTTAGTGGGATACACACGCAGTACACCAGTAACTGATATACACACTTCCACACAAGCTGCATCTCCGATCACGCCTGTTAATTAGCTTACACTTGAGAACATATTTAATTGATTCTGACACTTTTGAGTCCTGTCATTGCAAAGCCCTAAGAGTGATATTTCTCTCATTTGTGATCGCTCCATATGCCATTCCACATGCTGAGAGAAACGCACACATACACTGAGTGAGAGAGACATAAAAATAGAATAGCAGGATTACTCAGCTGGCCGTTTGGCAGCGTAAAACAGACGTGTTTTTTTACTTCTTCTTGTCTGTCACAATGTTTTAGAGACTGATAAAGACTGCTAAACACTTGCAGTCTGGCAGCTGTCAATAAAGTAGAGGATAGGCTTATGAGATTGTGTGTAATATGCCATTACCCAATCGCACCCCCTAACTATCCCTGATTGACGATAGTATCAGCAATCAGGAAAAAGAAGGGGGCGTGGCCAGACATACATTAAGCATATCGTGTACAAGTAACGTCATTACATCTAAAAAATGACCAGAAGCTGGTTGTGAGTCGGGAAGTAGCTGCAATCGCTAGCATCACTGTTTATTTATTTATTTTTTTAAATTAATTATCCACTAACAAGTTCAGGAATGCTGCAAAACTAAAGTCAGGACTGTCCTAACAGCATGTCCTGTCATGTTTTATTCCTCTTACACCAGTAAATTTTACTTTCTAAATAATGGCATGTCATACTTTTTATACTTTATTTTGTAACACTATCAAGTTTATAGTTACATTAAACATTTAGGTTCTCATGCAGAGTTGCTGTTATAGAAATTTAACACCTTCTGACCAATCAGAATCAAGAATTTCACATCACTGTGGTATAAATCTGTATATAATACCAAGGTCACAAAGTGTATAAAAAAAAAAAAAAAAAAAAAGTAATATTTGTGACAGCCAATTTTCACTTCAAAATGGCTGACACAAAGTTTCTGGACACTTTTTGGACAGTTCTGTATAAAAAGTTAGTCTCGAGTCCTGTAACTACTCGATCATCCTTACTCAATCTATACTGAATTGTGGAGATGTCATTTTCAGATTGCTCATACGCTTTTCAATTCAGCATCACTGTGTTCGGTGTTTTATTATTTATAACGCACTCCATACACATTACTGTGATGTTTGTTTCAGGCTGAATCTGATATCTTTATGCTGAGGCAGCAGTACTTCCCGTAATTTATTTATAGAGACTTATTACAAATGTTTCACGACCAATAAGCAATATGAGCGATGCGATCCTGTATTAATGTTTTCCTTGAAATGGAACGACATTGATTTTAGTAAGAAAGCATTTTGCCTCAAAGCATCTTTGCAGTGGAATCAATTTCAGGAACGATAAATCCTGCGCATGCATCATTTCTGGACAGTAGTGGGCGTTTTGTGCTCTTTATTTCTTTAAATTGATTTAGTTTAACTTTTTTAAAATTAAACCATTGTGCTCTTTTGTAAGTTGGTTGTGAGTTTCACGAGTTTACAAGTTAAACTCGTGTTGATTTTAAGTTTGTATAGGTATTTGCTTTCAATTTTTTTTTTAATTTTCACTAGTTTTCATATATACATTGTTTTACATTTACGATTCTTTTTTTTTTTTAAAAGTTGATTCTACCTCCTGTGATATTGAGCTGATGTTAATTTAATGTTTGCTATGCTGTGTCTTCAGTTCCTATTTGCCATCTCCTGCTTCAGATCCTGCCCTCTTAATACTTTTGTAAAGGCAAAGAAGTGGAATGTTCTGCAATTGCCAAGTCTATCACCTGACTAGAATCTAATTGAGCATGCATTTCATTTGCTGAAGGAAAAAAAAAAAACTAAGAACAGGCAGGAACTGAAGACGGCTGCAGGAACAACCTGGCAGAGCATCACCAGGGAAGAAACTCAGTGTCTGCTGATGTCTGTGGGTTCCAGCAAAGGATTTGCAACCAAGCATTAAATATAACAATTTAATTTAGTTTGTCCAATTACTTTTGGTCCCTCCTTTTGAAGTGCTGGAGCTCCCACACCATTCACCTGATACTCTTAAATTAAAGCGGAAGTCTGCACTTTGAGCTCATACTCGTTATTTAATTTCAACTACACAGCTGAAATAATAAGTTTGCATGTCCAAATATTTATGGACCTGACTTTACATGTACCGCTGTGTTTTATGTCTCTGTGACGACTATGTCTGTGTTGCGTGCCGCACCTTTGTGTTGATTTCCTGCTCACTGCCTTTGGACTTGCCAATGGTAACTCTGTCTTCCTGTATTTTACCACTATTGTTTGTCCTGTTCTCATGTGGGTACGGGCAAACATATCTATTAAGTGTTGAAAATTTCAGCAACTTCTAAGCAAAAATGTCTTGTTTTTAAAGACTATTCAAGAGGTGTCATGTGTCAGACAGTGCCTCAGTCTGGGCATCACAAATGATTTCACCATTCATTCAAGTTATAGTAGGTTATATTACAAACTAGGGCAGTAAGGGGCAATTAATGATCTAATAAAAGTGATTAATGAAGTAATAATAAATGAATAAACCTAATTTTATTATACTAAATGTAGTTCTTTAACTTATTAACTTATTATATTTAAAGAAGCTATATTCAAGTATTCCAGGCAGCTTGTGCAAGTCCTATTCTGAAATAAAGTGTGCATGTATACGTACGTATGTGTGTGTGTGTGTGTGTATATATATATATATATATATATATATATATATATATATATATATATATATATATATATATATAATTGCCTGGTTGTCATAGTAATCATATTTATAAACCTTTAAAGTGTATTCCTTCATAAAATTCCTTTCCATTTAAGTAAGTAGTCATTTCTGTGCAGCACTTAAATTTTCATACAGTAAGACTTAAATTAAATTAGTAAAAAAAAAAACCCAAAAAAAACAGGATATTACCCAATTTTGCCCTCTGAACAAGATGCAAGAGGTAAGGTTGATGGGGGCGATCCATTTGCTGAGTGCAAAGATGGGAAACACTTCACAAATCACCTTTGCTTTAAGTATGTTGATATGAAAGTAAGGCCGAAAACATGGGCTATTTTTTTAAAATATATATATAATGTTAATAATTATATTAACAAGTACGCCCTACACCGAAAAGGAAACGCTCATTGAACATACTTAATTCAAATGTATACATCGGTTTCATGTAAATTAATTGAGTTCCAATTCCCTGAATCAAACCGAACAGAGCGCTCGCACCAGAGCTCAGGTTCGAACCCTGGTCACTGGCATTATGAGACAGCGACATTACCACTTCCTCGTATGTATTAATCAGGTTCATTTAACACTATAGTTATTGCTTCCTGTCAGCACCAACATCCTTACGAATTTTTATAACGTAACTGGATTAATTAATATTACGTGAATTGATCACTCACTCTACATAATTCAACAGTAATTAGAAACTTGTTGAAATTAAATTTAGCATAAGCAGTGAAATCATGTTTTGATGAGAAACTTCATATTATTGTATAAACTACACGTAATATGTTCATTTAAATTTGACCAACCACATATTCCTTTTTTTTCAGTGTAGCTTATACATTAAATATAATAAATTAACCAAGTGTTAAGTTTTCTTAATGGCATAAAACAGTAAAACTTATTGAGTAAGTTATCGGACTGTGAAAAAGACAAATCAAACTAGTGAAATTAGGATATTAGGAGCGTGATGAAATAGCCTTCATCCTGTGCAAACTTCGCGGTTTCATGACCACAGTTTACTAACTAATAGCTTCATTACATTGTGTGCATGAATAACTGTCAGCACACTAAATAGAAAATAAAAATGTAAAATAATAGGATGTGCTGGATCAAGTGCTATTCTCAAAGCTGCTTTAACAGCATAGGAAAAATGTGATTTCCTTCTTCAGTCCACATTTTCTATCCCAGATTTTTTACTTTTGTGAAAGGCGGTGTTCTAGATGTTATTGAAAAACATTGTCTCAGACACTTCTACTTAAGAAAAGCCTAGCAACCTTGTAGGCCTGAACGACATGCAGGCGACTTGAATAATTTGAAAGGGAAGCCCAGAAAATCTACTTCAGCACCGATTTACAGTGTACATACTGACATAACTTTCTGACTTAAGTTGAAAAGTGTGAATATGGCCCATAGTCTCTGCGTTTTATGTTTGAAAAAGCATTCGGTTTTATTGAATTATCAAGCTCTGTGTGAGTTAAGAATGCAATGGGAAGCAAAAACTACAAAGAGAGTCTCTAAATATGGCAACACTGCTTCAATGTTGCTACATCTGACTGGAAATAACACCAAGCAATAACCTTGAAGTGTTGAAGTGCACTCATTACATGAGAGAGAGAGAGAGAGAGAGAGAGAGAGAGAGAGAGAAGTGAAAGGATGGGTTGATTTGTTTAACCTGCCTTGCAGACAGGACACTTTATCCTAATGGAACAGAACACACACACACACACACACATACACACACCCCCCTGAGGATTATTTCAGTCTCAGCACTGTAAATTATCATTGCATTATGCGTTTTATGAGCACTTTAATAACACATTCAAAACAGACATGATTGATCCTTTCTTTGAAGAACTTTCTAGAAGTGGTGCACTAAATAAAAGACACGCAGAGAGCATGACAAGCATCAATTCATTCTACAAACTGTGTGTGAGATGATGTGAGAGAGAGCGAAGATGCTTGGCAATTCACACAACACACATTTTTTTTAACATATGCACAGCACATGTTAAAAGTGTAGAAACAGGAACCGAGAATTTACACTCCTAAGTGTGTCTGAATGTGAATCAGTGTCTCTCTGTCTGTCTCTTTCTCACCGTCCTCTCTATCTTCCTCTCTGCCTGTCTAATCCCCTGTCTTTCTCTCTGTCTGTCTCTCTTACCCTCTATCTTCCTCTCTGGCTGTCTAATCCCCTGTCTTTCTCTCTGTCCATCTGTCTAACCCTCTATCTTTCTCTATGTCTCCGCTTCTGTTTGTCTTTCACTTTGTCTGCCTCTCTCACCCTCTATCTTTCTTTCTGCATGTCTCTCTCACTCTCTCTCTTTATCTCTGCATGTCTCCCTTACGCGCTGTCTGTCTTTCAGCCTTTCTCCCTGTCTGGCTCTCTCACCCTGTCTTTCTCTCTGGCTGACTCTCACCCTCTTTTTGTCTATCTCTGTGTCCCTTAACCTCTGTCTTTCTATCTTTCTGTATCTCTCACACTCTGTCTTTCTCTGTTTGTCTCTCAGCCTTTTTTTCTGTCTGCCTCCCTCACCCTCTGTTTTCTCTCTGCCTTTCTCACTCTCTTTCTTTTTCACCTTCTGTCTGTCTGTTGCACTTTGTCTTTCTCTCACTCTGTCATTCTCTATGCCTGTCTATCACCCTCTGTCTTTCTGTTTGTCTTTCACTCTCTATTCTCTCATCCTCTGTCTTACTCTGTAGGTCTCTTCCCCTCTGCCTATTCTCTCTGTAAATGTCATCCTCACTCTCTCTTTCTCTCTCTCTTTCTCTTTCACCTTCTGTCTGTCTGTTGCACTTTGTCTTTCTCTCACTCTGTCATTCTCTATGCCTGTCTATTACCCTCTGTCCTTCTGTTTGTCTTTCACTCTCTATTCTCTCATCCTCTGTCTTTCTCTGTAGGTCTCCTTCCCTCTGCCTATTCTCTCTGTAAATGTCATCCTCACTCTCTCTTTCTCTCTGTCTCTCACTGCTTTCCCTCTTTTTTCCCCTGTGTCTCTCACCTTCTGACTCTCCCTGTCTCACCCTCTGTTGCTCTCTAATCTGTTCCCTGTATAGCTGTCTGTTTTTCTCTGTCTGTTTCTCTAACCTTTTTCCCCCTCTAACCTGTCTTTCTGTTTCTCTGTCTCTCTCAATCGCTGTCTTTCTCTCTCTCACATTCTAACTGTCCCTCTGTTCACCCCATCTTTGTCAGTAACTGTCTGTCCCTGTTTGTCCACCCAATCCCCCCCCCCGTCCCCGACCCCCGGGTTTGTTTGTCGGTCTGGCAATAAAGCTGTCTCAGTATAAATCCATTTCTCTCTCTCTCTCTCTCTCTCTCTCTCTCTTTATCTATCTATTAGGCTGCCAGCCTGCATTCCATTAAGACAAAAATAATGGCGTACACACAAAAGCAGAGATACAGACAGACAGAAAAAAATACGGATAAAGAAAGACAGAGAGAAACAGCTTGAGGAAGTGAGTGAGTGCTATACTCAACATCTAATACTACTTACTTCCTGTTTCTACATACCTCCACATACAACATGAAAATATTAGCAATGTCACAGCACACGTTACTGTCAAATTACTTTCAATTACTGCAGTTACTTCCTCATCTCAGAGTTTGTTTTTTTTTTAAGGGGAAAATAAGACTTCTGCCGAGTGCATCACATAGGGGGACCACATAAAGATCAACGCATACGCACACACACACGGACACACACGCAGGCTCATACGAAAAAACATGCATCACTTCTGATATTTCATGCACGCTTAATACACTTATTCATTTTTGACCTTGGGAAAGATTTCGCTGCTTATGGGTTTAAGCTTAAAGCGGCTAGGGTTATGACATAATACACATACAGGAATTCACCACACACATTGTAGGCTTTGTATAGATGTTGCACACATACAGGAGATAACTGTGGCATTGTCGGGATTCAAACTTGCAACCTCCCAAAGAAAGGGCAAACAGTTTTCTGTTGCACCACTTGGCAGTCATTTTAAGTTCACTACTAAGCGGTCATCCATGACTTCCTATTTCTCTGGGGTACAAGTACGATATGACACACAGGCCAAATTCCCTTAGTCATACATCTATTTGGCAAAGATTAGAGAATATACAATTGAAATAAGACAAAAGTGTGTTGACTTTCATAAATCAGGCAATGGATATAAAAATAGCTACATTCAGTATGTGAAAAAGTCCATATCCACTGTTAAGACAATAATTAAGATTAAGTTTAAAACAACCTGTAATGAATCTGCCTGGAAGAAGATGTAAGAGTGTTTTGCCCTGGCGCACACACAAAGAGGAAGTTAGAGAGGCCAACGTATCTCCAAGGACCATGGTTGGAAATTTGCAAATGATGGGCATCACCACATCTTCAAATCTGCGTATCACTGGACGTCACCTCAATGCAAATAAACTACTTGGAGTTGATGCCAGAAAAAAAGCCTTTTCATTCCTCTAACTACAAACATAGGTGCCTGGAGTTCACTAGGTGCTACTTGGAACTTGGACTGGAACCAGGTTCTGTGGTCAGATGAGACAAAAATAAAGCTTGGGTTTGGCATAAAAAGAAGAAATGTTATACAGCAAAGAACCGAATCCCAACTGGTGTGGAGTATGGTGGAGGATCTGTGATGCTGTGGGGCTGTTTTTCCTCCAAAGACTCTAGGACCCTTATTAGGACACATCGAATCATGGACTCCATGAAATGCCGGGAGATTTTAAATGAAAATCTGGCTGCCTCTGCCAAGAAGTTACAACTGGGTGGATCTTCCAACAGGACAATGTTCCAAAACATCTGTCTAAATCCACCCAATGACTACAGAATCAAATGTTTGACATGGCCAATCTATAGAAAACTTGTGAGGTGGGATGAAGGGCAGAATCCACAAGACAGGATTTAGGACCCTGGAGAATCTGGAAACATTCTGTATTGAGATTCTGTATTCGACATGAGGCAGTACAGGAAAAGACAGTGCTGTTACACTTGCAAACTACTAAAGGGTGCCAATAATTATGACATGTTCTATTAAAAAAATCTATTTTTTTCTTTAGATTTCTCTCCTATTTTCGGAGAAATTTCAGTGAATTTTTTATACCCCTGTTCTACCTGCATCTTTACCAAGGGTGCCAATAATTATGGAGCTGACTGTATGCCACCCTGTATTTATCCTTTTAATGTCAAACTCAAATGCCGTTAAATCTCTAAATGTCATTTAAATGAGTTTTTAAGCGAACAGGCTGTTTAAAGCCTGCATTAATTCAGGCAGTTTTGCCTCGTTTAAAATCGAGCATCTCATTAATGTCATGTTTAGTGAGATGATAATCCGCATACAGCTTCATCTCGTCACTGACTGGCCTTGAAAGGTCACATGGAGAGGCTCAGCTAATCTTTAATGTGATCTTTAAGATCTTTAAGAGAGAGAGACATAGAGAGAGAGAGAGAGAGAGAGAGAGAGAGAGAGAAAGATATAGGAGAAGATATTGATTAATCAAAGAATGTATTGGAACATATGTTAAAGGTCGTTTGCTCTTAGAAAGTTCTGGCAATGCTGCTGAATACGTGAACAGATACAGAGAAAGGGAGAGAGGAGGAACAAGGGACAGAGAGAGAGAAAGATAGAGAGCTTTCTTGGCCCACTTCCAGCACAGACAGCATTGGGTGATTTGGCTTTTCCTGGAAATACCATAGCACACCGCCTATCTGATAGTCCAAACTGCAAACCGTATATACACCTCATTACCACAAACACACACGCACACACACACACCCAGAAATGGAAATGAAAGTCCTCTGGAACAGGAGATATCATCAGGCACTAGGTTCACTGCCATTAAAAGTCATCTGACTGTAAGCAGTCGATGTGGAATATCCAGTTACTGGAACAAGTTTTGTCAAAAAAAAAACAAACATATAAATGGATGCATTTGTCCTTTATAATGCTCATTTCTGATAATCTAATTTTCAAAAGTTTATACTTCCTTATCTATTTTCCAGGTCAGAGATAATGGCTGAAACCTAAACACTAGTATATATGAAAAAAGAATTCATGCTAGAATTCATCCTGACAACAACCAAGAAAACACAGGTGTACAAAGTTAAAAGAAGAGTAGGCAGAAAAGGGAAAACTGTGCATGGTTGCATGACATACTAGTAGGAATGTTAAAAATGAGCGCAAAGAGGGTGGAGCAATGAAGTGAGCAGCTAGAGAAAATGTCGTACGTTTGAGCACTTCACTTCTGCGAGCACTGAGACACACATACTCACCAGGGTTTACACTCTGTTCAGGATTCACAGCATTTTAATGACAACGCTCACTGATACTGCTCTGCATGCTCAGGTCGGCCGACCTTGCGCTTTATATTCAACGTACTCTTTAAATAACATCCATAATTCTTAAAAATAAAACAGCACGAGGAGTTCACCGCTAGCACAACACTGCAGCAATGCAACACAAACAAAGCTAAACCAAATGTTCCATGAAGCCCCTGACTGCTTAACACTAAGCAGGCTACTCATGTCCGTATCAGTTTTGGTATCAGTATAGACGAGTACCAAATATCCTCGTACTAAAATGTAACCTATTATTTACTATAAATTTGTGTGGCATTCTGTGAAAACCCTTTGGATGTCACTGGGGCTGAATTCTGTCAAATTCTGACAAAAAAATTGGAATCAAATTTAATTTAAATGAACTTTTTCACTTTTGGAGGTAATCAGATTTTAATGCTAGAACTTTATTGGGAAAAGAGAAACATTTCAGTTCAAGGAAAAACTGTCATTTTCAGAACTATATATAGCATAAAATGTCAAAATTTCACCATTGAAAGGGTTTTCTCAGACCGCCACACACAATCCTAGCACTAATTTATGAATTTATACAAAGTCAGTGTAATCAGTCTCAAAACTAGACATTTGGTGGTCTATCTTTTGCTCTGGTATGTTATAAAAACTGATACATGTGAAGGTGACAACCAAACAATCCAATGAAAATCACATCAGTCATCCAAATTGTGTCAAGTGAATATTACAAATCAGATCAGTCCGTTATTCTATAAGGATTGTTTAAAGCTTCACAATTTTTTTTTCCATTTCAGTCGCAGAGAATGAGCAGGTAATGAGTGAGTAGTTACACCTGTGAAGCGTATTTATATGCAGTTTGTGATACAGTGAGGTATTTTTGAGAGTGGATACAGAGTTGTCATTGACCTTGACCATGAACAGACCAGCAATAACTGAACTGCTGTGTGTGCCTTTCGTTTTATTCTTATGAGTCATAATTTATTGCTAAAGCACTGAAATGCACCCAGAGAAAAATAAATTACAACAACAGCATCACACTCCAAAGCCTGACTCTTGTGTCCTCAATTCCCTTGCTACCCAGCAGGGTATTCCAATTATTAAAATGAATTTGATTTTAGACAGATATTCAGATTCAGGACTGAATCAAGATTTTCAGCTAATTTATACACAGTTTTGTTTCTTTGTGAAAATGTCTTGGGTATGAAAAGATCATACTACAAATTTGGTGGTCTACCACTTTACCACCTGGAGGACTAAAAACCTTTACAGATGCTTATTTGGTAATTTTGTGCTTATCCATTCATTTTATTTTCCTATAACAGGAAGCCCCCAAGTGTTTCATTCTTTACATAGGGCTGTAGGACTCAAGTCCAGTTTTGAGATGTTTTCTGTAGTTGGGATTGTCTCAAATTTTTTGACATTTGTACTTGGACTTGTCTGAGTCTTGGGCATTGGTCTTGCTAAATATGGTCTCGGTCTCTACTGAATGTGTGGGACAAGAAATAACTTCTTCTTCTAGAAAAGAACCTAATCATTGGCACAAGTTGAGAGAACTAGTATAATTGGCTCATGGTCAAACAATGATTTAAGAATGGGCACTGACATTTTGTTTACCAATGGCAGGGTGAGAAACTATGTTGTCCACAACAACCAAATATCTTTTAGCACAACTGCAAATTTGGTCTGGTGTATAAGAAGTTGAAGTAAAGGCTTGGCCTCTGAAAGGATTTGATGGTTTTTGGGCTCGATCTTTACTTGGTCTAGCTTTCATTTGTACTCGATATTGACTTGGCCTCAGCCCCCTTAAGACTGGGTCTTGACTTGATCTTGGCTAGTCCTGGTCTTCAACTTGTCTTGGACTTGACAAAGGCAGCCTTGATCACAGCCCTGTCCTTACATTATACATATATACATTATAGAGACAGGTCTTCTGAATGAACTATAGTCTGTTTTTAGAAAAGCCCATTCCACAGATACTTGCTCCTTGTATTTAACATATTTTATAAGAAGTGAAGTGGATGATGGGAAAATTTGCATTATGATTTTGTTGGATTTGCAGAATGCACTTGATACTGTACAGTAGATCACAAAATCTTATAAACTAACCTTAAGGCCATGGGTTTTTGAAGGATAACAATAAAGTGGGTTCAGTTGTATTTAACTAATCACACCCAGGAGGTTGATATAATCTAAATAGGACTTTGTCAGAGTCTAAAACTATGATGTATGGGGTACCACAGGGGATCTCTCTCTTTTCTATACTATATATGATTTAAAATGTGCTTGTGCAGGCAATATCTTTTTATATGCTATATCTAATATGATGTCTAATATGGATAAAGCAGTTGAAAACTCCTTAGTGAAGAATTTCAAATAACTGATAACAGATTATCTCTCTATCTAGGGAGAACTGAAACCTTTCTTTGCAGCTCTAAAATAAAATTAGGTGAATCATCAGAATTAAATGTGAAACTGGGGGGAAATCTCATTACCACAAAAACCAATGTAAATGATATTGGCTGTAAATTAGGCAGGGATTTATCAGGGGGAAATATGGCTTAAAAAGCCTTCAGATTCATAAAATGATCTAGGAAAGCCTAGATTTAGCAAGGAAAGTGACCTTTTGGATAGTGTTGCCAAAAATGTATAATTTACATTATACATTATATTTTTTATACATTTATATTTTATACAGACATTTAATTTGGACATGCCTCTGAATACAGCCTCAACGCAGCATTTAAAAAGCATTATTAAAGCCTTAGGGCAGCATTTTATGTTTCAGACATACCACAAAACACATCATACCACAAAACACTACCTAACTAATTAATGTTATCAATCTACTTTAACACAAAGACTTTGCAATTATGACTTTGCAAGGTAAAAATAACTCTTCAATAAGCACAGGAAGACTGCATTGTTTCCAATATTTCCAAATTGTAACTGCATATTGAAGGAATGTTTTGTGTAACTATATGATAATTCATGAAGGCAACATTATTGCAAATGTCATGTATGCAAACAGATGTGTGTAAGACATTTCCAAGATGCAACCCTTTTTAAAATTCATTTTTAAAATTCAAAAACTGAAAAAATCCATCTCAGGCAACAATATCTTTTTTCTTAAAACAAGATTTCTTTGTTGACAGGCTGCATGTTGTTCTTAAATGAGTATCAGGGTTGAAATAATGTTTTTTCTTGCATAGAAATAGCAAATACACAAAATATAGTGAACTAGCGTCCATGCTAAGGCCTGCGTAAGGCCATTAAGGATATTCTAACAAATCACTCGAATTTTTTTTTTAAATTAATAATTTACTTTCAGGCTATAAATTGTATAACACTGTTCTAATTTCTTGTTAGTCTATATCACAATATAATTGAAAATGAAGAAAATGAGAGACTGCACTTCTTCTTCCTGTGATCTTCGGAAAATTCAGATGATGCAACTTCCTGTTAAACATGTGTCTTGTGGAATATTCCAAATACTTCACAGGGGTGAGTGTTTTCAGGTAACAGGTTTGAGTGAATGTTGTGGAAGTAAAATGTACATTTTTCATAACCTATAATGGATAACTCATGGAAAAGGATGTTTCAAGTATGAGATGTTAAATAGATTCACACCTTTAAAAAAAAAAAGATTTTTGAAGTATTTTAATGATTAAAAGGTACAGTGAAGGTATAGTGGACTGGGACTGGAAAAATGCTGTTTTCTAAATGATTTAGAGGTTTTATTAATGTTTTAATTTATTTGTCTGAAATCTTATTGTAAAAGAAATTTACCAGTGTTTAAAATGTCTTATATTTTGTATATATATATATTTGTAAATGTAATATCAGTGGGGCACTAATGGCACCTCAGTTGTGGAAGCACCCATTTGTTAGCATGTGAGAGGACAGAATTAGGTATATTTCTCTTTATATGTACTTTATAAAACAATATTAACTCAGAAACTCTTCAAAGCTCTGTAAAAGTAAACTATTAGGAAAATTATAAGGTAATGAGTCGGACAAAAACGTATTTATTAGTGTATTAAATAGGCTACTGTATCTAAACAACATAGCCTAATGTCACCTCAGCTTTAGGTTCATGGCTGCTAAATATCTTATCGTCTAACAGGATATTTAGAGGAAATAAATCTCAGTGGTAGGTGTTAATGCCATTAACTAGCCAGTTAACTAATTACCTCAGCGGGTTTAAAGCCTACATGACGGAATTAGAGGGTGAAATTAGCCTCATTATGCTTTCTCACAGCATGACGTAGAAAACACAAACACATACACGCGCTCGCGCACGAATGCACACGCGCGCATGAATACACACACACACACACACACACACATATACACGCGCGCACACGCACGCGAGCACACGAATAGCCAGCAAAACCCGGGGCTGTTAAGAGTCGTAAAAAAAAACAAACAAAAGCGCAACTCACGTCACGAAATTTGTCCCATCGAGCCGTCAGCCATTTGTCGTCCAGGAAATTGCCGTTGTCCTGGCGGGCGGCTGCTCCGGTGATCACCGCCGCGCACACACACACCAGCAGCATGACGGCGCGGAGCATCTGCGGAAGGGGAAACAAAACAACACACACACACACACGCACACACGCGCACGCACGCACTGAGAAGCTGCTGCGTCTAAAAACAAACAAAAATCCTGAGGAGAAAAACCTGAATCATCCGCGTCACCTTCAGCAAGAGGACTTCAGAGCTGTCGCGTGAAGCTGCGCGCGCCGAGCTTCTCTCTCTCTCTCTATCTCTCTATCTCACCCCCTCTGTATTTCTCTCTCTCTCTGTGTGTGTGTGTGTGACTCTCTCTCTCTCTCTCTCTCCCTCTCCCTCTCTCTCTCTGTGTTCGCAATCCGTTACCCGTCACCTTCAGCACGAGGGCACGAGCGCTGTCGCGCGCTACTTCTCTCTGCCTCTGTTTCTGCGCACTGACCGTATGTTCATGAAGGCGGATGCGCGCGCGCGCTGTCTCTCTCTCACTCTCTCTCTCTCTCTCTATTTCTGTCTCTGTTTTTTTCTCTTTCTGTCTCTCTTGTTCTGTTTCTCTGTGTATCTCTCGCTTTCTTGTTAGTTATGAAAAGTTAGTTTGTATACCTATTAAGATTTTATATATATATATATATATATATATATATATATAGAGAGAGAGAGAGAGAGAGATAGATAGATAGATAGATAGATAGATATTGTTCTTGATTTTATTTTTGTCATATTAGTTGTTTTTTTTTTAACAAAGTGAGAATTGATATAACAATGTTTTAATAATTGTACTAAAGGTCTTTGAAAATTCAAAAAAAAAAAAAAAAAATCTCTCTCTCTCTCTCTCTCTCTCTCTCTCTCTCTCCCTCTCTCTCTGCGCCCTGACCCTGTTCTTCCAGCAGCACATGAAAACCGGATGATTTCCTAATGCTGCCGCTTGTTCATTCGCCTTTTCATCATCTAAATCCAATCATAATCATACTAAATAAATAAATAAATCAAGGAATATAAATATCCAGGAAGTGACGGTTTCCTTCCCTCCTGTATGCTCCTGTATAATGTACTGTATATACGGTCAAATCGAGAATTACTGGTGCCACTGAGTGTTAATTTGCGTTTCAACTGATGAGATAGCTTCATTCATTTATACATTCATCTGTTTATCTTCAGTAAGCACTTTAGCCTCAGGGATGTGGTGGATCCGGAGAATATCTCAGGAACACTGGGAGCAAGGCTGGAACGTCAGTCTACCATAGAGCACCATGCACACACACACACACACATACACACACACCTACAGGCAATTTAGAATAGCCAATACATTATATTTAGATATATGTTAAGAATCATTATCTTGTTGAAAGATCATTTTACAACCACCTCTTGGCAGCCAGGTTTTACGCTAAAACCATCACGAATCCCCCCTCTCGGCACACATCGCAGTTCCCAGCACAACAGGTTCTGCTTCCGTTTCGTGTGTTTTGTTCTACGTGTGATTTTGTTTATTATTATGTTTCTGTTCTGGTGCTGTCTCCGCCACTGTCCCGTCATTGGTCTGTTGCTGACTGTAGTCACCTGTTCTGTGTTAACTGTGTGATCAGTTTGCCTTCTTATATCTTCTGTGTGTTACTGTTCTTTGCGAAGTCTTGCCAATTGTATTATGCAATTCTGATCTTTATTGTCTGTTCCATGTTTATTCAATGGTTCTGAAATGCCTTTTTTTTATTGTTATTGATTATGGATTATCCTTGTTTGATGTTCCTTGCATGTGACACCCTGCTGTAGATACTTACTACAGTCCTGGCCATATGAAGCCTGCACTTCAGTGTATATACACTTGCAACTTGCATCATTTGCCAGCATGTTATCTGATATGTTTGTTTTGAAAGCGTTTGATGATGAATGACAGCGGGATTTTTCATGTGTGCAACCTCATATGTGGTCATAGCCAACAAGAGAGTTTGCAGAGACTGAGAGTAATTTAAAATAGGTATATAGGGGATCCTATAATGATAGGCATTTGCCCTATCGTGAATACCACAGCCATCCGTGGCCATTAGTCTAGAAAGCAAAATCGGCCAAACTCTCTCTCTCCCCTGTCAATCACAGCAACACTAGCCAATTGTGGGCATCTGTGGGGTCATGTATGTGGAAGAGGGCAGAGAGCGCTTTACTCTGAGTGTATTACGCTGCCAGAATAAGCAGCAGTTTGAAAAGATGCAGCTGGTTGGCTTCACGTGTCTTAGAGCATGTGTTAGCCTTCACCTTCCCTAGTTTGTAGCTGTCATATAATAGAGGAGAGATGGCTGGTGGGTGGGAATTGGCAAATGACCAAATTAGGTAGAAAATGGGCGAAAATTTAGATTTGAGTGAATATTATTATATTAAAAAAATGATATCTTTAAAAAGAGGGGGAAGTAGTTTCAGCAACGATGGAAATATGTAAAGAATTGTTGGCAGTGCTTATTTTTTATAGGTTTGGCTCACAAGCAAAAAAGCAATTCAAGAGAGTATATGAGGCTCCTCAAACTGATTGTTTCCATGACCAACATTCATTGCCATTATGTTTCTCAGTAGGCCTATTTAAGACAACTGAAATAAAACTGAGGGTCATGGTGGATCCATAGCCAATCCCAAGAACGAATGGGTCCCTGTTCTATCGCAGGTCATCACACACTTGTCCACACTTAGGGACAATTTAGAATAGCCAGTTCACCTACCATCAGAAAAATGTAACTAACCTTCTGAGATAGAATAGAAAACAAAAGTAATGAACAGCTTAAAGCTTATTGGCCATATTCTCAGCTTGCTAGAAATTCATTCGAATTTCATTATAAGACACCTTGACCTCCAATACATTTATAACCTAACCTACTTATGGAAAAACATTACAATGGAGCAAGAGTTTCATATTGCGTATAATATATGAAAAGTTTTTAATATGAATGAAAAAAACACCCGTAGCTATTATTTTAAGTAAGTAAATAAATAAATAAATAAAAACAGCCATTCCCAAAACAGGTTTCCTTTTGGTTACTGAGGTTAAGGTTAGATTTAGGGGTATTATAGCATTAATTAGCTGTATTAATAATTATGTCAGTGGAAGGTCTTCACAAGGATAGTAAGTCAAACGTGTGTATGTATATGTGTGTGTGTGTGTGTGTGCACATTTTAAGAGGTGTTAGCCTTTGATCCTGGAGTTAATGGATGTTCCTGAAAATCTTTCAATCAGACTGCCAGACCAAATGGATTTCCTCTTAGACACACACACACACACACACACAGCTAAACTGCCTGAAAATGTGTGTGTAAAGACTGCATAAAACAATTAAGAGTCCATTTTCAGAAGCTGTGAGGAGACAGAAAGTGAGATTATATGAGACTAGTGGAGCAGTGATGATAAGCATGGTCATTTTAAAAGGCACTTTGGCATCACTGTGTGGTGCTTCTGACTGCGAGACAGAAAAATAAAAAAATTCGATGGAAGTCGTGAAGTCAATGGAGCGAGTGTTTCATTTTGCACGTAATATATGAAATTTTGCAAAAACGTGTGTATAGATTTGAGAAATGTGTTGAGGAAATTGAAGGGCAGAGAATCAACTACCTTGTAGGAAAGGCCTGTTCAAGTACAAGGAGAGAAGAGTACACTATATATATATACAGAAGGGTTCTTTGGGTTGTCTCTCTTTGGGAACCTTAAAAGGTTTATACAGAACCCTACATCAGTGTTTCCCTTTCAGAGGAAGGAAGTTAAGACCTTTAACTAACCAAATAAACCTTGAGGAACCATTTATCTAGTGTATATAATAGATCAGAGATTCGTTCATCCAAACACAGTTGACAAGTACAATGTACAATTCTAGTCCCGTGGGTTTTTTATTTTTATTTTAATAATAAAATTTCAATTTTAATAATAAAACAAATTAGGTAAAAGAAATTTGGCTCCAGCAAATAGACAAGGTATTATTGTATAATGTACAAAAATGTAATAATTTATTTGGAAAAATAAATCTGTACTGATTTGGTCTGTGTTTTTTTTTTTTTTTCTTCTTCTTTGTTTTTTTTGCAGTTAAAGTGGTCCCTGACTCTTGAAAAGTTTGAGAATGTGTGTTCTAATAAATGTTTACGATCTATTCCTAATTAGCTAGCTAGAGAGCTGACTAACAGGCTAACTAGCTAGCTAGCAGTACAAAGTGCTGAATAACTAGCTTGCTAACTCCCCAGAAGAATAAATCGGCTAATGAAGTTATGTCAAACGTATACCCAATCAGTGCTTCTGTCTAACGCCATGAGTCTCCCAGCGAATAAAAAAATGATAAATAAAAAGTGGCCAGGAGTGTGTTTAGTTATTTTAGTGACTATTGTGCCAAAAACAAAGAGCTAAACGCATAGAAGTAGAACAGCATTTGCGTTTTATACAGATATATTTTAAGTTCAGCCACAGAAGAAGTTGAGGCCAAAGATGAGATGGAAAAATACTAAAAAATAACTATTTAAATGACTGTATCAGAAGTAGTTGAAAAGTAGTAGCCTGTTGACAAGTTTGTTCTTGTTGGGCAGTCAGGGGGTGGGGACGTAAGTTCTCGTCCTTTTGGGAAGGCTTTCCACTAGATTTTGGAGCGTGGCTGTGGGGATTTGTGTTCATTCAGCCACAAGAGAGTTAGTGAGGTCGGGCACTGATGTTGGGTGAGGAGGTCTGGGGTGCAGTTCCAGTTTTTTCTAGAAGTGTTCAGTGGGGTTGAGGTCAGGGCTCTGTGCAGGACACTCAAGTTTATCCACTCCAACCTTGGTAAACCATCTTCCTGGAGCTCACTTTGTGCACAGGGGTATTGTCATGCTGGAACAGGTTTGGGTCTCTTAGCTCCACTGATGGGAAATTGTAATGTTACAGCATATAAAGACATGCTGTACAATTGTGAGTTTCCAACTTTTTGGGGAAGAACCACATATGGCTGTGATGATCAGATGTCCACAAACTATTGGCCATATAGTGTACTTACAAAGTAACATCATATAAAACCTTACTAATAAATGTATGGCAACAGTGTACCACTGAACTACTAAGATGTTGCGACGTTGTGGTTTGTTGAGTGGTTTATGTTCTTAACATTCATGTTTCAGCCACAGTTTTAGATTGGCTCGGATGTAATGGCTCCTCTGAGCTGTGCACAAAGTCCCAGAACTCCTCAGAGACATTTTATTGCAAACAAAACAACAGTTAAAGCAAAGCTAACAAACAGCAAGCAATGAACAGGTTTTTTTTTTTTTTTTTTTTTTTAAAGAATTTCCTTTTCCTAAACAGAAGGACACATATCTCGAAATACAGAGGTTGGTTACATAAAATCGAAAGTCAAATGTTCCTGGTTTGAAAAGTTCATTGTCAGATCGCAACGTCCTCAGGGAGAATTTGGCTCCTGAAGTCTACATTGCTTGTATTGACTCGATCCCATCGCCCTCCAAAGGCCTGTCTAATGCACTTCCCTTCAGCTGTTAGAAGTAGGGGAGCAGCTCATGTTTAAAAATGACCTTTAGGAACTGTTTTAGTACCTGTCATGACAATAAGGACCATTTTTTCTGTCATTTTCATACACTTGGGAATGTTTACATGGAATGAATAATGCATGAATCACACACAGACAGCCAGGGACACACACACACACACACACACACACACACACACACACACACACACACACCACACACAATAGTGAAGATTTGGCTTTGGGCTCTTCTGCATTATTTAAAATGCCATTAAAAATGTAAGATTGGGTTTGAGATGTAGGCAAGACACACACATACACACACTGAGACACACACATGCTATTTTGGCTTGCGTGTGTGTGTGTGTGTGTGTTTTGCCTACATCTCAAACCCAGTCAGGTTTTTATATCTTGGTGGGAACCAAATGTTCCCACAAGGATAGGAATATTGGACAGGTGTAAACATTGCATTAATTGCTTACATTAATAATTAGGAAGGTCCTCACAAAGATAGTAAGACAAATGTGTGTGTGTATGTGTGTGTGTGTGTGTGTGTGTGTGAATGCATTTACCTAGAAAAGAGATGTGAGATCTAGTAAAAGAACAGATGGCACAGCAGTCAGCCTGAACAAGAAGTGAAAGATGAACGAGAAGTGAAAAAAATCTCAAGACAGACACACGCAACTCACACACACACACACCTGTGCACACATACACAACTTTAGAGACGTAAAAAGTTTTGCCCTGAAACTAACAACAAATCAGCAGTTTGTATATTTAGGTACCATTCGCTGAACATGTACGAATATGGAGCTGAGTGAATGAGGCATGAAAAGAAGGGGGGAAAAAGAGTAGCAAGAGAAAGAAGGGATGGTTTTTTTTTAACACAGACAAAAAACAAGAAGTACATGATGAGAGAACAGTCCATGCACGCTTGCTGACTGTGTGCAGAGAGAGGAGAGAGAGAGGAGAATGAATCTTTAATTAAATCAAGTACCCCTGATGTGACTCAGGCGCCACTGAACATTTGCCGCAATGTGATAATAGCCCTTTGTGGTAAGTTGTGTGTCTGTCTTTGCTGTAACAAAACTCAAAACGCATAAAAATGCAAAATGGCCCCATTACAAGCAGAACCATTGTTTATTCACAATGAATCTGGGACGTTAAATGTGAACTCAAAGAAACAGAGATGTTCCTGATAACAGGAAGACCATACAGGAAAGGACAACGCTTCGGAACACGTTAACACAATTTTAGAACTTTGTACACAATAATATAGAAAACAGACTTTGTGATTCAAGTAACATACAGTTTGCTGATCAGTCACAAAACCATTACAAATGTTGTGGCATTTATCATTCCACCACTCATCGAGCCAAGGCCGTGCATCACCTTTAAATATACCGCAGCCCTTTTAAATTCTTGATTCTGATTGGTCAGAAGGTTGATTGATTGATTACATTAATGCGCTCATTCTAATATGTTAACGTTTCTAACGTGTTTAAAAATCGATCTGTTATTTACCAAAGAAACATGTATACTCATTGATATAGTGACGTTTTCTGCAAAAAGACATTTATTTTACACTTTAGGAAGGAGTCTCCAGTGTCACTGTATTGTAACAGTCATATGTAAAGCTGTAACTTTAAGCTGGAGGACAGAGGAACAATATGATATAATATAAGTGATAACAGGAACTAGTTTCTTTCCACAACAATAAATGGATAAAAAGTATGATTTGTCATTCTTTAAGAAATACAGATTTGTAATTGTTGGCAAATTGGTTTTGTATATTAGGAATACAACACTTAAAGATTTATTTATTGGATATTTATTATATACTGTTATTGGAAAACAATCAACTTCGGGGTGGTAACAGTAACTCTGTTTCATCACACTCCATCATTGATTATTTTCCTATAACAGTGTGCTCCCAAGAGTTTTAGCCATAGATCCTTACCCATAGACGTATATTTTGTACGTTATATTGCACCAGTTTATATAGTAAACTGCATACTATTTATTCCACATCTGGTATACTGCAAGATCATGTCAGTTAAATCCATTGTGGTTGTTTTCACAGTTAAAGTGACCCACAGTGTGTTAACTTTTGGACGTTCTGTTCTGTCTTAAGTAAAGCCGTATCAGTTATTTATCAGTAAAATAGAGAAAAAAACATTACAGTTAAATCTATCAGTTGTTTAATAACTGACAGCCAATGACAATGAATAAAAGACTAGCAGGTAAACAAGCTAGTTAGCCAACAGATACTTAGCTAATAGATATCTAGCTAGCTATGTTATGGGACTACTGGGAAGCAAGTAGTGCTAACATTAGTGAAAGTTAGTTAGTGAGCTGATATGCAATGACAAAGAGTTCTTTCTCCTAATGATGACACACTCTGGGATCCTTTACTCACCCGGACGTGAAGAGCTGCTAGACGTCTGTGCTCTTAAAAGCTTCCAGGAACTCTCCAGAATAATGAGTGGTTGTGTATGGGATAAATATATATCAGGATAACATAGATTTTAAGTGGAATCATTATTTCCCATAATGCAAGGGAAAGTACATAAAAATCACAGCCTGTTTTTACTGACTTTGCCAAGGTACAGATTCTCCTCCAACATAAGGTGAGTAATTTTAGCCATCGTTTACCTCTAATTATGTTCACGCCGTGCAGCAAAGCCAGAAATTTGGCACCAAATATGGTGACTGCAACAGATAAACCATGTGACTGAAGCGCTTGCATTGCATTGTGGGATAATGTATGCCGTAAAGACAGCTTTGGCTACATACGTGGAAATTTGGCATGTCTATTATGTGATCCTTCACGTACTCTGTACTACATACAGTACATACATAGTAGTATGCTCAGCATAGATATACTCAGCAGCTTCAGACATCCATCGTTTGTCTTTGAGCATGATCTTTATCCTCAGTAGCATTAGAAGAACTACAATAATTAGAAATATTATCAGGGATTGTATCTGAAACCACACTGTGTTCACTTCATAGTGTACTATTTTGGGAGTCCACCATTTTGCAGACATGTCTGAGAGAACTCAGAAATCCCACAATACATTGCATCATGCTGTTGTACCTCATCTTGTGTTCTGATACTCTTTTTACACCGACTTCCCCTTATAACTTCGAAATGTGTATCAACTACGGTACATAGTGGCCCCTTGTAGTACGTTTTCCTACAATCTAAACAGTCAACTTCCTTTAAAGTAATTAGTTGTTTGGTAACTAGTTAGCATGCTAATGATTCCAGTACTCACTTTGTTAGTTAGGTACCAGAATAAAGTAATAATTCTAGCTACAATTTTAAATGATTGCTCCTAAACAAGATGATCCCTGCGAATTAGCTGGGACGTTAGTTTTCTAATTAGCTTATTAGGTACCATGCTAACGGGGGCACGGTGGCTTAGTGGTTAGCACTGTGTGTGTGGAGTTTGCATGTTCTTCCTGTGCTTCCGGGGTTTCCTCTAGGTACTCCAGTTTCCTCCCCCATTCCAGAGACATGCTGGAGGCTGATTAGCATTTCCAAACTGTCCATAGTGTGTGAATGTGTGTGCAGTTGTGCCCTCGGGTGGGGTGGCATTCCATCCAGGGTGTCCTCTGCCTTGTGCCCCAAGTTCCCTGGGATAGGCTCCAGGCTGTGTGTGACCCTGTGTAGGATAAGCGGCACAGAAAATGGATGGATGGATGGATGGATAGTACCATGCTAACTAATTACTAACAGGCTACATTAGGTGCTGGTGTTTTCTGACTTTCCATATTATGAAACATAATGTCTGTCAAATCTGCCAAGTATTTTTTTTTTTTGTTATTATCCACCAATGATGCTACAACTATAGCTCTAAAACATAACCTTTTTACAAATTGTGTTATAAAACAATGCAGGTATTCCTATATAAAAAATACTGGGACTAGTATGTACTTATGTAATATATATATATATATATATATATATATATATATATATATATATATATATATATATATATATATATAAAAATTGAGTACACAAAGTTTTTTTCTTGATGCTCTGGAAAACTTGCCTGATTGGTAAATAAAAAGTAAATAAAGAAATAAATAAAAGTAAACTATATTGCACTAACGGCGCTATTAGTTTTTATTTAATGTCTGTATGATCATTTGGAAGTGTCAGTTTAAGCAGGTGTGATTCAATAGCGCTACAATGTCGCCCTCTGCTGGTGAAAGTCGCGACATTACAGTTCCTACAGTGCAGTTCACTTCTTCTGCCACTAGATGTCGCTAAATGATTTATTTACTGAACTGTAAAAAAAAAGCTAGCAGACATTTTGCAAAAGCCTGTAAATTATTATTATTATTATTATTATTATTATTATTATTATTATTATTATTATTGTTATTATTATTATTTTACAGTCACACAAACACATTTATGGACCAGAGACCATTTTTAATAGCACTTACAGACTTCCAGACAGATTTGGAAACCCAGATTTTCACCTGGCATTTTCTTTTTTTCTCCTTTTTTGCATTTATTTACATTTACATTTATTCATTAATTTACATTTATTTACATCGAGTGACTTACAACTAAGGCAGAATCCAGTCCAAGGATAAAGCTCAGGAGTTTAGGGTTTCAAGGACTCATCTTGGATATTAACTAACAACTGAGATAATCTGATAATCGTAGTTTGTTTAATTTAATTTAATGTTTTATATTATCACTATTTTATTGCTATTTTTAAAAATTATATTTCCCTTTCAATTTCTATTATATTATTTTTTGCCCAAAGGAAAAAAAAAAAAAACGGTTGTACCATGGTTACCATAGTGTCAGTCATAGCGTTTTACTATCAGTTTAGTAAACATAGCAGTTACCACCTCAAAGTAGATTCTTTTCCAATAACGGCATGTCCTCAAGCCTCTTATTCCTCTTATACCACAGAATCACATCATACTAGTTTTGGAATTTGGAACACTCGCAAAACAAGTTACTGTAGTTCCTGTTATCACTTGCATTATAGCAGCTTTAAACAGTCGTTCCCTCTAAGAAGGACTTTTAAGAGCAAAAAAACACAGCTTGTCATGTGACCAAGAAATCAGAAAGCGCAAAGTCGTCTGTCCTGAAGACTTTCCTGTGTTAGAAACCTGAAAGTTACAGCTTCACCTCTGACTATTAAATACGAAGCGCTGACACTGGAGACTCCTTCCAAAAATGGTTAAATAAACGTCTCCTTACAGAAAACCTCACCATATCAACAATTACACACATTTTTCTTAGTCTCTATTGTACAAGTCTTGTGTAATATGGGCTAATACAAGAAGTGTATTACTATAAACCTGTGATTTGCTTTGCATCTAGAACTACTGTCAGAGCTGCTATTATAGAAAATTAATCAACATCCTTCTGACCAATCAGAATTGAGACTTCAGCAGCGTTGTGGTCTGACTGTCTCACTGCCCAAACCCAATTTCACAGTTTAACACTTTTCCCTTCCTTCTTTTATGTTTTCTATTTTCTCTCCTCATATGAATGCTAGATGCTACAGCACCCGCCCCCCGCCACACACACACACACACACACACACACACACACGCACTTGCTCTCTTACTTTCTCAATATCAGTTGGTGATTAAGTATTGATATCAGTCTCAAGTGGCCTAACTGATACTAGGTGTACAGGTGCAGTCTGCTAGATCTCTCTCTCTCTCTCTCACACACACACACACACACACACACCTTTGTTAGATGATGCATTAGGTTCATATGACAATATATTTAGGCAATTATGTTACATTACACTAAATACTATGAATTTCAATTATTTAATTACACAATCATTTAAATTACATACTTAAACACCCTTCTCCTATATCCACACGGCGTATACTGTTGTGAGTGTACCTAACCACTTTCCTTCTCTTTCTGCCGAGCTACACTCCTGAGCTACACTTTCCTTCTGTTTCTGCCGAGCTACACTCCTGAGCTGCCGGTGATCCAGACCCCCCTACGCTCTGGACCAGATGAGCATCACTCCTGAGCTGCTGGTGATCCAGATCTCCCCCCCCTTCACTCTGGACCTGTCCACCGGC
>CM040481.1:12255634-12351410 GCA_022758105.1 Pangasianodon gigas
TTACTGATCAACTAGACCTAGTCTCAGAACACACTAAACACAAACCACTACCAATAAATACCTTTGCACAATGAAAGACTGAATAAAAGACTGATTTGGTCAATAGAATTTTTTGTAGTTACATTCTGTGAAATAAAAAAAAGCCGAAAGCTTATAGCCTACAACAAATACACACTAATGGATGTCTCTATACACATCCCGTCAGCATTGTTCTGGGTTTTCATATGAGTTTATCATAATGACTAAGCACTATAGGTCCTTTATAAAGCCTTTATTAACAATCCCAGAGCTCAGACATATGCACCGTCAGCTTAAGTAGACGGTTTAATTAGAGAACATGCACTACATCAACCGCAGTGCCTAAGGGACCTTTAAACAAATGTGTGTAATAGTAGTAGGGGAGGGAGAGAGAGAGAGAGGGAGAGAGAGAGTGAGAGAGTGAGTGTGTGTACAGGGTGGGATAATGTTTGACATCCACTTTCCTTGCATTTATCTTCTTTTATGATTTTTTTCACCTTCATGGGATGAAGCATGTTAACCTACTGCACAGGCCAAGTGCTAAAGAAGCTCTTTTTGTGCACTTGCCTGTGTATTTGTGTAGGTATTAGCTCTCACCAAAAGCCTGAAAAAACACACTACAGCAAACAAGACGTTATTAAGCCTTCACACACCAGCGCACACAAATAATCTAGTCGAACCAAGTTATATTACAGAATAGTGTGGATTATGATTAAATAAAGGTGCATAAATAAAGGTTCATTCTATGCAACCTCCCTGTGTGTGCGTGTTCTACATTGTGCAACCCACACAGACGTGCTTCACAGAAACACGAACCCCGTCAGTGGGGGAATATCATGAATGATTCAAACACAATCCTCATCTCTCTCTCCTTCTCACTCATTCACATACACACAAAATGACGCTCAAAGATTGCATTGTCCTTTGTCCATGGTCTTCTTTGAATGAATGCATGTTTGTCAAAGAGTGTCATCCCTTATTTTATTGAAAAAGGCTATAATTGTTATGTAAGTCTATAGTTATGTTTTAAAGGTTTTAAACAATGTCCAGATTCCAGCACCTTATCTTGATCTTGCTGACACAGTTAGAAAAGCACAAGCCTCAGAACTGCTGCCTCACCAGCGCTTTTTACCGTTCCATTGACCTTCTCCCTGGTGCCTCACCTCCACGTAGCAGAGCCTATCCTCTATCAGTTCCAGGTACTCAGGCAATATGTAAAGGAAACACATAAGCCTTGGCCTATATTTAGCAGTCTACCTCTCCTGCAGTCATTCCTTCACTGGACTGCAGTGAAGAACATGTGTCCACTACCACCAGTTCCATCCAGAGGCACTAAAGTCTTCACTTGGTTAGACCTACATAGTGCATCAAGTGTTACATGGATCAGAGATTCTTCATCTGACCTTTATTACCACTTCCAGACACTACCAAAACATGGCAATGTCCTATGGTTTGGTCAATGCCCCTTCTGTCTGGCAGGCTTTTGTAAATAAAATGTATGGTGAGTTGCCTAACCATTTAATCTATAGCTGGTATTCTGATCTTCTCATCCTCAGAGCAAGAACATGTAAATCATGTATACCATGTCCTTTTTCCAAGTTTCTGGAGAACCTGTTCATCCAGTCGGAGGAGTGTGAATTACACCAGCCCTCAGTTAAGTTCCTGGGATACATCCTAGATACCCAGGGAGTGGAGATTAACAACACTAAAGAAACAGTAATCTCATTTGCAGATGTTTTGCAGAGGTTTGTGGGGTTCATAAATTTTTAGGAGGTTTAGAAAAAGAGGATTCTGTTCAGTGGCCACCCCTCTCACTTCACTATTGAAAGGAAAACCTAAGATGCTCAAATGCACTGAATCCCAAGCCTTTCAAAATCTCAAAGATGGTTTTAGCAGTGCTCCATTCTTGATCACCCTGATCCATTGCTGCCCTGATCCATCGCTGATTCCTCCAAAAGCACCACAGGGGCAAACTAAGTCCAGCAGAATTAAATTATGATGTAGGGAGCACAGTACTACTATCAATAAAGGCAGGGGTCCAACAAGACCAAAGCTGATGTTTTGTCAAGGCTCCATGATGGCCCCAAGAACATCAACCTGAACAAGCAATTCTTCTGCAATCCTGCATAGTAGCTCACATATCCTGGGAAATCATCCATGATATTAGTGCCCGAAATGATAAACCCACACCATCAGAATGTCCAGCTGTGAAGACTTTTGTTCCCAAAGGTATATGAGAACAGCTCATACAGTGGGTCCATACAAACAACCAGAAATCTGGTGAGTGACAATATTTGGTGGCCACAACTTAACAATGATGTAACATGGCGTGTAAAATCTCATCACATATGTGCTCAATCCAGAACATTCTGACACTTACTCACAGGATTACTAGAACCACTGCCTGTACAACAGTGCCCCTGGTCACATATTTCCATTGATTTCATTATAGATCTTCCAGTATCAAAAGGTTTCACAACCGTTCTGGTAATTATTGACTGTTTCTAAGGTCTGTTACTTACTCCCACTATTCAAATTTCCCATGGCCATGGAAAACAGCTGTGATCTTTATCGAGATACTGTGGTATTTCCAAAAGCATGGTTTCAGATAGGCGAGTCCAGTTTACTTTGCATATTTGAAACACAACTAAACATCAATGCGTATATGACCTCAACATACCATCTACAAATCAACAGCAAGGTGCAAAGATTTAATCAGGAAATTGGAAGATTTCTCAGATCATACTATAAGAACAATCAACAAGACTTGAGCCGCTACCTGCCTTGATCCGAGCACACCTAAACCTCCCTCACTCATTCCTTTATGGGCTTCACTCTTTCCCATGCTTCCTGGGTTACCAATCTGCACTATAGTAGGGAGAGCCAGCCAATGTCCTGGCCATTGATGAATAGATAAGGAGTGAGCAGCCCTGGGAAGTGGCATATATCTAAATAAAAAAGCAAGGATGACAAAATATCCAAGCTGTTAGAAAGTGCAGACCACAACCTCAGCTACACCTGGGTCAGCTGGTCACCCCACCCATCTCGGTATTAGCCTAGCCACTAACATGCTACTTCTGGGTTACTTGCTAGTGGTATGATATACGTGGCATACATATGCATTGTGTATATGCAAAGCCTTGCCATTCCCAGTGTTTGTGTAAGAGTTTACTCTGACTGATATTGTCATGATTTGACCTTTGCTTTGCCTCTTTTGGATTTGCCCTCCTTTTAATGGTATCATGCCTCTCTGTGATTGACCCTTGGCTCAGTTAATAAAACTACCTTCACGTGGATCCTCAGCTATCTCCTCTCTGTTACAGTTGTACTTTGCACTACTTTGTAAGTACTGTATTCACACCGGAAAAACTCAGTGAAGCGTAGTGTGCAATTAATACTCAAATGACAAAACAATGAAGTGTGAGATGTTAGACACTTTTACACACAATGAGATTCAGAGAATTCCACAATTTAGATGTGTATAAATCCCACATTCTACGCGAGAATCATGCTAGAATGCAAATTAGGAGTACAAGTTTAGTTTTGTGCAAACTATAGTTTACTTATCGATGACTTTGGAAGTCAGAAATAGTACCATCTGAGGAGGATGTGAAGGCAGTGACATTTAGTCATTGCTAATAACCACTTTATTCTGGTCATGGTCACAGTGGATCCAGTGGATCCTGAGAACACTGGGCACGAGGCAGGAATACACCCTGGATAGAATGCCAATCCATCAAAGGACGCCATGCACATACACACACACATATTCACACATTTATTCACACACTCATTCACACATGGGTAGAACACAAGCAACTCCGCACAGACAGTAACCTGAGCTCAGGATCGAGATGGGGACCCTGAGGCAGAAGCGCTACCTGCTTTGGCACCATGCCGCCCAACAATTTTTCCAAATATATGAAAGTGATAATCTCAGGATCAGATGAGTATCATATATTGGCAAAGTGTTCTCTTTTTAATGGCCTGTAGGGAACATTAGTACAGGTTTCAGCCAATCATATTAGTTCTAAGTATCCTTGATCATTTATTCAGAAAGAATTCTAGCAACCTGCGATAAGCATACGGTAAGTGATTACACTTTATAAGACTTTTTCAGTAAAATGTACATAATAATTCATATATGTAATTCTAGATCAGGTCTTTACATCCTGTCAAGGTAACATATTATAATGATGCTATGTGACAGACATTAATCTTTACATTCCCATTTAATGTGAATTTTTTACCACAAAGCAGAGAAAATATTCTATTAGTGTCACAATTCATTTTCACATAAATAAATGTAATAAATTTATACAATTTACGAAACATATTTTATATTGAAATGCCAATTTTGTTTATGTCCCACACTTGTGATTTTAATCTTCAGATGCAATTACTAAATTATAAAATTGACTTATTTCCAATGAAAATGCATTGCATAAATGTTAAATAACAAATATTTTAATAAATATTGGTGTTGATCAATCATTTAGTATGATTTTTTTCTGTAAATATGTCTGTCCCACATTTATATGTCCTGGCCAACTGTTTTCAACCGAACAAATTTAGTTTCCATGGAAACATATAGTATATTAGCAAAAGAGTACAGTTAGAAAAGGGTGAGAAAGCTAATATAGGGAGAAAAAGGGAGGCTAAATCCATCCATTTTCTGTACTGCTTATCCTACACAGGGTCTCAGGGAGCCTGGAGCCTATCCCAGGGGACTCGGGGTACAAGGTGGGGGACACCCTGGACACGGTGCTAACACAATCACACACACACATTTTAGAGATGCCAGTCAGCCTACAACACATCTTTGGACTCGGGGAGGAAACTGGAGTAAACCCCTGAAGCATGGGGTGAAAACACAAACTCCACACACACACACGCAGGGAGGAGGCGGGATTCGAACCCCCAGCCCTGGGGGCGTTAGAGCTGGTGTGCTGGCCACTGAGCCACTGTGACCCTGCCCCAAGTAGACTAAATATCATATATTCATATTCAATATTAATATTAATAATATAGTAATTAATAATAAATAATAGAGCTTTAAAACTATTGTTAAATTCAAATGGGCCTATGTTAGATCTGTTGTGCTGAAGCTAAAGTAGTAGACCATGCTATATGTTAAATAATTTGTTAAATCTATTTTATTTTATATATATAATAATATTAATATACTGAACCTGGTTAAGGGTTGAACATGCCAAGGGATGAGTGCATTCTTACTTAACTATTCATACACTCATTCAAAGACATGATGTCAGTTTACATAGGTTTATACATGGCCTACGCCTGTCTTTAATCACACCTGCTGCTATTATAATATTATAACCAAAAAAAAAAAAAAAAAAAGGCTTGCTTTTGTCTTTCTATTCCTCCTGAACAAATCAGGGCGTGAACAAATCTCCTTCCCCGTGCGCGAGACTCGTCTCGTGGCCACGCCCTCATCACCTCCAAAAAAAAACAAAAAAAAAAAACCCCGCCCCTCCACTCTTTTCGCCCCTCCTCTCCGCCTCCCCTCCCGCTGCGGGGTTGCGCGCGCTCCCACTTCCAGCGACTTCAGCGTCATTTCGACGTCGTGGAAAGTCCGCTCCTCGCGCTGGGCCCGTTCTCCTTTTCGACAGCAGTACTGGGGATTTAATTTCGCCTACCTCCGAGAGCCGGGACGGTGAATTTCGGAGCACCGGCTCACCTGCGCGCAGGTAAATTACAGCGCGAGGAGGAAGGGAAAGGAGAGGGGAGGGGGGGAAGCGGGGGGGGGGGAGAAAGAGGGGAGGGGAGAAGGGGGGGGGGCGGGGTGGCGATGCTCCAAAACTGTAGGAAGTGACTAGCAGGTGGTTTTGTCACAAACTGTTTTTATTTTTTTTTTAAACTATATTTAAGCAGACTACAGTACACTATTTTTCTATTTGGGACGTCGCCACACGTGAAGTCGCTTTGTTAGTAGGGAAATTAGTTAACACTTTAAGTGACATTGTTCTTTTAACTCCAAAATAACCAACATAAACTAGTTTTCTAGAGATTTTTGCAGTTTGTTTAACTCCATGTTCCGGTTCCAGGTGTGACTAACAGGTGCAGGGAAGAGAGAGAGAGAGAGAGAGAGAGAGAGAAAACATGAGTAAGAGATGAATGAGATCAGCTGAGTACGGGAGTGTTCATGTCTCTCAAATGGCACGCCTTAGATATGACACACACACACACACACACACACACACAGAGCCAGGACCAGACGATATATCGAAAAGACCGAAATATCACGATATACATATCGCATCGCAAAGGCTTGAGATAACAGATGATTTTAATACTTCAAAAAGTTACGAAACGTTTTAGGGTCACGCAGAGAATGCGTTCTTTTCCCTGAAAGAACATGACACACATATGTTTCTTATATCATTTTCAGTTTTTAATATATAAATATATATAAATATAATTTAAATTGATTTGACACACTTGTAGCATTATCGCGTTATTTACCAAGTTATCACATATCAGATTTTTCTTCAATATCGTACAGCCCTACACACATCCTTTCCTAAAGGTACCAGACTGTACTTTTTCTTCTTGTTGGGCTGGAACATGGTAACCCTAACCCTAACACTCGAGTGTGTATCTTTAAAGCTTTAAAAAGAATATTGGACAATTGGATAACTGATAACGCACCTTCCCAAGTTAAAGACAGTTCCATCTCAGCAGCAAGGAGAAGTACAGTTTATTACCTTTATTTCTGACAATGAGACCAAATTTATTTATTTATTTTGGGGTGATTCTTTCTGCATCAATATTTAACAACTGGTTCTCTTGTCCTTTGACATTGAACCCCAGAATTGCTCAGGAACACCAATCATTAAAAAATATATATATATATATTGAAAACTTTTTACAATTTTAAATGATGTCCTAAATGAACTCTTACAGCTTCAGCTAACACATAAAGAGTCAGATTTACTCTCTTACGTTGTTAAAATAGGGCGTTGAATTAAAGGCATACGTTTGTAACGCATATTATTCAGAAAGTACGAGATGAGGAACAGGGATGTTGGTAAGAAGGTTTTTTTTTTTTTTTGTCCCCGGATCCATGTGTAATTCCCAGCCCTGGGACCCACCGGCAGGTGCTATAGGATTTATATTACACCTGCTGTGTTGAGTCAACTCTAACAGTGTTGAATTAACTCTTAGTATTCAGACTTCCCAATCTCATTTTTTCCCTATGAACACCACTCTATAAGTCTCTCCCTGTCTGTCATACCTCCTTACCAGCGTATTATTCAGTATTATCCAGGTATTCATCCCAGTACTTATCTAGGAGTTTAATTCAACACTTCATGTCTTAATTCAGCAGTTCATTTTGATGTGTGAACGCTCTCACCTACCTACATCAGTCGAATGCCTTAAGACGTGTGTAGGATCTTTTTTTTTATACCGGAAGATGTATAACTTAGGAAATGATCACAGCACTTTTTTTTAATCAGTCATGCTGCCTTACTTTTCTGTGCCAAAAATTGTGAGTATGTGTGTGTGTGTGTGTGTGCACGCACGCATGAGTGTGTGTGTGATGTGAAGAGCGACGAACAAAGCCTGTTCGGCAAGTCTGACGTTTATTGCACCTTGAGCCCTTTTGTTTTTGCTTGCGCTCTACCCTGTTCGCGAGTGTGTGTGTGTGTGCTTGCGCATGCGCACACACACTTTGGGGGCAGGGACAATTTCACGTGTGCACGTAGTCTTGTACACAACGATTCCTAGAGGACAACAGGTGCCTTAAAGTGCCACTATCATGATACCTTCGAAAAACAAACTGTTTAGAGAAATCAGATAAAATTACACTCTACATTCAAATCTACATTTTTTGATAAAATTCAACAAATTCATAAGAATTCATTTCTACCTGGAAATGATGTGTTTAAAAGTCTTTGTTCAAGTGTTATTGTTTGTCTGTATATACTGTGATATTGGTTACCCTTTAGATCGCTGTTATAAATATTGTACAAGTACAGTTTATTTACCTGAGGTACAAATTCAGTGTTCGTTTGTCCATCAAATGTACAACACTGGTCCTTCAGGTTCAATTATGTATATGGAATAAATTACATGGATATAGTTTTATGGAAATAATCATGGATGCTTCAGTGGTCGTCATTTGTTAGCAACAAGTGAGGCAGATAACTGTGATGAGTGATGTTTATTTACCTCATCAAAACAGCCAACTGTATAGTCAATGCTCTAGATTTAACAAGTGAATACACAGGTATCTGTATGTCGATTGATCTGGAGCAAACACCAGTATATACAGCATAACTCATTTAAAAGTAAGAAGTGCTACTTTGTTTACTGTTCATGCTGTGAGCAGCCATGTTGATTTGACGTCACTTGCTGAACTCTGGGAGTTTTGTAGGAGTTTTGAGTTTTCTTTATATTTTCCTAGCCAAAGGTCAAAAAATATTGATTAATTAAATTTGACAATCGATCCTCGTATGTCTTTTGCTATGGTACCAAAACTTTGTATGTTGAAAAGCAATAGATCAGTTTGAATCTGGTGGGCGATATGACAAAAATATCATATCGCGAAACTTGAAGCTGTTTCTACGATACATCAAATGTATGATGATATACAAGTTTGCTAACAAACTTTCAGCAAAACGGTATTCTTAAAAAAAAAAAAAAAAACTATGGAATTTTATGTTTAATGATACATTAATTTAAAATGTACATTCATTTTAACAGTGAAGAAGAGGGAAAGTACAAAATTGTAACATTATACATTTTAAAGGTTCAACGCAAATATTATTCTAATCAGCTACTTCTAACCAGAGTTTGTATTCATTATAAAATTACTAATGATACATGTTATATTTCAGAAAATTTTATCACTATATTTCATGGCAGTATCAATATTATGTTGTCATATTGCGCAGCTCGAAATCTGAATATACGTTTATAAAGATAAGCTCTTTGTTAATTACCCAATCCATTTCTAGTCTGTAGTCCTCCATGGTCTTTCTCTACTTGTTTACTCTACCTTGGCCAGTACAAATATTGACCTTTGGATCAGTGTGAGACTCAGTAGAATAGCCAAGTCTATTGTTTATAGACACGCAGAAATTTTAATTTCTGTAATTTTGTTATTTACATATAAGTCGGACAACTGGCAGCTCGATGATCGCGAAATATAAACCAATTCATATAATACAGATGTTCTTTATACTGGAATTTAATTGCTTAAACTTACTTGTACTAATACTCATTCAGATCACGTCTTATAAATGTAAAAATGTGATCTTTTTAGTAAAGTGAGGGGTACAAGTTTGATGCTTGTGTAACTGTATACAGAATCTGGAGACTAGGTGTTCATTTAGTATCCAGTATTTAGTAACTTGGCTGAAATTGTAAAAATTGTTCTAAGTTCACTTGAAGCAAAAAAGAGACATAAAGATTTGAATGTTAAAAATTCTTAATAATGAAGTTTAAACACATTTGAATTTCTAGCATTGAGCTATAGGCCTATTTCTTTGAAAACCTCACAGTATTTATTTGTATGTTGAATGAAACTTCTTGAAATTCAAAGTAGTTTTATTTCAGTGTTCAGAGATTTACATTTTCAAAAAGAATCTATGATCAGATTTTTGATCAGGTTTTTCTCAATGTTCAAAGCAAATTCAGATTCAGTAATTTAGTAATAATTAGATTCAAGGCATGATCTTGGGTAGCCCACTTGCTTAACTTAATTATTAATACCTTAATAATTTTTTTCGGAAGTGAATTTTGCAAACTGAGTTTGACTGAATTACTGAATCTGAATTTTTTCAGATTGAGTTTTACAGATTTACAGATATGCGAACTGAATAAATACCTGAATAAATTATGATTTTTAAGAATTGAATTAAAAATTAAATGCCACTGTTTTGGATTTATTGGATGAAATTTGACAAAATTTCAAATTTTTTCAAACAAATTTGTCGTTTTTTAATTATATATTAAAAAGCGTATATTTATTTACAATAAAAGTACTAATGGACTAAATAGTAGGTACGAGGCATTAAGAGATAACAACAATTCAAATAAGGATCATCTATGTATTATCATTTAAATGAAATCTGTGGCAGTGGATTGTGAAAAAAATAAAGAAAACGATGTGCAAATGGAGATGTATCAGGTGTTGAATGAAAAACCAGCAGCCAAATTGTCTCTAATCAGCCCTGCTGCTTTGAGTCAATAACTTTTTTTTATTAGTTTTAATGAAGAGTTTTGTTTGAGAAATAGAACTTAACAAATTTGCAGCTTGTTTTTGATGTCATTTTAACAGTCAGTTTCTGATTACAAGCTGAATTCCGAAGGTGAGTCAAATGAAAACATTAAAAGTGTGAAATAAATTAGAATTTAATCGAATTTTGTTCTAGTTAAGCGCTGGAAAGTTCGCGCTGAATGAAATGGAGATCATGTAGAAAAGCAATACAATTTTGTGACACCTATTTGCAATAAACAATAAGGTTTTCATTAGACTGACCCTCATAACTAGGGTTAAGAATGAATACCAAAAGCTAGTGTGTGAAAGAGGAAGTCATTTTTCCATACACGATGAAACGTAGCTAGAAAGGGGAACATCATACCTTCCTGCTATTGTGATAATTAACAGACAGTTACAGCATGAAAAAGCATGAATGTAAATACCCTGGTGACTAATCATCTAATTAATGTGTTTTAAAGATAGTGTTCTGTATCCGTCATCATGGTTTGCGTGTGTGTGTGTGTGTAAAACATGTGCAAACTTAATAAAAAATGTGCAAGCTAATTTACTATCAGGGTTTGCGGAAGATTGCGTTTTCAAATAATGTTTTCAAATAATAAGTTTTCAGGATTTGTATGTTTGCCTTAATGAATAACTAATTTACACCGTTTCTACCTGAAAATGCAAAATACAGGGCGGAATCAATGCCAATAGATGAATTTAGCATCCATAATGTGATTTACTAAACCAGAGAAGTGATTGTATGCGCAAATTAATACAACTGAAGGCCAAGTATTAAATTAGCAAATTATATTCACTTGCATTAATAGTGAGAAGATTTATCACGATTATGCCTTGGCATGTTAAACTGAACAAAAAATGTTTCTTAAAATGGTGATGGTATAATCTCAGCAAGGGTTTGAAAATATCAAATTCACAAGCCAGCCGATGGGGAAAGTAAAATTTCTGCCCAGTCCCATTTTTTGTTTGCACGTAAACATAACTGACTAGGCAAAAAAAAAAAAAAATGGTAGCTATCGTTAGCTAGACGAGTGCATTAATACCAAATAAACTGTGGTGTTCTGTCCTTGCATTGCACATAAGAAGACATGATCAGAGTCTGGTTAGCGTCTTTATTTTCTCACAACTTTTTTAATCATGAGGTGATTGTGTGTAGTAATCAGGAGAGGTATGTGACTGCTTTGCCGTGGATTTTATTTTGCTGGGTTTCATCAGTGTTTCCATTTACTCACATGTTCCTGATTTTGAAAAGATTATCTATCATCCATGTATCAGATTAGTAAAAAATGCTGTACTACAAACAGCACATGCAAAAATCTAATTTCCATATTGCCAAAAAAAAAAAAAAAAGTTATGCCGTAATTATTTGTAAATTACCCACAGCATGCCCACTTTTTCCCTTCACAATTGATCTCCTTCGACATGCAAATTAGCCCAGGTTATTTGGGTTCTTAGTGAATCAGGGTCACAGTTTCTGGGACAGCAAGACTACATTATAAGAACACTTAAAGTCTTGTTTGAGGAGATTGTTGTGCTCATGCTGTTAATTACAGTAACAGGATCGCAAATTTAAAGGTACAGTACAATATGGTAGAATTTAGATAGAGGTTTGATTAAAAATGGTGTTGTTTCTGCTTTAATGGTGCAAAAGTGTGAAATAATTGGAGGACCGTCTTAAGGAAGAGACAGATATTTCACACTAGGAGCATCCGGGTATTATGATTTGAATGAAATATGTAGCAGTGTTGAAAATTTGCAAAAAAATAAAGCAAATGATGTGCAAATGGAGTTGTATCAGGTGTGTTTCCACTTGGAATGAAACCAGCAGTGATAAAGCACTGTGCATCAAACTAGGGATGTAACTCAATGCCACTGTATGATTTTTTTTTTTTAATCTTTTTTTTTTTTTAATTAACTATGAACTCTACCCCATTCTTCAGTGTTTCCAGGGGCAATACTGAAAAAAAACCCAGACATAGAAATGGCAGCAATGTCAAATATGGTGTTCTGGACAGATCATTAACCTCAGCTCCATCACTCAGTTGTGAGCAGTACTGATTTTAATCCTGCGTGAGCAGTTATTATTATTGTTTATACCTACCAATGATATTTTCAAATGAATTTAATCATCCAGAACCGATTGCCTGAAGAAAGACAAGAAAAAAAACATTTCCACCATTTCATGTTTAAGGAGAGTACGCGTAGTAATACTATTGCTAGCTGTGTAGTCAGGAACTGCTTGCTGGCAGTGGCAATCACGAAAACTGGTGGATTTTTAGGTGATCCTGCAGTAATGCAGAGTGAACAGTAAAAAAAAACAACACCATAGCAGCATCTTTTCAATATAATCCTTTTACAAAACAGTTGCGTAGTGTCAGCATGGCAGACATTTAATCACATCACTATTAATATTATTTGTAAAGTGTTAGATTTGACATCTTTTAAATCGAAATCTGAAAGTGAAATATTTCTTTGGCATCCCTAATAAATATAGTTAACTTATGTTAACTATATACATGTCTAACGTTAGCTACACTGAGCATATATTGATAGAGTTTGTTTTCAAAATAATGAACTCGAAACATTCTCAAATTACTTGACGGGAAGCGAGGGCGCACCCTGAGTCTAGGGGAGAGCATATGAGATTGGGGGAAGGGGGCGGGGCTTCCATGTGCTTTCAGTTATTTCAAAACACCTGCACAAATCATAACAGATTAATATGGCAATCTCCTGTTTTACTGGTCAGAAAAAGACTGCTCTTTTGGTGTATTTTTGCGTGATAACTCATAGTAGCGTAATCCGATATTAAATTGCGAAGCTTAATGTGTTTAGAACATGTTGTCTGTTCAATCCAAATAATGCATTCATATTCAGTTACATTCCTATATCAAATCGATCGCCTGTTGATATTGTGAACATATTAGTGTTTTGTTGCGCTGAACTTTATTCACCCGTTCATCCTTGTAATCCGAACACCGCCTGTGTTGACAAATAGAGAATAGCTGTTCTGTCTTTAATGTAAATAGTTAACATTCATTAGTGGTTAATGTAGCATACAGTGAGGGAGTTAAAGCCAGCGAAACCCTGGGCTGTTTGTAAAAAAAACACGTATAACAGACAAAGAGTCCTGCTGCATCTATTGTTGTCTGTCACTCAAGAACCGAGATAGAGAAAGCTGCTATGTTTTCATGACAAATTTCTTAATGGCGATCCTGGTATGAGAAAGTACTGTTGATTTAAATCTCTTCCAGAGCATCAAGTAGGACGTTTCTCAATAGCAGGTCTCCCAGAAGACCTCGCATTCACACATCTTTAATATTTCCAACAATAACGACCCAGATCTGAGCAGCGATTAAGCCCAGGATGAGCCTAAAAGCTGCTAATGGAGCGGGTGTAATTGGATCCAAGGCAGGGCGTAAATGCCGTCTGGGAGGCCAGCTTTATTATGTTTTAAATAGCTGGAAAGCTAATGACACTGGAGAATGTCATTATGTGGCGTAAAGAGTCAACGTTATTCCCACGTCACCGAACAAGGCGTTCTAAGTGGAAAGCAATCAGTGTACGGATTTTCTCGGTATGGGATTAAACCATAGGCATAAAAAAAATGAATGAATGAATGTGATCCGTCCTTAAAATGTGAAATAATACTAAATAATATAATAGTACTATATTTGGACACAGCTCAAGGTGTTCACAAGGTGTTATTAAAAGAAGACAGAAGGGTAAAATATCTAAACGAGAGAGTGATTTCACCACCCGTAGGTGTCGGCCCGCTCGGATGACTTCATTCTCCGATACTCGAGAGGAGAGAGGTGTGTACGGTAGCCTCGATTCCAGGTAATCGTGTCATTTGGGAGTGTTGCTCCCATGAGTCAGCCATTAGTCCAAATGTAAATCAGCCATTCCTGAGTGAGGAGTGAAATAAACGAAGTCGAGGCATGATTCACTGCTGGGTTCGATTTCTCTCATTTGCTTAGAAAGTGACATGCTATGCAGCGTGAAACCGTAGCATATCTTTATCTGAAAAGTGTGGGTTAAGAAACTAGAAAATGAGTAAAAAAAAACGTTTTAAATCACAATCACCAGGCTTTAAAAAAGCGAACAAAACAAAGTAGTGAAGATGAAGTAGTCATGCAAAAATTTGGCTGCACCTGACTCTCTCTCTTGCACTCTCTCTCTCTCTCTCTCTCTCTCTCTCTCTCTCACTGTGCGTATGTGTGTGGATGTGGCTGTGTGTGCATTTGCCTATGTTCCGCTCTCATATGGTTAAATGGTTGAACAATAGTAGGACGCAATGCTAACACACGACATGATATTCACATATTATTCCTCCCAACTGAAGCGACAAGTGCCTTCTGCATGTACGCCGCAATAGCACTCGTATCATTTGTTTAAATAAATAGACGTTCTCCGCCGGGACGGCTGCTAGGTAACCCGACTCCAGTGTCAGAAACCCAAGCCGCGATGCGTGGCGCGGGTCGCCAAGGCAACAGTCAACAAGTCCGATCTGAAAACGAAAGGGTGTAACAGCAATAGGCTCATCTGAAACCCCGCAAGAAGAGTCCTGGACGAAGGAGAAATCGAGCCACAGAACTGACAGCTGCCCTCTGAAGGCCGCACAATCAGGACATTGTTTTACCTCAACAGGTGTGTAGTGGAGTGAGTTTAGGCGAAAGTAGATTGACTTATAATCAGTGTTCGTTATAAAGTACGGAACCTGAGGTGTCTGATTGTATTTTGGTCAAATCTAAAATGTCATATAATGTTAAGACTGGGTTGGGCGATATGTAAGGAACAAAGCACTTGTGGTTGTTCTAGGAAATTAATGAATGACGAGGTGATGTGATGCCGCATGACAGGAAGCGAAACTGTTACCATCCAGAAGTTGATTATTTTCCTGCAACAGGGAGTCCCTGTTACGTGTTCTAACAGTTACAATTTTATATTAATTAAAGCACGACACGTCATACTTCTCATCCGTTTACAGTTATGTGTAACATTATGGAACGTCCCCCAGACAAAATCCTCAGGTCCTCAAGAAAACTTCACTGTTACAAAACGCTGACACTGGAGACTCCTTCCATAAACACCAAATAAACCTATACTCCATCTACTGTCCCTATCTGTATTCATATTTGTATTGAATCATCGTCTGTTCAATATGAATAATGTATTTGTATTCAGAGTTCAATAGATTTTAATGTAACACCCTTCAAATGTAATTTATTTTGACACCGAGTAGGACGGAAAATAAGAACAAATTGGTATAAAATTTTAGCATTTTAACATCACAGAGGTGGACTTACAGGTGTAAAGTTACTGACTGTAGCCCATCTGTTGCCATACAATTCATCAGCTCTCCTCTACCCTGTCCAACAACAAGAAAAAAGGGACCACCACAGGACCACCGCTGACCATCTGTTAGTATTTGGGTGCTGGTCCATTTTAGCAGACATGGTAGTGTGTGTGTGTGTGTGTGTATGGTGCTGGTGTGAATGTAGGGTACAAATGTAACGGCATGGTAGAATTTGAGTTTTTAAAACATTATATTTACCACCGCGGTGAACAAAACATAAGTTCATTAAAATAGTAAAAGCTCCAGTGTGCTGCCCAAATTTTGGTTCGCCTGGAAACCGACTAGCCTAAAAGGTTGTAGTTAACATAAGGTAACAACTTATGGCGAGCTAATTTGCTAGCTAAGTTATTGCATTATTGCAGATTAAGAGAAACAAACAAGTGTATAATCATGTAGCATGTTGTGTTTGTGCCATCGGAAGATAGTCAGTTGGTTCGTTGGCCAACGTTTCGGTTAGGAGCTGCGGTGTACTCTGCTTGTATCGCAAATATATATTTTAGCTAGCGTGTTTATTTTTTCTCAGTATGTTTTAGATGTTTTTATTCGTCCATCAGTTAGCTACGAATGAAAACTTGTACCTTATTAAACGCACCGATGTTATGGGTTTTCGAAGTCGCAGTAACTCACAGTTGCAATATAAATAGTCACATCTCTGAGATATTAACTTGCTGTTGCAAGACAAAAAGTCACAATTGCGTGATATCTTCGAATTATGAGGAGAAAAAAGTCCTAATTGCGAGAGAAAATGTACGTAATATTTTTTTCATACTTTTCGGAAACAAGCTTCCATAGCTTCCGTTGTTTATTGATTTATTTCATTTATTGTTTATTGATCTTTTAAACGTGTAGGGTGATTCAATATCCTATGTTAATTTATTATATAAATGGTACAGTTTATTGTTCCTTGCGTAGATGAGATTGTTCTAGAAACGCAGTTTGCGTTTGAGTACTGAGGCAAAAACGTAAACTGGTTAAAAAAAAAAAGTGGTTTTTTTTTTTGCTACCTTTGATAGCAAATTATAGCAAATTTAAACTGGCAACTTCGGTGGCTGGGTTTTATGTGCTGCTGTCAGAATGTTGAGATTCTGTTCCTGTACTTGGTGCGTTTTGGTGTCTGGATGGATTTAAATTTATATCTGGGATAGATAAGGAATCCAGCTAGGGATTATCCTTAATTGGCCTTACAACATGATTTTAGGGTTATTACACCTCGTGGTTGCAAAATGTTAAGCTTAAGTTAACGCTGCAAATTGCAGTTTCAACACGTTTAATGGTAGTGCTGCCAAGTAGGGATTTGGACGAAACGTCTTTCTCCGTCCTGCCAATCAAACCGGACTTAGTGTTCGCTTTGTCTAAACACAACACGCTTATATGTACACACATACGTTTGATGGTCCTTTAGGAAATAAAACTAGAATCGTGTTTTATCCACGATTAACCCCTTAAAGTCTCAGTTATCTCAAAGCATGTTATTCAGTTAGTGCTATGGATTTCTCAGTACTGCCGGTTAAACTAAATAGAAAAGGTGACTAGTTAAATGTATGGAATGCAAGTCTGGATTCGCTGAGAGTTGATGAAAGTTTAAGGCGATCAAATGTGAGACTAGTGTTCTGAAGTTGTTTTATCAAAGTTAAATTTGTTATCGAGTTTTTATAACCATCAGCCGATTTGACTGTTAACTTTAATTGATGGGGTTTAATCCAAACCTCAACCTAGTCCTAAACCCTGACCTAGACAAGCTGTTTTCCTTATGAAAATGCAGAGGAAGGTGTTTCGTGTACTCTTTAGATTTAGTGGCTGTTTTGCCAGCGTGGTTTAGGTCAGCGTCACTGCAAATCAATGCAAACTTCTTCTGAGTGATCACGTCTATCTTACAATGAAACATTTCTATCCTATTCAAATTATGTTATAGGCAGAAAAACATTTTAGCATGTTTGCCAGAATTCACAGCGACATCTGATCTTGACCACACAAAAATGGTCAAAAATTGCAGAAGAGGAAAAAATGGTTTCTGCGAGATATAAAAGAACTTTTGTGTTTTTGGTTTTCAGTCCGGTGTGCTCTGAATTTTGGTTTTGTTTCTTAGTCTACCATGAATTTTAGTTTTTGGTCCAGTGTTTCCTGGACTTTGGTTTTGTGGTCCAGTGTGTCCTGAATTTTAGTTGTTGGTCCAGTATGTCCTGAATTACATTTTTAGTTTTTGGTCCAGTGTGTCCTGAATTTCAGTTGTTGGTCCAATATGTCCTGAATTTCAGTTTTGTAGTCTAATATGGACAGAATTTCAGTTTTGTGGTCTAGTGTGTCCTGAATTTTGGTTTTGTGATCTAATATGTCCAGAATTTCAGTTTTGTGGTCTAGTGTATCCTGAATTTTGGTTTTGTGATCTATGTGTCCCGAATTTTGGTTTTTGGTCCAGCGTATCCTGAATTTTGCTCTTTTTTTTTTTTTCTTCCAGTTTTTGGTCCAGTGTGTTCTCAATATCCAATTTCCCCTGAATTTTGATTTTGGTTTTCAGTCTAATGTGTCCTAAATTTCAGTTTTCTGTCCAGTATGTCCTGAATATGAGTTTTAGTTTTTGGTCCAGCGTCTCCTGAATTTCAGTTTTATGGTCTAGTGTGTTCAGAATTTCAGCTGTTGGTCCAGTGTCTCCTGAATTTTAGTTTTGGTTTTTGGTCCAGTGTGTCCTAACTTCAGTTTATGCTCCAGTGTGTCCTGAATGTCAGTTTCGGGCAGATCTGTCACACCCACACACTCCAACAGATACTCAAACACACAACTCAAATAAATGCAGTCGTGTGGTTATAAATGCTACACACACACACATACACACACACACACACACACCTGTGAGTCTGTGAATGTGTATGTGTGTGTGCGTGTGTGTTTGTTTGTAGCATTGTGGAGGATTTACATTCACACATGACTGGGAGTGGTCTCATGTCTGTTATTTCGGTGTAACAGCAGAGCATGTGTTTGAACTTTGTCCAGACACTTTATCACAGAAAATCTCGGCTTAGTGTCAGTTGTACATGCTGTTCTTCAGCCATAACGTTGACTCATTAACACACATTCACTTTAGAATTATTAAGGTCAAATAATAAATATTAATAGCTTAAATATTAAATATAATGACTTGAATAACTAAAAGAAAAAAAAAACACTTCCAGACTAAAAGATATTACTACAGTCATCCCGATACTAAACTGCGTAACATATCTGATCCATCAGCACATTTCGTGTCGTAAACCTGTATTGAATGACGCAAAACAGGATGTGCACGTGAACACATTTTGCATAACAGATGCTTGCAGAAATATTATCAGTATCGTGACAGCTCTGGTATTGGAATTGGTGCCTCTCTAATTAACTGCATTGTTGAGTAAGTCTGTAGTTCCAGCTAAGACAGTAGTTCCAGCTGCAAGGCACGTCACAGGACACTCCACATTAACAGGGTTAAAAAAAAACATTATAAAAAAGGATTACTGTAAGTAGACATTTATTTAGCATTTTTGGAAGGAGTCTCCAGTGTCAGCACTTCATAGCAATCAACAGTAAAGCTGTAACTCTGTTTTCTGATATGAGAAGGTCTTCATGAAAAAGAGCTTTGCATTTGTTGTCTTATTACCTTTAAGAGAAAGAAAAAGAAAGACTGGTGAGGGAACGACTGTTTATAGCTTCTAATTTGTTTTACAGATGTTCCACAACTTTAAACACAATTATAAACAGATCCAAAGTATGACATGTCATTCTTTAATTTAAAAAATGGTGTGGTATAAGAGGAGTAACACATTTTAAGAAGTGCTGTTGAATGAAAATACCACCCTGTTGTGAGCACTGTCTTTCAAAACATACAAAATTCTATACTTTTATTTAGTAGTATATGATGCCTGTTATCAACATATTAAGCATTATTCTTGTGTAGTTATTTCCTCTGTCTATGGGGAAGTTTGATAAATTAATCATTAATCAACATTTCATCCATCTCCTCACAGTCATGAAAACCTCCTTTGGGCTCCTCGCCACAATACTGTGGTACCTGTCACCAAGTCTCTCATGGGCTGCTAAGATCATTGTGGTCCCTCCAATAATGTTTGAGAGCCATCTGTACATCTTTAAGACACTGGCATCGGCGCTGCACGCTGAAGGTCATGAGACGGTGCTGCTGGTGTCAGAGGGACGAGACGTGGCGCCTTCGGAGCACTACCGTCTGCAACGCTACCCAGGTATATTCAACAGCTCATCAGCAGCAGATGACTTCCTGCAGGCCAAGGTTCACAACATCTTCTCAGGCCGCCCAACACCGCTGGAGCTCTTTGACATCCTGGAGCACTATGCACAGAACTGTGACAGCGTGGTGGGCAGCAGTTCGGTGATGGCACAGCTGCAGCAGGAGCGCTTCGACCTGTTGCTTGTTGACCCTAACGAAATGTGTGGCTTTGTGCTGGCACACATCCTGGGTGTGCCCTATGCCGTCTTCAGCACAGGCCTGTGGTATCCAGCGGAAGTGGGCGCACCGGCACCGCTTGCCTATGTGCCGGAGTTCAACTCGCTGCTAACGGACCACATGACGCTGGTACAGCGTGTGGCCAACACCGTTGTGTACTTGGCATCGCGGGTAGGAGTGCACTTGCTTGTGCTGCCCAAGTACGACCGCATCATGTGGCGGCACGCTGTGCAGCCACCAGCCTCCATGCATGAGCTGGTGCAGGGCAGTCGTCTATGGATGCTGTGTACCGACTTGGCTCTAGAGTTCCCTCGGCCCACGTTACCACATGTCGTCTATGTTGGCGGAATCCTCACCAAGCCACCGAGCCCTCTGCCACAGGTAAGGGGCCCTAAATAGGGTGCTAACCCAATAAGGTGTCTACCACAGGGCATTATTGCAGATAAGCAGGAAGTTTGTACAATAAGGGAATGTTTAATCCTGAGGAAACCTGGTGATTAGATTGCATGATGCTTTAGTTCTTGTTTCACTTGAAGGCGATGAGTAGAATAATACATTGGCAGGACTTTTAAGGACCTGAAGAAGCACTTGGTGTGGCAGAAGTTGAGTGGAAATTTGTAGGGACATATGTATTTAAAACCCACACTCACCTCCACAGATATTCTAACCAAGCTGATATCACCTGCTTCCAGTTCTTTGTTCGTACTTCCATCAGTTGGTCGATTTCCCCAAATTATAAACAAATATGCAACTGAAATGAGGTTAACACTGTTCCTTTTTAATGAACACGTTTCTCCCGCCCACGTGAGAGGAAAACATCCAACACCCGCACCTTTTTGTTCCCTGTAGAACCCCAGTTCCAGTGCACACTACTGGCAGTGTCTTCATGAAATTTCCACATATATAAAGTCATGAAATTCTCCAAAGAGAAAATTCTTAGTTCCCCAGGATTATGTGGTGTAAATGACAGAGTCAAGTTTAAAACCACTACTCACTCTCTCAGGGGATCATTCAAGTTTACTTGGGCAGGAACCTTCCTGTTCTCTACCACAATACAGGCCTTCTTGTTCCCTGTGTAGGAGAACTGATTTCAGATCTGATAATCTGATTGAAGGTTGTTATCTTTGTGCACCAGTTAAGGCTTGTGATCTCATTCACATAACCCAGGAATGCGGATATCATATTTCACAGCAGCAATTGTTCAAAAGTCGAGGCCATAGTCCTCGGACATGCTGTGGAACAATTAAAATTATTAGAAAGGACACAATGAGGGCCATTTTAGCATAATCTGTGTGACCTATTGTGGTACTCCAGGAGAGTTATCTGTTGTGAGGGAAGTATTAGTGATAGATTATTTAAGTGTGTCAGGTTAAAAGTCCCTGGGGCAGATTATAATTCCCTTGTACTGGACAAGTTGCCAGATGGTTGAGGTGTGGCAAGTTAATAGTCCCTCATACTGGATTATTTGCCACATGGTTGCATACTGGACTAGTTGCCTGATGGTAGAGGTGTGGCTGGTTAACTGTCCATTATACTGGACTAGTTGCCAGATGGTTGAGGAGTGGCATGTTAACAGTCCTTCATGCTGGATTATTTGCCAGATGTGTGGGTGCTGGAGTACTGGGTACTGGTGTGGCAGGTTAAAACTCAGGTATCTGTTGTGAGGGAAGTATTAGTGATGGATCATTGAGGTGTGGCAAAGTCCCTATGACAGGTTCCATTCCCACGCACTGGACTAATTGCTGGATGGTTGAGGTGTGGCAGATTAACTTTCCTTTTGTAGTAGACTAGGTGCCAGGTGGTAAACTGTGTGTGGCAGGTTAACAGTCCCTCATACTGAACTAGTTGCAAGATGAATCCATTAGGGCATCTCCCAAACTGGACATTTGTGTTTGTTGCTTCAGCAGATGACCATGAGGATCCACTAGAGCTCCTGCTTTGTAAATTTTTGGTGAAGTCTTTTGTAATAATGCTTGTAGATCTGGCTGATGATAAAGGACGGAACATTTTAAGTCAAGGGACAAAAAAACAGGATCCAGAAGCTCAGTGAAGCTCGGAGTCTGTGATCCAAAGTCTCCTTGCTGTCATAGTAAATGCTTTGTCATTGGGGCTGTATGACATTCATGGAGGTCAGTGAGGAACGTCAGACTTTGGGGTGTGGGTTGCTTAACACAGTAACTGTTTTGTAATTAGGAGAGATCAAAAAGCAAAATGCGTCAGACCTTATCAAAAGAAGGCTCACCCCCAAAATGCCAAACAACCAACCTACGGCCACCGAGAAATCCATGTATAGTGGCTTGCAAAAGTATTTAACCACCCTGGAAATGATCAGCTCAGATATGTAACAAATGATAAATATGCATATTCTTGCTGTCTCATGTTTACAATGAATTTTCATTGCTATTCATTGAAATAGCATTGATAGCTTTTGGCTAGAAAGCAGCTAACATGTTACCTTCAGTTACAGCAGTTACCTTCTAATGCATAACCGGTAATATCGATAAATAAGACCATTTGATAAACCAGAACAGAGGATCTTAATGTCTAAAAACCTGGAGCTGCTGATCTAAGGCCAGTTTTTCCCCCATACAGTTATTGCTTTGCTATAAAAGTGTATTGTGTTGTAATCATGATATTGATATTATATCGTCGTATTGCCCAGCCCTCATCGCTACAAATTCTTCATACAATCATGTTCTTCCTAGTACAGTAGTTCCTAAACAAGTTCTTCGGCTCCTACCTCAAACACACTCTGTGGGATCACAAAGGCCGGCGTTATTAATGCGAGCAATTGCAAGGATCAGCGCACAGAACGGGAGTGGGGGGTTCTTTAGCCTAGACTTGCAGTTTTGGAATACCAATCACCGAAAGGAGCTCATTGTGTGCCTTCTGGGCCAGTGTGTGATGAGGGTGTGTGTGTGTGTGTGCGTGTGTGTGTGTAGACATGGGTCGTACGATTAAATGTACCCATTGTGGAACGTGTGTGGAGCACAGTGGGACCAGTGTAAGGGACGGATTGTCAGTGCCAGGCCGACTCGGGCCACTCTGGTGCAGCTGGACTCACAACTGACACAAAACCCCTACTGATTCTCGGGATATGCTAGCACACTAACACAAACGTCCAATCACACGCTATGAACAAATTACGTTCTGCAGATCCTTGCTAATATCCCGACAGTGAGCTAATATTCTAGTAAACAATACTAACTTGTCTGGTATCGTGTTTCTATTGTAGTACTAGTGGATTGCAGTCATTAATTCGCTGACGTGTTGACAAAAACCGTCAGTCATTTTCACATATTTTAAGCTCAGAAATAGTGCGTGTTATCCAATATACGTTTTCCCGGACAAAACCATGAGCTAGCAGTGCATACATGTAATGCTAATATGAGCCAATTTGGGTTAGTTTAACTAAGGCTAGTTGTGTAACATTAGCATTATGGTACTAAGAAGTGATAGAGTAACTAGTAGGATGGGAAATTTTGTTGGAAGACTTTTAAAGGTAAGATTTAATTTGACTTAAACGGGAGAACGTCTTTAATTTTGGTTTGATGCTTAGAACGAAACATATAAGGTCAAATGTTAGGTCAGTTCAACACTCTGTCCATTGTTCGCTTGTCTTTTTGTGGGACGTGAGGAGGAGCTTGAATCCTGGCATGACGTCAAGGGTGAGTAAGGTCATTATAGCAGACACAGAGGTCAAAGAGAGCAATACGTACAGTAGCAACGCCACAGACACACTGGTGACAGAAAGAAAACGTCCATCAAATGATTAAAAGTTCAGTTTTTCTGTGCTTTTCCTTTCTCTGATGCACAAACAAAATTCAAATATATGTAAAATAAAACCCATCGGCGCTTTTAGTACTTGGGATTTGAATAAGCTTTATGGATTTCTGAGGCTACGTGTGTTGTGTTATGTTGTGTGGTGTGTGTGCGCAACAGGAATTTGCAGCCTGGGTGAATGACACGGACGAGCACGGGTTTGTGGTGGTGTCGTTCGGCGCAGGGGTGAAGTACCTCTCTGATGACATCAGTTACAAGCTGGCAGGAGCGCTGAGCCGTCTAAGTCAGAAGGTCATCTGGAGGTAGGACTACTGCTCACTCACTCATTTATTTGGGATTGCACCAAAATCTCATAGACCAAAAATGACACTAATAATAATAATAATAATAATAATAATAATAATAATTATTATTATTATTATTTATTTATTTATTTAGAACTAAATTTTCTTTTTTTAAATTAATTTATTATTTATTATTATTAATTTATAATTTATTATTTATTGATTTATTGAGGAATTTATTATTTTTTTATTTTTATATTATTTTTATTTTATATCTTATTCATTAATTATGTCCTGTTTACAGTGTTAAGCTGGCCATGCATCTGGTCATTAGTGTACGCATGACACACATGTGCACACTCACACCGAGCCCCCATTTCTTCTTCCCGCCGCTCCCGTTAAAGGTCGCCGCAGCGGATCGTCCGTCTCCATTATATTTGATTTGGCACAGATTTTAGGCCAGATGCCCTTCCTAACGCAACCCACCCCTTTTTATCCGGGTTCGGGACCGGCACTGAGAGCGCACTAACTCGTGCAACCCCGGTGGCTAGGCTTGGCGCCTGACGTGTACACACAGTACACACATACACTCAAAAGAAAACACACCCATACTTACAAACACACCTCCTGGCAGCTTCCTGTTTTGAATATTTAATTAAGTTGTCTGGCGTATGTAAATCGGTGCATTCAAAATGTTTTTCCTTGTATGTAAATAGATTACATTTTATCTTAATATGAAGAATAAGATATTTTCACATATTTTATTTATTTCCAATTCAGTACAAAACCACTTTGTTAGGTAAGCATGTGTATGGGGAAATAATGTTTTTGTACATCTCTTAAGTGTGTGTAAAAGAAAAGCAAGCAGTTATTTCCCTTATTACTGAATGAAAGTACATTTAAATTTGAAAGAGATTTTGTCTTTTCTTTTGCTGATAAGTTGTCTGTATTTACCAATACAGTCAGAGATAATCATCTACTGAACACAAGTGAAAGTCATAGTGTGTAAAGTGTGGAGAAAGGGGGAAAAAAAAACTTCTGACACGCCGAAGCATATCACCAGATGTGTGACACACAGCGTGAAAGTGGAGGTAGTGTAAACTCATGATCATGCTTTGCCACCTCCGGATTTGCACGTCACCTTTAATTAGTGAATTTAGTCAACACTAGAAGAAGAAGAAGAATTTGTGATCTGATCCGAACTGCTCATTAACAGCAGAATTTGCATTCCGTTCAAGATAAACCTGGAAAAAGTAAAAGATAACCCTCAGGCCGAAGGTGACAGCAAGGTGAACGTGTAGTCCTGATGTGCTGAAGCATGTCACCTGATCTGCGGAAGCGCGTGAAACGTGGAGGTAGCGTAAACGCCTGAGCCCGCATGGCTGCCTCTGCGACCGGTCATCTTTATTAGTGTTTAAATAATGATTATCCCAGCTGTAAATGCCTTCAGGTTCGTCATGCAGAAAGATAATTACCGAAAACGCTTAGCCAGTGCTATATAACTGAAGAGCGAAGAAAGTGGCTGGCTTTAAAAAAAAAAAGAATGTAATACTAAAAAAAACAAAAAAAACCTAATTGTATTCAACAATTAAGATTCTTTTGGAAAGACTTCGTGAAACTAGTACGAGCTGAGCGTTCACCGGTCCAACTTGGTGGAACTTGGTCAGATGCTAATGTTTCAAACGGATATATTTCACTTTTCTCATGACCCACAGTTGCAAGGTGAAAATTTCATGAATCAATGTTAAAAAAAAAGGTAAAATTTCGATTGTTCTGGTAGTTATATGAAGTTCTGTGATTTTCTATCACTTGTTAAAACGCTTACGAATTATATCCAAGACCGTTTTTTTTTGTGGTTCTTAAAATTGTGGGTAATTTTATTCCTTAAAAGTACAAGATATAAAACCCGTAAGGAATGCGTCAGAATAAAGGAATAAATTATTTGAGAGTATGCTGTTATAGGAAAATAATCAACGACTGAGTTGTGTATTGAAGCCGAGTTCCTGTTTCCACCCTAAAAGTTAATTATTTTCCTGTAACAATAATCCCGAAGTGCTGTATTCCTCTTATACCGCAGCAGTTTGCCAAGGCTAACAATTTGTTTTTGTTTATGAAAGAGTGCTGCATTGTATCTGTCAGCATTATCTGTTTATGATTTTGTTTAACGTTGTGGTACGTCAGCAAAACAGGAACAGGTGGTTCCTGTTATCACTTACGTTATAGCAGTTCTAAACATTGGATCCCTCACCATCCTTTGTTTTTTTTCTCTCTCTCTCTTGAAGTTAATAAGACAAAATAATGCAGCGTGGCATGTGTTACATAGCGTCACAAAGCGCTGACACTGGAGACTCCTTCTAAAAAGGCACCATATCAACAATTACACACCATTTATGTGGAGCGTCCACAATACGAGTCCCTGCGTAAGCTGTTAACATAGAAACGAGTGCATTAATACAAACCTTGCACTGTCAATCAACACCACCTGACCAATCAGATTCGAGCATTCAACAGCGCTGTGGTATAATTACAAATAAAACCTTTTTTCTGGCACATGCTTTAAACAATTATTTCAAATGCAAAACATATAAAGAAATATATAATTATAAAGAAATCTTTCTTGCTAAAGAGTTGCTCTGGGCTGTGTATTTATTTTTTTTTTTTGTGTAGAGGAAATGCTACCTAGAGCAATTTTTTTGTGTTGATATAGGAAATAAACAGCTCCTGCAACACACAGTGTAACCATGACAACGCTGACAACACGGAGTTCTGTTATGTACCAGAGTGTACCAGCTAAGAGCGCACGTAGAAGAGATTTGTTCATTCCCCCTACACACACACACACACACACACAAACACACACACACCCCGCAACATTGAGCATAAATTTGCGGTTTTGAGGTTTGATGTTCGACACTGAAATATTTTTGAAATATTAAGAATGTGAAACTCTTTATATCCTTTTACTCCAGCTTGAGTGTTTTCGCTTGTCCCCTGACCTTCAACCTTGACTTCACGCTATGTTTTTCGAAAAAGAAAACAACCATGATGGACGAATATTCATTCTATAATCTGTATAGTATCATGCCAATAGGAGAAGTTATAATTACATGATCGGGGTACCATTTGACCCCGAAAAAAAAAGTGTTATCCATCTCAGGCGACATCACATTTTCTACAAGGTTTCATTCCTGACCATAGCTACATTTTGCTCTTAAATGTAACATTTGAGTTTTTAGCATAGAATTGCATGGCATAATGGCATGAGGACATTAAGGACATTCTGATGATTTACTTAAAATGTGTGTGTTTTTTTTTTTTTTAAATTAATAATTTACTTCAATCTACAATTTGTGTAATGTTCAAAGTGACCTCATCAGTAAATATCACAATATCACTGAAAGTAAAGGAAAAAAAAAGAATGAGAGAATTTCTTTTTCTTTTTCCCATGATCTTCAGGAAATTCGGATGATGCAACCTGCTGAACATGTGACTTGTGGAATGTTCCAACTGTCTCATAGGGGTGAATGTGTTACGGTAACGAGGTTGCGGGACTAAAACGTATATTTTTGATAACGTATGATGATGGAGATTATGGATGGACTGTTACTGCGCCAGGTTCTTGTACTTCCAGGTATTGATCAGCTATCACTAGTATTTAAAGGTGACCTCAGCTTATCTTCCACCACAATGCAAAGCAAATTTGACTTGTCGTTCTCTAGCATTAGCGTTAACTCTCAGTGCGTTGGCTCTTTCCCTGTTACACGAAGTCCTTGGATAGCTCATCGTTTCAAATGGCCAGCCACAGAGGAGACCGGGCTGACTCCGTGAGACCGTTGCATAGTGGCGGTGGAAACGAGGGACCGCGCCGTTCCTGTCCTCTGCCATCATTTACGCCTCAGCGTGGAATTGTTGGTGTTGTTTATCGTCTTTCCTAATGAGCAGTCTGTGGTTGGACCACCTCAGGGAGGACGCACGGGTACAAGTCCCCGATGTCCGCAATAGAATAACTGGAGACATGCATCCAAGGACAACTAAACCCATATACAGATGTTTGTGCCATCTCGAGCTTCTAACACCTGGGGAACATTTCAGAACATCGGAAATATCAGAATTTAAAATACTTACTACAGAAGATTCCACTCCTCTGTGTGTGTGTGTGTGTGTGTGTGTGTATGTGTGTGTGTGTATGTATATATATGATATGCTTTATATGACTATAAAGTGCAGTGTTAACCATTTCGCTGTGCTGTTTTATGCTGTTTTATGACCATTTTATGATGAATTGTTGCATTGTTATTGTCAAATCTTCCTTATTTAATCTGATTCTGATTGGTCAGAAGGTGATCTTCTATAACAGCAGCTCTTAGTGTCGGCTGCAAGGTTTATATTAATGCGTTTGGCATAATACGTTATCGCTTCCGACTGTTTGGTTTCTCGGTACGCTGCATTTTTTTTTAACGTTCTTAACGTCGAGAGAGAAAAAGAGAGGCTGGTGCAGGATCGACTGTTTATAGCTGCTATAACATAAGTAATAACATGAGCTAGCTTGTTTTGTGTTATAATGTTAATTACACAACATTAATTTAAACCAACTTTAAACGTAAACTAACTTCCACAACGTTCCACATAAACATAGCTATAAACAAATGAAAATATAGATACGATTTGTTGTTCTTTAATAAACAAAAAATGTGGTTGTTATGTAAGAGAATTAAGATACTTCAGGATATTGTGTTTTTGAAAAATACCAAGTTTTGGATTGTAGAAGTAACCCCAAACTCTGTATCACACACCCTTTGGAGGATATCTACCGTTGTATCCCAGTGCACTTCTGGAATGTCAGAGGCCCATGATGGTAATAATGTGAAATGTGAGATTAATTATCACACAGTAATAAAATAATGACTAATAATAATAATAATAATAATAATAATGACTGTGATATAGATATTCTCTGACCCTACGTTTGAGTGAGTTTGTTCGAATGTCACATGTTCACCGTATTTCGTGGGACACTGACATCCCAGGAACGCACTAAAATACAAAGTCAGCTGTTGTCACGTTAGCCTGAAAAGCGTCATAACACAACCGTATGTCAATAAAAAACAGTTGGGTGTTATGTTAACACAGCATCAAAACTGACGAAAGACGTCTTTATGGCACGTGATGCCAATCAGCATACGTCTTTATAAACATTTTTGTATATTAGTAGCCCCATTTTCACTGTACTTTTCTTTCAGCTCTTAACATCACACCAAAAGGTCACTTTTTTAGAAAATTCGCTGTGTGAAAATGACACGCAGGTCACGCATGTGGGACTTTACCTGCCGATTTTGCTTGCCCAGCCGAATCTTGGCTGTTATTTGCAATCTGATCGTTGTTTTATAACTGCCAAGTGTGTACACTGCAAACAAAGGATAAACACGCGGCTCAGCTGATTGGCTCAGAGCTCTGTCCCTTGGAGATTCTACCAATGCAATGGCAGCAAGATCATGTGACCCCAGATGTCAATCTTTCTTCCGTTTTCCTGCAGGTTTTCTGGAGTTCCCCCAAGGAACCTGGGCAACAACACAAAACTAGTGGAGTGGATGCCGCAGAATGACCTGTTGGGTGAGTTAACACACACACACACACACACACACGTATGCTGACGCAGCATGAGTGCCCTCCTCCATCATATTATCTCACTGTGTACGAGCATTGACGTATGTTTGAAACTTTTTCTGAAGTGTTGGTGTGTGTCTCCCTGTGTGTGAGTCCCTGTGTGCGTGTGTGTACCTGTGTGCATCTGTGTGATGTGTATATCTTGGTGACCAAATGTCCCCACAAGGATAGCAATATAGTTTTTGACAGTTTTTGCCTTATGGGGACATTTTTCTGGTCCCCATAAGCCATTAATCAGTTACATTAATAGTTATGTCAGTGGAAGGTCCTCACAAGAATAGTAACACAACTGTGTGTGTGTCTGTTTGTCTCTGTCTGTGTGTGTCCGTGTGTCTGTGCATGATTGTCTTTGAGTCTGTTTCTGTGTGTGTGCACGTCCATCCTTGTCCGTGTCTGTCCCTGTGTGTATCCCTATGTGTGTGTCCCTTTGTGTCTGTGTGTGTGTGTGTACATGCGTGTGTCTATGTATGTTTACGTGTGTGTGTCTGTATGTCTGCCAGTGTGTGTCCCTGTGTGTGTCTATATGTGTCTGCCTGTGTGTGCGACTGTCTCTGTCTATGCCTATGTATGTCTGCCTGTGTGTGTATGCCTCTCTGTCTGTGTGTGTCCCTGTGTGTGGATGTGTATGCTTATCTCTGTGTATGCCTATCTCTTTGTGTTTCCCTGTGTGTGTTTGTGTTTGTTTGCATGTCTGTGTGTATGTCTGTATGTGTGTCCGTCTGCAACACTGTGTGTGTCTGTCTGTCTGTAAGGCTGTGTGTGTGTGTGTGTGCATGTGTGTGTGTGTGTAATGGTAACTGAAACAGAGAAACTTTGGTTTTTCTTCTGTCCCTTTCTCTTTCTTGTGCAAGCCAATCATCCATTCTTTGCGTTCATTCCCTCGATTCATCCCCTCGTCCATCTATCCATCCCTCACATACTTGTAGAAGAAAACGCTTTTCAGAGAGAGAGAGAAAGTCAAATTATCTGATTGTTATTTGGTGTCTGAATCACATCCTGCTTGTGTCTGTCAATGGCACATTGTGCTCTCGCTACTCTCGTTCACACACACACAAACACACATACACACACAGACTGAGGATTGTGACCTCGCCTAATCATACCTTTGGGCTAATTTCCCTGGTTTTGAATACACAGGCTGGAGAAATGCACGAGAGACAGAGAGACAGAGAGACAGAGACATTCTGCTTCACATTCTTCTCATCCTCCATTTTTATTGACACAGATGAGGGTTCACCTGCATGCACCAATACATCACTCATTTAATCATTACTGGTTAAATATTAGCTTGGACAACACACACACACACACACACCCCCATAGATCCTTATATTCAGAACTCATCCCTTGAACCTGTGTGTGTGGCGTATGTGTGTGTGTGTGTGTTGAATTCAAATAATTTGGTTTTCAATGATTTAGCAAATACATATAACTCCATATTAAAGAAAAGAAACCAAGAAAGGACAGAGGAAGATTTTAAGCAATTAGAATTTACAGCTTGATAGCAGTGTGTATCAGTCGTAGTGCACGTGTGTGTGTGTGTGTGTGTGTGTGTTGATAGCACTCCATAAACGCTTTTGTTTTATTGTTATGTTAAAGGTGAGATTAGCAAGATCAGAGCTCAGTCCGGCCTTCCAGCAGTCATCTTTGCTTGCCTGTCAATCACATCCCTTGTCAGTTTAGAAAGCTCCGCCTCTTCACACTTCATATTAACAAACGACAAAGTGTTTCTCAATTCTATGCAAATTAGCTATGAAGTGGTAAAGCAGAAAAACGGTCATCTTTAGTTCCCCATCTCAACTGTAGCTCCTGCTGCAGTTAGTTCCCATTTACTGTTTAACACACACAAAGAAGAACAAAGACTGATCTGTGGTTATAAATGTGTATAGAGATTTTACAAAGAAAAATAACGCTTGGAAAGAAGTAGTAGAGATTGTTGGCACCTTTTGGTGAGTCTGTGTAGCTAGCACAGTTAGCTTGCTTTGCTAATCTGCCAACAAAACTAGTGCAAAGCCTAGCATGTAACGTGAAAAAAACGATCACTACACGCAGCTACAAGCAACAAGAGTGACTTGTCACAAGGTTATGGATCCTCATGATGTCTCAGGGAGTTTTTCCTTGCCACCGTTACCTCTGGCTTTCTCATTAGGGATAAATTCACGTATTTACAATTTAATTTGTTTCTGTAAAGCTGCTTTGTGACGATGTCCATTATTAAAAGCGCTATAAAAATAAAATTGAATTGAATTGAATTGAAGACGTTCGTTAGATTGTTTCAGGGTTCTTCACAGAACCTTTAAGGGTGCTTCCACTTCCTCTGTCTGAATCAAACCCTCATGGGTTTTCCACCTCTGTGCGCTTCTTCAGGTTAGAACACACCAAACAACTGGTGCGAGAACATCAGAGCAAAGTGGTCTCTGTTTGCTTCCAGTCCAAGTCTAACATGATGTATGTTAAGTGCAATATCTCAGCTGCTGAACTGAACTGCTCATCTTAACTGAACAGATCTGATCACTTAAGTTAATATTTATTATTATCCTTTTATATTTATGTTATCCCTTACTCCTTTTATTTTATTCTTATGCACCATTAGGAGGGACACTCAATTTCGTTGTACCCTGTGCAATGACAATAAAGAATCTATCTATTTGATTCCTGAAAACGATTCGACTCTGAATCGACTCGATGGCAGGAAGTGAACTAAACATGCCGTGTATTTTGGGTAGCGAACAGCTAGTTGTAATTTGTAACCGACGAATGAAAGTTTTACAAGTATTTTTTTTTTTTTAAGACCCTACACAACTCTCGTCCTGCATTTTTTGCTTTTGGGTTCATTTAGTTACGCGTGAAACTAAATCAAACCAAATAGCAAATGAATCAATCCAAAACGGAAGCAATTTTGCTCTGATTCAGACTGATGGGTGTTAAAGCACCCTGAGGATTTCTCAAGAGAAACAAAACAAAGCAACTTTCAGGGGTGTGTTCATGGAGAGGACAGTGATGGGAGGGGCTATATTTGTTTAGATTTTGAGTTTCAAAGCAGTTCAGTTCGAAAAAAATCACTGAACATGTGTTTAATACTATATAACAGTATAAAACTAAAATAATAAAATGGGTGTGGTCACTTCCAGCATGACTCCGCCCCCATGTACAGGGCACAGGGGCTCACTGAATAGTTTGATGAGGATGAAAATGATGTAAATCATATGCTATGGTTTTCAAACTCACCAGATCTCAACCCAGCTGAACACCACCGTGATCAAAACATGAACTAAGGGAATATCATTTGAAAGACGATATTCGAGTACAGTTCCGGAGATTTGTACATTCTGGCAGCTTGTAGTGGCCCAACGCTTTACTAACACGCTTTATGTTTGTGTTTCCTTTAATTCATTACCCATCTGCGTGCGTTCGTTGAATGTTGCCACACCACATAGTTCAAGTTGAAAGAAAGTACTGATTTACAAGTCAAATTCCAGGCTACTGTGTACATTTGGAAAAATAAGGAGTTTCTGATGCTGAACAAGTACAAAAACTCGAACGAAATACAAGCGTATAAAATTTGTGTCTCCATTTCTTAGGACACAAAAACACGAGGGCGTTCCTGAGCCACGGCGGCCTGAACAGCATCTACGAGGCCATGTACCATGGCGTGCCCGTCGTCGGAGTGCCCCTCTTCGGCGATCACTACGACACCATGACACGAGTGCAAGCCAAAGGCATGGGCATCATGCTGGAGTGGAAGAAAATGAGCGAGGAGGATCTTTACACAGCCATGCTTAACGTCATCACGGACAGCAGGTAGCGCACACACACTGGGTTTCAGGCTCAGACCCATCCCAGAGATCTGTCACTCTCAAAAGACGTGTTAAAAACTGTAGACGTGAGGGAAAGTTAACCTCGATCTCAATCTCAGTGTTACTGTTGATGATTTAACACTTTTCAGGCTTCACATACGTATTTTCACGAAACTAACGTGAAGTATGTGAAAATACATACCTCACACATTGTTATTCATTCCACTGTGTTCAAATCCATGGGAACTCCTTTATGATTGCAGCGCAAATTTTGCATTTTGTAACCATAATCCTACCATTTAAATATTATGCACATTAGACAAATACGTACCATCATATTTATTTGTTGAAGCCATTAAAGCCTTTTTTTTTTTCCCACCCACAGAACCCAAACTAGTTACTCTCTGTTAAAGTGTAGATTTGGGTTTTTTTTTTATTATTATTACATAAACAGCAACTTTTCTTAGTTTTAAAACTATTCCAGTAGCCAGTCAGTCAGGTTTAACTATTGTATAACTCATAGTTCATTAAAATGATCAGTGTAATTTATTTGCAAACTTTCCCAAACTTTTTGGGCAAACGACCATAAATGGACATTATGAATTTCGGCTACCGCAACCATTGACCACTGTACATTTTTTAAATGACAGTTTTATAATATAGAACTCCTGTAACATTTATACTTTTTTATTATGTCACTTGCATAGGTATGTATAATGGAAGTGACTAAAAAAACTATTGGGAAGTGGGTTGTCCTAGGAAAATAGTCCACGCCTGGGTGGTGTGATATGCCCTGACGCAGCCTGATTTATACTTGACACGTGATTTTGTGTGCACAAACAGAAGCACCGGCAACACGAGCGGCCTCGTTCACACACTCGCTTCGTATCTTATGTACATCCGGAAGATCTGAAAGTGACATTTACTAGATGGCAGAAAGCCAAAACATCCCTGTCTATCAGGTTTCCAAGTCCAACTGGAAAGTGTTTAGTGATTTCATGCACAGCGACATGAACCACACTGACGAGCTCTGTCTCTCTTTAAAATATTCCACTGTCGTCGTGATTGTTGTCATGAGCTGCGTCTTAAACTGAAAACTCTGATCTTACATTCAAAAGTATTTACTAATCTAGAAAATCCAGAAGTCTAGTACGCAAAACTGAGTTTTCGGGAGGTTTGAAGACGACGTGAGAGGTTTTTAAAATTCAAAAACTTAATAGGAAAACTGGTTAGTGTTAGTACTTAATAACAGTCTAAAATAGTACATGTATGTGATTTGAGACACAACTCAACGGAGGGTGATGCGTGGGAAAATATGTCCATTTATTGCTGAGTTACGCAACTGCAGTGTGTCATGATAGTGAAAAAAAGAGTAAAATAACCCCAGGAATGTATCCTGTTAATTTAAATTTAAACATTTCCAAATATTAGCCCACAAAATCCCTTAATTTGTAAAATGAATGAATGAAGCAAAGAGGAGATTTTGAGTTTCTCTCGTGACCCCATTTGTAAATCAAGCGACCCCCGCATGAGGTCAGAACCCCTAGTTTGGGAACCCCTGGCTTATAGCCTAGTAGCAATAAACAGCCGTTCACTCACCAGCCTCTCTTTTCTCTCTCTTGAAGTTAATAAGACGAAAAGAAATGCAGCTTGTCATGTTAGAGAAGCCACAAACCTGTGCCAGAAAACTTCAAGCACTGACCCTGGAGACTCCATCCATACATGCCAAAACTTCACCATATCACTAATTACACACGTTTTTAATCCGTTAACGCGGAGCCTCAGCTATACAAGTCCCTGTGCTAGAGAAAAATAATAACGTAATTACAATGAGCACATGAAAATGAACTTGTCTCGAAGCTGGAACCTCAGTCAGAGCTGCTGTTATGGAAAATAACACTTCTGACCAATCAGAAGGCTTCAGAACAGTGCTGTGGTATAGATGTTATTACAGTGTAGGTGTAGCAGTAATGATTGTAGTTTGGCATAGACCTCATATACCTTTCTAGAAAAAAAAAGAAAAGAAAAGTGATATCTTGATGTAGAATAAAAGGAGACAGGGAGAGCGGTGTCCTCATTCCGATGCACACAAAGTTAATTTTTAATGCCAGTCCAATCAGGGTGACTCAAGTTTACAGGCTTGTGTTGAGTGGAAGCCAGTCCGTGTCCTCGCTAACCGAATATTTGCACAAGCATGACGTTTATGTGTACAGTTCAAAGGAGGAATTGTGAACAAACAGTTCTATAAAATATCTAATTGAGCTTTCAAGTCGGTGCTGTTTCACCAAAACGTTTGTTTGTTTTAAGGCAAGACAGCGCAGGTGAATACGGTCATAAGGCTTCGTTTAATTAAATATTTATATAAATTTGCATGCTTAATAAACTGTACAATCGAAAATGGATGTCGTTAAAATTCAAATATTTATTTTACTGTTAAGATGATCTCATAAGAAGAATTTTACGGAAAGTTTCGGATTATTGTTTAATCAAGAAAATACCTCATCTGCTGTTATAAAAAAAATTTTATGCCCTTTTTTAGTAATATAAATCTAACAATAATTAACATTTTGCAAAATTCCTCTGTAATATCCTTCCTCTGAAAATTTCTTGAATGCAGTTCATCTAGAAAAGGAGATTTTGGGTTCTGAATAAATAAATAAAAAAAAAAAATAGAACAAAATCGATAGAGGAAAGTAGTTTTAAAAATACAACACAACGTCCACTCTATGTGGTGCGGTTTATAAGGTTTATAACGTGACGCGTATCACAATGACACAAACTGACATATATATGAGGGAAAAAAAAATTTCAAGGATAAATGATAATTGAAATTGTCCAAAGTGGGCGGAGCTTAAGCTTTCTTCAAAGTTGCTGAGTCTCAGATAATGTAAGATAAACAAAAACAGTGAAAGAACCTTTTTTTTTTTTGTTGAGTTTTGATATTATTATAATAATAATTATTATTATTACTACATTGTTATAAAAGATGTGTTATAGATGTCCAAAAATCTAAAGATGATTGTCCTTTCTGCCTGTAGTGTCTCACAGATGCTGTGAGATGGACTCCTCTGAGTCACACCATGTTCCAAGAGTTAGATTTTTCTTCTTCAGCACACATTAGAGAAGGAAAAAAGCTATACAGTGCTGTATTCATTTTTACTCGGTGTTTGCGGAGCATGTTTAATTTATTGCTACGTCTACAGCAAACATCACATCAGTCAATAAAAACCTGTCGGGCATGTTCAGCACACAGGATGACGCCATGGGGTTTGACATGCCGACTTTGGGAAAAATTTTAGCCCAGAGGCACAAAACTGATGGTGTGCTGCCTCCTTGTGGTCACAGGGAGAAAGTCCTGGTCTCTCATGAAAGTCGCACTCTCATGTAGTTACAAAATACTCATTAAATTGAATTGCTGTCCAATACCGGTTATTATTATTATTATTATTATTATTATTATTATTAATTTTTTTACTTGTACAAGTTAGTTACTCCAGTGGTTCTCATTTCTTTTGTGTCTTGCTGTGAGTCCACAAAAAGTCGGTTTGATTATACACCCCCCGGACTTCTAAATCACCCTACAGCAACCTCTGTTTCTCAGTGCAGAGGACACGAAAACACCTTATTCCTCATGGCCACTCTGTTGTTCTCAAAAACTCCTTTCTAAGAAAGAAGAACATTTAGGAGATTTGATCTTTTTGTTTCATCTCGCTGACTCTTCCTCCCTTCCTTTTTCTGTTTCTCGTTCCTCCACTTCTCTCAGGTATCGAGAGAAAGCCCTCAAGTTGTCCGAGATCCACAAAGATCAGCCCGGCCATCCAGTGACGCGCGCCGTTTACTGGATCAGCTACATCCTGCGGCACCGCGGCGCCGAGCACCTGCGCTCGGCCGTCTACAGCGTCCCCGTCTACCAGTACTTCCTGTTGGACGTCGCCGCCGTCCTGGGGGCGGGCTTGTTTCTCATCTGCTACTGCATATACTGGATAGCTCGACTCGTCCGCTCGTGTTTGAGAAGACGCAGGGCCTCGGTGGAAAAGGCCAACGGACACTGTCACAACGGCATCGCAAACGGCAAGCACAAACGCAACGGCCACGTCAAGAGCCTCGACAAGAAGCTCAAATAACAAAACCCAGGCAAAAAATAATTAATAGACGCTGAAGCTATACTAAAGAGGAAAAACTAACGACATGCCATGTGCGACAGGAAATGAACACACAGGTGAACAGACCAACAAATAAACAAAACAAGATGAAGGCGTGAGCTGAAAGCCAAATGGAGTGGGGGGGAAAAACGAAATTCGGATTGCGCTTCTTTGTTGATCAGAGTCTGATTTCTTCACTCATCCATTTGGATACAGTGAACGTTGGTGTGTGATTCGGAATATCGACTCCATCCTTGTAGGACAAAAGTGACAGTTTTATTGTTACAAATACATTTTATTAACTAGTCGCCCTCCTGATGTCTCAAGTTTCAGATGTCTGTATAGAATAACTGTATTTATTTTTCAACTAATTTTTGGAAATATTCCCATCTTTTCTTGCTTATCTATACCGAAGGTGCTCGCATCCCCTAAATATGATTGTTTTCGGCTTGTTAGACATCGTAAACATGCTAGTTGTTGCTAGAGAGATTAGAGTGACGGTGGGCCTTAAAGAAAAAAATCCACCCTGAATGACTTTAATATCAATAATTATAAACTGAACGTGATCTTCACTGGTGCAAAAGATTCATCTTATGATTAAATGTTAATCGTCACGATGGGCTGTTTTCACTTCAGTTAACAGGTTCCAACGTTACCCACAATGCCGATAGTGATGATAGTGATGCAGTGGGATTTAGCCATTGCTTCACCTCTACTTAAAGAGAGCGATGCAGCAGCACTTTTAGTTCTTTAGTCTGTCCAGCTCTCTCACCTCCTCATCTGTACACAAACAGATCAGCTTTCAAAGCTTCAGTTTTTTTTATGTTAATGCCGTCAGTGTAACTGCTAAACACAACTGTAACTGCACTAGCAATGCCCCCCCCCTTTGCCATCAGCGCACAACGAAAATACAGCCGACAAATCAGCACCAGAATCACTAAACACATCACAAATATTTCAATATAAACACGCAGTTTTTATACTGTTTTTCAGGGTGGAATTTTCCTTGTGCTAATAACGCAGTGCGATTTAGAGAAACTGTGCATAAGTGCTGCTGCTAACAGGCAATACTAGTTCGCCATAGAGCAAGCCCACCTGCCATTTTTTCTATTAGGATCTTTAAAGCTTAATTTAAATTAAATTCTTTAGAGCGTAGATGTGTCCATTTCAAGGGTGTAGATGTGTTTTCAAATTATAGGCTATAGTCGTAGATCAAAATGTTCCAATACTGCTTTTATCTTAAATACAACAGGAAAACACATGTTTTTAAATCTTCTGCTATCTTCTTTTCTTGTACTCACACTCCCTTTCATTCCGCCTTGAGGCACTTAACTTGTGTGTGCATGTGTGAATGAATGAAACAGGTCTGATTGTTGATGTGTAGAATAAACAAAGCGCTGATGTACGTCTTGTAGCTTCTCACAGAGGGAGTGTGTCCTATGAGGCCTTATATTGTAAATCTTTGGTACTGTAGTTGAAATCCCATGATGCACCATGTCTCTTTGGAACCAGCCTTTTTTTTTTTTTTTTTTTTTTTAAGTGATCATTTAGGGTTGGTCCTTTTAGCACTGCTGCTTGAAGAGTTCCGATAACATTTCACACAAATCAGAATGATTTGTACTGTCCGAGTGATCGTTCATGCAACAGACTACAATTAGAAACAAATTTTTATTTCTGGCTATGTAGCATAATTTAGAAGAAAAAAAATCACACTTAGATCCCATGTTGATTTTACACAGCTAAGCATTAAAGTAAAGTGTAACCATCTTTTTTTCTGAGCATCTTCTGACTTTTTGGATTGTACTAAATCCTGTCAGACCTTCACAGTGAAAAACATACCGACTGACATCTCAATCCAGTGATCGTGTCAGATAACATAAAACCAAACAATAAAAATGTGTAAATAATTCAGAAATGTAACAGTTCAGCCATTTTCACTGTGAGCTTTAGGCATTTTGCCAGCCAAGCACTGTTTATAATTATGTCCATACTTGAATATTGTACTGTACATGGCTGCGAAATGGCTGGAAATGCAAATAAGCTATGACTGGAGAAATGGCTACACCCAGAAAATTCTTTAAACCATTTAACCATCACTTTCTGCTCACTTTTTGGTCATAATTACAGTATTAATAGACGCCTAATAGTGGAAGAAATAACATTAGTTGCTTAATGTAGTGGAAAATGAGTGTATATGAGCAACTATATGAAGTGTGTGTGTGTGTATGTGCGTGTGTGCGTGTGTGTGTGCACGTGTGCATCCAGCGCTCTCTTTTTATTGCTAATTTAAAACATGCTACAAAAAAATTTCCCTTTTCATTTCTCAACCCTTTCTTTCCTTTTACTGTCAGATTCCATCGAGTTAGTTTATTCCTGCTTACACGTTTTTGTTGTTTTTTTATTAAGTAATGATTTAAATATTTTAAAGTGTCTATCGTGTGTCTGTTGTAATGTAAATATAGTATGTAAACAAAAATACTAATGTTAAATAAACATTAAATATTTTGTTTGCCTAAAATCTGAGAACGTTTTTTTGTAGAAAGTAGAAAAATTATTGGCTCACCGAACATGTTGAGTCTAGAAAAGAATTCCACATCTGATGATGTGAATCCTCAGTTTATTCTGGAATATATTCTTTTGTAGGTAGGATAATATCAGTTTTTATATCAAAATGTGTTAATATAACATAATTCTTTTGATCTCGTTTTACATGCTGTAGTTTATTGAATATTAAAATTTCAGTTAAATACCTGTAAGACAGTTAGATCATTTAAGTGCATTTCATTTCGTACCTTTCTTACCTCAGTTATTTCTTCCAAAAGTAATGCAATAGCACTGAGAAACCATTCCCTTCAAGTATCACCCTTGGACAAGCCATTAAAAACATGCACTGCTGTGTAGAGCTATGCTCACTTCATCTATCTGGATGATGCTGAGGTGACAGGTTTGTAAACCTACCCTCATGTGTAACCATCTCTGACAGCTTACTTGGTACCCACAAATATGTAACTTTGTGGTAGTTGGCATGCCAGTTCTCCCCTCAAAGTAAAGCTGTTTTTCTGCTGCACAGCTCAAGAAAATATTTTACGCATAGGTGACCGTTACTTGGGCCTTTATCTTGGTCAGACTGCTGATCTATCAGGCCTTTCTGAGTTGTGAGAAAAGATGCCACTGGAGAGTCTCCACTATTGAATGAGAATATATATGCTTGGTGTGGCCAGTAGATCAGCTCTCGCTCTTGGCAGAGGGGTGGATGCTACAGTAGTAGCTCATTGGCACCTGTGGCTAATACTGTCTGATGTGCCAGACAGAGTCACTGGATGCCATCTTGGCCAAGTTCAAGCTCAAAAATAAACAGACTAAGGCCTTCTAGAGCACCTATCCTAAGCAATGCATGAATCTGAAACCATCCACAAGCCCTCATGAACCAACAATCATGGAGCTGTCTTTTTCTCCTGATGTTCCACCAAAGTAACAGCCACCCAGAAGTGCTGCATAGCCATCAGCTTGGAACAAAGGCCCATACCTGGCCTCCAAAGGTGAAGAAGACGAAGCCTAGCAGAGAGCACTAGTGTTCAGGAGACATCATTACTATAACCCTAGTGCCACCCAAGAGGTGTCATGTTTTTTTCCATTCAGGGGCCCAAAATGAATATGTTCAATGCTATCACAGTCACCCAAACACCTTCTGTTTGCCATAACAAACTGTGTTTTTCCACAACCTGATTGCTGTATTCAGAGGTTCAAGAATTCTCAGTTCCTCAGTTTGGGCACACTAGTAGTTTCTCAGGGGTTGGGGATGGTTAGGAAAAATGTCATACCTGTTTGAGCAACCCAGTAAAGAATGTTCCTGCAGTGGCCATGCTTGTCTGTTGTAGAAAGAAATATGCTATGGCTGTGATGAAAGAGGAAATACACTATTTAGTCTGGTTGGCCCTCAGGCATTTTTTTTTCCTGCTTTCAAGGGTCCTCATGGAACAACACGAGTGGTATCCTACAAAAACAGGCAGGGGGAACACCTTCTCTCCCTCTTTTGAAACTATATTGCTCCATTTTGACATGTAGTAGTCTCCACTTGTTATCTCTCTGGGCAAATCATGTGCAGGGCCACCTCAGTCTCAGAGCAGACTTCCTCTCCAGAGCTGGCCCTCTGTTAAGAGAACATAGGCATCAACCCCAAGTAGCAGAAAAGATATGGGTTCAGTTCGGCAGGGCTGACATCAGTCTCTTTGCATCCAGAGAAAACTGGCTAATGTTTTTCTCTTTGATGGATCACAGAGCACGTCCTTGGGTGGATGCACTGGCACACAGGTGGTCAAAACACCATATTAGAGAGGGTTCCTCCTATGTGTAGCACCTGTTGGTTGCATTAGTGGCCAGGGAAATCATGGTATGCTAAATAATTAGTTTCCTAGCAAGGAGCCCTGGTGCCTTCCACTGCACAGGGACCTCCTATCTCAGACAGGAGACCAGGTGTTTCAGTGGGGGTGTCTGAGGTCTAAAAGCTTGCTACTATTTAGAATGCAAGGGAGTCCTCTATAGGTGGTGAGTGTATGTGCAAGGGTGCCAAGGGAAAGATCTTGTGCATTTCCGATTTTTTTCTGTGAACATTCCCACAGGACCTTTTGGAGCAAGGACATTCTTGACAATAAAAGTATATCTGGCCACAATACTTGTTAGTCCTGTGAGCTTTGAAAGGGTATTGCCAGGGTCGTTCTCTGGACACGTACACTAAGCATCCACTAAGCATCCACTAAGCATCCACTAATTCCCCGGCTGCCAGCCGCCACATCATCTGGGGTAAGTTTATCTCCCCAAAGAAACAGGCACCACCATTACCACTTCCTTGATTCCATTATGTGGAAGAGGAAATCTGTAGAGCGCAGACAGAAGGTGCTTCCCCTCCAAACTGTCCCGTAGACATCATATACTATATGTACCCTGGGCCATATCTGATTCTTACAGCATATGAGCTCACACAGCTGTTGCTACTGGGCATTCAGGTACATGTACCTTTGCAACATTCTCCTAAAGATACTGGTGGCCCACCTTTGGGTTCAGATGTTACACAATATGTTCATTCATGTAGTAAATGTGCCATAGTGGCACCTTGTTCACATCCAGTTCCACCAAGACCATGGCCTCATTGATGTATAGTCTTGTTACAGATCCCCCCACCCCCCCACCCCCCATTGAGATAGAAGGAATATTGGTTGTTGGTAAGGGCACTTTGGACTGCCCTTAGTAACCAGTATATTATGTATCTGACCCTCTGTCTGTTCTTTGCTATGTCTCTAGATTGTATCTGCCTGGTTCTGTCAATAAACACTCAGTGTTTGCTGTGTTGATAGCTGAGGGATTAAGTGTACTACCAAAATAGACCCTGAGCATACATCAGGGTTTCTTGGTTCGTCTCTTCCTATTTTAAGTTTAGACAAGTAGATTAGCAGTGGAGCACTCATTTTGTGAGTGCAGACCACACCCGCAACTCACTGACATGGAGAGTCACTGTGGAACTTTCAGAAGTATGAAGAATTCTGAGAATAGCTGGGCTGCCTGCTAAAAACTCTTGGGTAGAAGTTAGTCGGGAGGAGATGGGGAGGTGGTGGTGCAGAAACTTCCTTATTAGTGGAGAAAGAGACAGATGGAATTTTTTAGGAAGTTAACTAGATGGAGCTTCAGGCATGGTCTTTCTCCCAAACAATTTCACAGTGGTGGTAACTAACCTGGTGGTGGCTCAGTGGTTACGGCTTTGGGCTACTGATCAAAAGGCCATGAGTTTATGGGCAAGAAACTATGTTTATTTTTTTCATGGGCAAGAACCAACTGTTATATCCTGTCTCAAGTCACTTTGAATAAACATGTTAGTCAAAAGAGCAAATCTTCTCAAATGACACACAGGAGTAGTGACAAATATTTTGAAACATTTTCTTTAAGAAATATGATTTGACAAAATTGTGTGAAAGACAAAACAGTGGACTTTCACATAATGGTACAACTGGGATTCACTCCAGGGCATTCCCACTTTGTAAATTAACCTACTTAAACTTGCCTGGCATGTATTATTACACCTGAACACTCTTAAGTAATTGCAGTCAAGTAAAGGCTTAAAAGATCATGGCTCTGCAGGTGGCAATTTGCTGGACCATCGGGTATCAGGTGATCTGATGGTCTAATGTCGTCAGTGTCCTGTCACACTAGATGCAGTGTAGTGGTAAGATACAAGTGTGTGTGTGTGTGTGTGTGTGTATTTGTTCTTGCTGAGCAATGGAAGGTAAGCCAACACCACGTCCCCCCCAACATTCTTCTCCGCTTCACTTAATTATTCACTGGCAGCTGTAGATTGCAGTCTGCATGGATGAATGAAACAGAAAAGAGAGAAGGAAAGATAGAAGTAGATAACCAAACTGCAGATGGAAGAATCACAATAGAACATGTAACGAATAAAACACTTGGGGGCATGCTATTACAGGAAAATAAAACATGACAGAGTGGTGTGATGTGGCCCGACACTGTAAGTTACTGTTACCACCCCGAAGTTATTGTTTGCAGTTAGAGTTTGTATTTGCAATGCAATTGGTCAGATAAAATAAAATTAGATTCGGCTGTAATTCAAATCACAGGTGTACAGTGGGTTTGGAATTATTCAGACTGCTTCACTTTTCGCATACTTTATTGTGTTAAAGATCTAGTTTAAATGTATTTTTTGGCCATTATTTTACACACAATAACCCATAATGACAAAGTGAAAACGTTTTAAGAATTTTTTTTTCAAATTCTAAATCAACACAATCCCATACATCAGCTTCGAAGAACTGTGCTTTTGATACCAATAGATGTCGCTGTTGCACCACATTGTAATACAGAGACCCAGCTAAACGATCCATATCAGTTTTAAATGATAAAGCAAGAATTACACTAAATGCTTTCTGTACTAGGGAAGGTGATTTTAACTTTACGTACACTTTTGGCAAACTGGGCACTGTTTTTTTTTTTTTTTTTTTTAGCATTTTGCCACTATTTATTTTTTTAAGCACGGTCCTCAAAAAATGAGCACAAGGTGTCATAAACTGCTTTACACTAAGGTATTTGTGAATGTGGAGCAGTGAAGTGAGCGTACAGAAAAAGTGTCGCACATGCGAGCACTTCAGTTCTGTGAGCAGGGTCTACACTCCGCTTGGGAGGCAAGGTGCAATTCATGGCACCCTGGGTCCATTTTTACCAAATTTAGTTGGTTGTATTTACCAAAATATGAACAAAGTAGAAGCCTAGTTTAAGTACTTGATCTGTATTTGTATCTGTTTAGAACACGTTATCTGTTCATTGTAATGTATTCGGTTACGTCCCATGGCAAAGCAAGGATACAGTCGGCCCTGGCTCCAATGCCAACATCAAATGAAAGGCTTTAAGGCAAAAATACAAAGAGGGTGAAGTCTACAATAATTGCAGTGGAAACAATACAATCACTTGTCCTTTCTATAAACAAGGTAATCCTGAGGATAAACCCAGATGCCGTCTATCTGAAGTACTACAGCTCCTATATGATGTGACAACGGCAGGTTGGTTGCAGATGGATGAGGGTGAGTTTTATCTTTGGTCTAGTATAAGCTAACTTACGTGTTTAGCTTTACATTAACTAACTAGCATTTGGAATCTTGACAGTGTATGACTTCCATTCTGAAACTGCCAAATCAGTTCTCTATTTTACATATATAGCTACTTTTGCTGACGTTCTCACGACCGCAGTATTATAAGTTTCTGTCTGCCATTTTGGTTGAAAATGAGTTAACCACATAAAGAGGAATCGGTTATGGGTCAGGCCTTATGTATGTGTAAAAAGGTGGGAGAAAAAAATCAGATCTATGCCAAAATATCAAATATGAATTGTGCATCAAGGACCACAGTGTAAATGCAGCTTAAGAGTTAATCTGGACTGTGGCACAGACAGTTATTTTGAGGACCTAGAACTGGTGTTGGGTCAGATGAGGTCCGAAATATTAAGGGGAAACTTTATAAAGGTTACAACAGCATATCAGAGCCACAGAGCATATGTAAGATGCGTACAGTCTATGATCAGATCATATATGGGAAAATTCGAAACCTAACAAACTTGCGAGTACAGTCAGTCCTCATAAATACACTAATGCTTGTACACATACACTCCGTGAGAAAAATGTTTTTGTCTTACTATCCTTGTAAGGCCGTTCATTGGCATAATTATTAATGCATCTTATCTTACCTCAGTAACTAAAAGAAAGCTTTTTGCCTAATTAGATTTTTTTTAAATAAAAGATGTTAAAATTGTTAGATATTCATATCCTTGTGGGGGCATCTTTTCCCTACCAAGATATATAACAGGCACACACACATTCTAAGTAAATGCACTCGTGTCACATCACCACCTCTTCTGAAAACTGAACTGCTGAGTCACAATACTGTCATATTTGTGTGTGTGTGTGTGTGTGTTTGGGGGGGGTGTTGGGGTTAAGGGGGGAGTGTTTTATATCCTCAGAGCCAGTATAGATTAAATTCTTGATTACCAGCTTTCTAAATCTTGTCTTAGCAAGATTTAACACTGAGAAAGACTGAGGCGCCACACACACACACACACACACACAGGAGCTGGAGGAGGACTATTGGTCATGGTTGACCAAATGTTGTCTTTCTTGGCTTTAAACTACATCATGCTGCTCTTCTGTAATGTAATGCTCTCTCCTGTACATCTCTTCTCTTCTCCTCTACATCTCTTCTCTTCCACAATGAAGAATTAAGCTACAGAAACAAAGCATGAGAGAGAAAGAGAGAGAATTAAAGAGAGGACTTCTCAGTGAAGTACTTGATTTAATCTGAGTGAAGAGAATGACTTCAGACTGAAGCCTACGGCTACGGCTTTCAACATGTACCACACACACACACACACACACACACACACACTTTGGCATGCTGGCACTTGGCTTGAGTTCTGTCACATCACCTTGAAGTGGGTAGAAGATAAATAAAGAGGAAACGACAAGAGTGTCGAAAAACAAGACTAGCAGGCTTCCCACACATCCTGAATAACCTGAATTATAGAATAGTTATGGAAAACTCCTGAAAGTGAGAAAATGGATGAAATGTAGTGAAAACAGTGAACTGTCAGGCAATTAAGACAGGGAGATTACATATTTTGGCTTAGTTAGTGTTATATTTAGCATATAGTATATAGTAAGGTTATGATGCTCATAGATATCTAAAATAAAGAGACGCTGCTTGTTTGTCATGTTTTTATTGAAATGTGTTGTAATTATAGCTTTTCCAACTTCGCCTGTCCCCATCCCCAGTGTTTCTTTGACACGGCTCTACATTTGTGTGTTAGTTTTCATGCTAAAAATGAAGCACGTTGTTGTGACAGTAGCTCACACAGAAGACGTACGCCGTGTATTGAACTGATGGTAGCTAGAAGGATTATACAATGCTAAGTTAGTGCTAGCTGAATAGCTCCGCCTTTGATTGATTGCTAGTTTGTTTGGGTTTTTGAAGCAAAATGTGTTTCATGCCATTGCTTTTGCAAAATATTATCTAGCGTTTGTTGCTAGAATTTTGATTTGATTGTGTTTAGTTCCTTTTTCAACTTAAATTTTAATCTGGAATTTTAACTGTATTTTATTATGCGTATATTGTATGTCAGTTGTTTGTCAATAAATAGTTATATGCAATTTGATAAATATAAAATATGGAGTGGTTTAGCAGTTCTGTTCAAATATCCACACTATCTTAATAATAACACCAAATAGACATTATTTCTTGAATTTGTGACACAATTAAGGATATGAGACATAGTTTTTTTTTTTGTTTGTTTGTTTTACACATACACAGTATACTCGTAGTGTTCTGTATATATACGTATATCCTCAGTAAACAGATCACGACCCAGAGCCACTTCCTGTTCACCTTGATTTGGACTTGGTTCACTTAACCGGAGGCCATTTTGATTTTGATGTTGACGATAAACTATAGTCAGAGGAGGAGAGGTGAATGCTAAATACGAACTCTGTTTCTCGCTCCCTTGCTTTCTAAGGTCTGATTTTATCTTCCTCTCAATCATCTATGGTTTTCGGGGCCCTTCAGAGCGAGAGATGCTATCTTTCTTTCCTTCAGCTCCTCCCTTGACTTCTTCTTAACCTTTTTGGGTTTTTTTTTTTTCCCCCAGGAGTATCAACCTCTTCATTTTCATAGTGACCAACATGTGAACTAGCATTAGTGCCCTTTCTGCGTTGGCAGTTATTAATTTTTGTAATATTTTGACCATTTATAATGTCACGTTGTGTTTTCCTACAATTCATATTTTCCACCATCTTGTCTTGGACATCTTTATGTTTTCTCTCTCTCTCTCTCTCTCGCTATCTATCTATCTCTCTCTCTTTCCTCTGCGTCTCCTCGCTATTTTTCGTCATTTCTGAATAAGATGAGCGTGTCGCTGACCCGTGACTGAAGTCGCACTCGTCTTCTCCATCACTGTCAGTCTGCGCACACCAGGCTAACGTTGAGTGCACGTTTGATAGATGTTCCCTCGCTAACCTTTGCTGCTACGCTGTTTAAGCCCTGCTTCAGGAGCCCGTCCTCATTTGTCACCAGCTGCGAGACATCCTTTTAAAATGTGTTGGATCGAACAGAGAGATTCACCCTGTCATAATTCTAGCCTTCTCATCCCAACGCCCGTCTCCTTCTGAAGATGACACCAGATGGCCATTTTGTGAACAAGACCAGGCTATGGAGTAAAGTACAAAAGTTCATTTGAAGTTTGAAATCTCAGACAAAATCTCGGCACAATTACCGAAGCAACTTGGTTTTGCTTTGAAATTCCCACCATGGACTGCATCTAATTTCACACTGAATTACACTGCCAACATGTTCTTGTAACTCCACATGTAATTGTAACTCCAGCGTTTAGTTCCAACACTTATCCAGAACAGGCTATAATACTCAAATGGTCTTGAACTTTCATCACCCTGATGTATTAGGAGTCTTTAAGGAAAATCTACTTTAATCTTAAATTTTTTGGGCTGTCATAGCTTTTTTTTTGGGTAACATTTGTATTCGACCAACCACAAAAGAAGTCCACTTCCTGCCTTCAAATCCATGGTTTCATCCAGTTCTCCTTGGTAGTTATGTAGCTTATGTTCACATTATCCATGACAGTTACTCATGTTTATGTTAACAAAAAAACGGTCATTCAAAATGCAGACGTTACATAGCTTTGTAGACGTCTGCATTTTGAATGACTGTTGTTTGTTAACATAAACATGTTAACATGTTTATGTTAACGTTTGATACTGTTAACGTAATGGTAAATAGACGTTACACGTAGCTATATGACTAGCTAGTTTACACATTGGCAGTGACCACATAGGCACACATTAAACCTTGCAAATTAGGCCATAAGGAGGCCATAAAGCTCTGAGCTAGGAAAGCCGAAAAGAGTTAATGTTCGAACATCAGAATGGGGAAAAATGTGATCTCAGTGACTATGGCATGGTTGTTGGTGCCAGATAAGGTGGTTTTAGTATTTCAGAAACTGTTAAAAGTGCTCGCTGGACAGTTGAAGATTGAAAAAACATCACCTGATCCTCATTTTTCCAATCTTCATCTGTCCCTTCTGTACCCTCAGATTCCTGTTCTTGGTTGACAGGAGTGGAACCTACAGTAATGTGATCTTTTGCTGTTGTAGCCCATCAGCTTCAAGGTTTGAGTCTGAGATGCTTTTCTGCTCACCACGGTTGTAAAGAGTGCTTATTCGAATTACAGTAGCCTTCCTGTTAACTCAAAGTATTCTGTCCATTCTCCTCTGCCTTCTCTCATAAACAAGGCGTTTACATCCGCAGAACTGCCGCTCAATGGATGCTTTTTGTTCTTCACAGCATTCTTAGTAATCTCTAGACACTGTTGTGACACAACACACAACAATGTTCATTTTTATCAAAGCTCATGGTGTATATGTGTACTACACATTGTATATCTACACTATATTCAAACTTTGCTGAAGGTTTGATTATTATACTCAGGTTTGGTAATACAAACATTTTAAACCTTTTAAACATTTATATAGCTTTGTTATTCCTGATATGCTAGCTAGCACATTTTTCTAGCTAGCTAACTATAGTGGAATGTTAGTGTTCTCCTGTTAGTTCAGCTAAAATCTCTAAAATCTTTGGTTTACCCAGTCTGAAGGTAACTACCTGAAGGTAACTCGTTTTTTACACCTTAGGGTTTCCCTCTGGCTAAACTACACTTTCCAAGTCATATCTTTTCCCTCTAATGCACTTTCTTTGTTACTGTTTCATGCTTCTTTGTGTTGTTTAAGACGATATTCATATTGTTTTTTGTTTTGTTTTGTTTTTTAAAAGTGGCCATTTTGATTATGCCCGATGGCCTGATTTGCTTAAATGCTTTTCACTGCTTGATTGGCAGTTATGTTTCCAACCCAGACGCATCATCAGAAGTGTCATGGTCAATTTCTCCACCCATCAGTCTCCACCCTGTCTCGCCTTCTCAGGTAACAGGTCCAGAGCCCTAGTGGAATTTATTTATTTTTATTTATTTATTTTTTTTTACAATATTGCACTACAATTTTTTGTTGTTTCTTCAGTTCTTTCATTTGCATCCCAGCACCTGAGGTGTTGATGGTGTGTGCTGTCTTGTACTAATGGAGCACCATTTTCTCCCGGACGGCGATGTGTCTGTGTGTCTGTTCCACAATTACTGCATAACTCCATGTCAATGAATATAAATGAAACTGTGGGAGGGCAGCGAAAGAGTGCCTTAATATCAATATTGGACTTTCTCCCTGCTGTTATTATTTGATGATAGTCATTTTCCGTTTTCAGTGCCGCAGGTGGCCATGTGATTGACAGCTAATAGAGAAGAGTTGAATGAGGATGCATGTGTGTGTGTGCGCACCAGTCTTTGTTTTTGGACCATCCATCCATGTGCTTGTGTGTGTGTGTGTGTGTGTGTGTATGTATATGTATGAGCATCTGTGTGATGGTGTATGAACGTGTGTGTGTGGGTGTGTGTATACCTCATACAGTACACATGGCCAACCCCAGATGTCTCGTCCAAACTCAGCAACTAGTATATATTTACAGCTGACTAAGTTATTTATATCCAAGGGGAAGTGCGAGTGTTTTTATTTTTGTCATTTTTTTCCCACATGACTCATGCAGGGGCGTAGCCAGACTTTGTGCAATGGGGTGGCCAGTGACTATGTTGGAATGGCAATCTATGGTGGGGCAAAATGCTAATCTGTATCCATGGACAGTGACATAATGTTGTCACGCCTATCTGATTACAGTCTGATTAGGACCCCGATCGGACATAAAGCGCACACAGAGAAGCAGCATTTCTTTGGCGTCTACCAAGCTACATAAAATTCATAACTAACATAACATCAGGCTACATCTTATAAAGTACGCTAGCATTGCAAATTCAATATCACTAGTTAACGGTAGCTAATAACATTGGACGCTGAAGAAATCCAATGTTATGCATCCAAATAATTGTTTGTTTGTTGTGGCCGGGTATTAATTTGCTTCTGTTTGAGCTAGCTAAACTTGCTTTTTCCTGCACGACATTGCACTCGTTTATAATCCCCGCCATTAAAATGTTTCCAGAGATGTCGTAGTGGTCATTCTGTTATTATCCAAACTAACAGAGACTAAATAAAAGAGATTTCCAGCACCTTTGCTGCTTGGACCTTTAATAATAATGTATTACTGGGGTGGCCAGAGGGGTGGCCAGTGCCTGAAGCTCCGCCCATGGATTCATTTATTTTAACATGTTCATTTTTTTCCACATATAATGCACATAGCAGTGCGTTACTCACACGAATACACGTGAAAGCTTTTGACCCCATGTGGAATGTATGTGATGTTTAGGAAAGCACTGAAAGTCGTACAGAGAGTGAGAGAGACTAAGAGAGAGAGAGTGAGATAGAGAGAATAATGAATGGTGGAGGAGAGAAATGCACTTCTGTTTTCTGAGAGCTTGCCTCCTGATGTCCTTTGGCTGTCAATCAAATCAGGCTGAAGAGGCTACAGCTGGTTTTTTCGGAGCCGAGCAGAAGAGCCTGGGGTCATTAATGTTTTATGTGAATGTGCCACGCCAAACATATTACAACTTATGACTGAAATATTCATGGTGGCCAGGGTGAAATATTAATGCTGCCATGATTCACCAGTTAAAATGCACTTAACCAGATCTGTGGGCTGCAGTGAGTGTGTGTGTGTGTGTGTGTGTGTGTGTGGCTCTGCATGTCTTTAAGTATTCTGTAGAATAAATGCAGGGAGAAAGGATGTATGTGTGTGTGTGTGTGTGTGTGTGTGTGAGAGAGAGAGAGAGAGAGAGAGAGAGAGAGAGAGCGAGAGAGAAGACCAAGGGAGTCTACTGTTCTACTACCATCATTTCAAAGATTTACAAAGTGCTTATGCAAGTAATTTTCTCTGCTTATTTATGCTTTTTTTCTTTTTTTCCCACTTATAATTTTTTAATCACTTGTGTTTCTGTTTCATTTCCAGTGTCGTCATATTTCTGTAATTGGGTGTGTTATTTTCAAATGAAAACCAAACTAAGAAAACACACCGAGAAGTGCAACAGATGTAAGTCATAACATCAAAAAAGACAAGAAAATAACCATAAATACATGAATGATAGTGACAAAGTAATAGTGATATTTAATAGTAATAACCAACAATCAACAATCTATTATTATTATTATTATCATTATTATTATTATTATTCTTATGAGGGAAATTGTTACTATTATTACTAACTATATAAATTACTTAGAATCACAGACATTATGTAATAACTCCGCATAAAATCCTTCACTAAAATGATTCTGGATCCACTTGGTGTCGCTGTTATTTGTCATCTCAAACAGCAACAGTAATAATATTTACGAGCCTGTGTAGTCTATTACAGAAGGACGGAGGCCAAGCAGCCGATCAATAAAGGGCTGAGGAGAGGAAAGCAACCCTTAAGCACAGAAAGCTATAAATATGATAACTACTGCTGGGCATTAAAACACATTTTCCTAAGCAGTTTAACTGTTAAACATTAAAGAGTTAAATGGTCAGGGGTTTCCTCCTGGCAGCCATGTGGTTACTAGAGATAAAACTGAATATTTCCTTCTGAAAATAAAAACAGGATAGGCATAGTTCTCTTGTGGGAAGATTCAGCTTAGCTTGCTGAACTGTGTATTAATTTGGAAATAGTTTTATTTACTGTTGCACATGGTGCAACTCTTATTGTGCCTTCACCAAATCTTTATATTTAGTTACATTTTCCATACCATGGACATTTTTCAGATGGTGTTCTATTTTATATAACAAGGTTCATTATTTATTATCTGTTTATCTAATAATAGAAAAATTAAGAAATATCGCATGATCAATGAATATCTGACTGAATATCTGAATATTTGAATATACTGAATTAAGAAATATCACATGAGAAAGAGTGCGGTTTACAAAATATCGGCACAGATGTGATTAGCTACAGCCGAATCACAGCCATACTGATATTCCATAAACCACACTTCTTCTCGTGTGATATTTCTTAATTCAGTATATTCAAATATTCAGATATTCAGTATAACAGTGCAACTGCGAGTGCGATATTGCTTTTATACAACAGTTCTATAAACACGAAATTAATACAGAGTAACTGACATTTCGGACACAATATGGCCAGATTTTCTGTTTATATTTTGCTCCGTTAGTGGAAATCCAGATTGAAGAATGAAGAAGCCCCTCTCACTTTATCGCACGTCGGCTAGCTAGCTCACGTTGATGTGTACATTCCTGTTAAAGTTGCGCCCAGTGAATTTGGCATCCCTTCTTCCTTTTCATCTTCATCTGATGATCTTTCATATTTTAAGTTTCATATTTAAAGTTATATTCCTAAAACAAAAAGTATCATTTGCCGTTTCCGCTGATGACTTCGCTAACATTGCTGTAGTAACCGTTTCGAACCAGGAAGTGGAATTTTACGTGGCGAACACAGACGAGCGGAGTGGTACACACAGTGAAATGTCCCAGTGTGATTACAGGAAATATAGGCACTCTTGGAATGGCGCTCGACCAATCAGATTAGTGGATTGGAACTAGCTGTTGTATAATAACAATTCATTTATACATTTGAATACGTTACGTATGTTTGTATGTTGTATGTTACGTATGTTTGTATGTTATGTTATGTATGTTATGTTTGTATGTTGTATGTTATGTATGCCTTTTAAATGACGACTAGTATGTGTCTCATGCACTATATGAATCGAAATTTCACATCATCATCATCATCATCATCATTTACCATTTAACGAAGAAAACCTATATCAATTAATGTGTACAGAGGAGATAAAAAAAAACACTTTCGGGATGAGCTGGAACTGGAAATCGTCTGTATTACACAGCAATCTATCAGATCTATGGTCACAACCCAAACATGTTTGTTTACCACTCACATTACAGCTGATTTGAGTAGCTTCTTAGATCCATTGATTGATTGATTGACGGATCAGGAATCAGGAAACATCCTGAAAAGAGCCCAGTCCATGTACTATATCTATAGCTACAGCAGTCAGTATAGCTAGTTGGTGTAGATATCTCACCTTCTCTCTCTGACCCTGGTGTTTGGTGGAGGCAGATGATCACACAGATTTAGAGACTGTGCGTTTGGTGAATTGTTCCCCGGAAACGTGGTCAGGCCATTTTTGTATTCTGGGTTTCGGGAAAAGTGTCATTTTGTTTGCGACTCAGGCCCCATCCACAAATATACATATCTTTTTGAAAGGTTTTGGCTTCCTGTCCAAAAGTAGAGAAATTATAAACTCTATTTTCACTGTTTTTGTGTGTGAATGTGTGTTTTTGAAAACGCTATCACAGTGTGCATACCCAGTGCAGTTTTGCATATGTTATGAATGTGCTAGGACTTTTTTTTTTATCACTGTTGCTGACCGGGTTGGTACTTTGTGGTCTGTAATTTCTTGTTTAACATTTTCACAGTGTAATTTAGCTTTTAAAAAAAATTATTATTATTACATGCTTGTGCGGAAGTGCCTGAGTATGACACGTGCTGTACTGCTCCTGAAGCTACTGGTCTTTTGGTTATAAACCTTACCGCGAACTGACATTGTGGACACTCTGTATTCAAGTTGACATGTTCATCACTCTAAAATTTCACATTGTTTTTGGTGTCAGGTGTGTATTTTGGTTTCGGTATGTTTTGAAGTGTGTGTATGTCTTGATGTGTGTGTGTGTGTGTGTGAGTGTGTGTGCATCAGTCTGCCAGTCAGGTTGAGAGTTTTGCCATACCCTGCACAAGCACTGATATTAAACTATTGATTTGCCCTGCCATGCATTGCTGTAAATAATGTGTGTGTGTGTGTGTGTGTGTGTATGTAGGTGTGTGTGTGTGTGTGTGTGTGTGTGTGTGTGAGCCTGTCACTGTGGCTGTGAAAACAGCCATTAGCTTGTCCCTGTTTGGGTTTGTGTGCGTATGTGTGTGTGTGTGTGTGTGTGTGTGTGTGTGGAATTAATTTGTGCTCTTGGTGGCTCAAGAAAAAAACAGGAGTGATATTGATCAAAGGAAAGAAAGATAGAGATGGAAAAAGAAGCAAGAAAAAGGGAGAAAGAAAACAGAGGAGAAAAAAAGAGAGCTAAACTAAAGCTATTTGAACCCCTGCAGCGTTTTATGAAACGCACACACACACACACACACACACACAAAAGAAAACACAGACTTTAAATATACACTGTGGCCTCTCAAGCACACATTAATTAACAGAAAAGCTTGCTAGAGGTCAGAGGCCTGTCAACACAACTGACAAACACAAACAGCGTTTGTTTACTGTAAACAAAAAAGTTAAAATAATGTTACGGTCATAGAAAAAAAAAAAAAAAAGAAGCCAAAAACTGGTTCAGGGGGACAGGATTTAGTAAATGGTGGTGGTGGTGGTGGTGGTGTGTGTATGTATGTGTGTGTGTGTGTGTGTGTGTGTGTGTGTGGAGACAGAGAAAGTAAAAATGTAAATTTGTCATAATTTGATAAAATTGCTGAGTTTTATGTACACACGGAGATAATTATAGAGCCTCTAGGACTACAAATATCAGTATATTTTAGTCCATTCTAGCTATATACAAGTATACAAAATAATGAAATTGCATTCCAAACAGACAAAATGACGACAAATCGGATTTTGACCAAAATCTGACGTTTCTGCTAATGATAGACATTTACACCAATATTATATGTAAAAATAAATAAATAAATAAATAAATAAATAAACAAACATAAATATACAGTACTGAGTCTTAACACAATTTTTTCGTACAATTTAGTTTTTAATATCTGTTTATTTTATGATTTCTGAATTATTGAATCAGTACAAAAACTTTCAATATTTCCAAACACTCCTTGTCCAACAAAAAAATGAATTGTTTCTATGTCAGTAAAGAAGACAACATATTAGGTAAAAGACCACTTTTCAGACAAAAAACATAATGAAGGCTACTTGGTTTTGCTAAAAAAAAAAAAAAAAGGAAAACTTTCCTTAACAAACTGCAAAGGGTCATCACACCAAATATTAAATTAGTTAAAATGTAGAAGTTTTTAAAATGTAGAAATGTTTAATTTCATTATTTTTGAAGGCATCATGGCTTTATAGCATTTCTTTTGCCAATTTGCCAATTTCAATTTTACTAAAATGACATTTTTTTAGCCTTTTATTTAGCGTGATTTTCTCACACAGTGAGTGTCTTTGCTTTGTCCGTGATACTTCAGCAGCATAGCATCATCAAAACAGAGAAGAGCGCTTACTCTTTACTCTGACAAAGTTTTAAAATATTTAACCAACCTAATAAAAGAAAACAGTAACAGTACAAGTGGTTAGCATGAACAGAGGTCAGTCGAGGGAAGAGACGATGATGAGGCTTGTGTTTAAATGCCGTGACTTTCCAGAAGTAGATTCGCTTTGGAATGCAGAGGTAGTAAAAGTGTCTTTCAGTGAAAATTACACTTTAAAATGCTAGAACGTTCTTGAGATGTGTGCAAATAAGACACCAATTATGTCTGTAGTTTTCAGAACTATTTATAGTAACCCAGGATTTTTCAAACTGGGTGGGAGGGAAGGCTACGGAGCTCCTATGGGGACATGGTGATGGAAAAAAATATGAGCTGGGAGGAAAATTTGTATTTCAATGATTTGCGTTTGCTTTCACTCGCAAAGCTTTTGTGTTCTCTTGCAAAGATATTTGCATTCTCTCGCAAAAATATTTGTGTTTGTGAGAGAATGCAAATATCATTGCAACAGAACTCAAATATCTTTGCAAGAGAACACAAATATCTTTGTGAGAGAATGCAAAAAATTGCGAGAGAATGCAAAGTTTCTTGGGGGAACGCAAAAGTTTTGCGAGCAAACGTAAAGTTTCTTGGGGGAACGCAAAAGCATTAAAATATAAATTTTCCTCCCATCTCTATTTTTTCATCATCATGTTCCACTTACATGGCTCCATAGAAGGCACACTCCCACTCCCCTGTCAATCACAGTGACACTAGCCAATCAGGCGTGTTTGAGAGCTCATGTATGTGGAAGAGGGCAGATAGAGCTTTTTCTCTGAGTGTTCAATTGCCCTGTGATGTACCATGAACACCAGCTCGAAAAGATGTGGTGGCCTCATGTGGCTTCACAAGTCACCTTTTTGTTTTGTTCGTTTGGTTTTTTTTTTCCTCACAGTGAGCTTCCAAACACTTTTCTACCAACATTGTAATATAGCTAAAAATGACAACTTTTCTTTCGGATATTTACCTGTAAAAAATCATGATATTTATAAGACTACAGACTACCCAGAAAACATCTGTGTCAAGCGTAATTACTTTTGATTTTGCAACAGCAAGCCGACATCTTGTTATGCAAAGTTGTGTCCACCCCATCATGGACAGATACAAAAGAGATAAATTGTGTTTTTGAAGATTTGCGAAACTATAGGGTAATTTTCAGACTCTTCTTACAGCCCTTTTGTTGCAATTGGTTGTAGAATTAGTTTAATTCCCCAACGTATCCACATCAGACAGGCTTCCACCTCACCTAAAGTAACAGCAAACATCTTCAAAATAAATAAATGACATGCCTATATGATTAAAAAACGTCTTTAAAGCTTTAAGAAAATATAGAGATTTTCATAAAGTTGTGTTTTTTAGTCACTTATTTAGTCACGTTATTCAACTTTACCAGGCAGCACCTTGGACAAAATCCCCATAGCTACATCAAGATCTTTTGTGATGTCACACTCCACAGTAATGGTTAATGGCTTATATGAAAGTAGACACTCAGGCCTTTAAGAATTTGCAGTTTATTTAATAAGTAATAAGTATTTTAACTTATGAAAACTTATTTTTCATAATTTTTTTTAGTTGTTCTGTCTGTTTTATCTCTCTAGGGGGTCCCCTTTCCCATCGCCCTGCTCACCAGCAGCTAAACACAGAGTCATGATACTCTACACACAGAAACCCAACAGTGTCCTGACTAAACTTATAACAGACTTGCGGCGATAAAATTATTATTTTGTTTATACTGATAGAAAATGTCCGATAAGTCAATTTCCATTCTGCCAGTGTACTGCGAGAAAGGGTTAAAATGAATGATAATATTCCAATACATTCATGTCCATTTATGGTAAAACCTGAAAAATTCATTGTTTCACAAATTTAAACCACTATGCTGGTGATGCAAAAAAGGCATATTATATTGATATTGACCCTGATTTCAAGTGAAATATCATATAATATTAGATAAATCTGATGATATAACTAAGATATAACTTTTATGCACTGCATAATCGAGGAGGCTCAATCACTGTTTAAGAAGTTTGCATAAGAATAAGTACGTAGGGGTGTGTGTATGGGTGGGAGTGTGTGTGTGTGTCTTTGCTACAGAACACTTGCGTGTACGTGTTCGCTGACACGGCAGGGAGAAGGGGCGGATTAACCAAAATGGGATTTCTCTGTTCTCTGCTCCTGTGGCTTGCACTGGTGTACCTTATCTAAAGCTACTTTTCATACCGAGCAGATTCTTTCATTAGGCCCTCATTTCCATCTCCTGCTCCTTCTCGTTCGCTCTGCCGGCCCTTTCATGTAGCATCAGGATGAAGAGTGCTCTCCAAAGAAAGCCTCGGCAGGGGATTATTATCTAACACTGTATTATACAGCCAGAGATAGAAATGGAGGAGAGAGAGAGAGAGAGATCTGCTTCTTGACAGTCAACAGGGAAGAAAGTGGCCATGCTAATAAATGAGTTATGTCCTGAACGCAGGATTTAGTGACGAGATGGTTTTGTGTGTGGGGGGGGTGTCTCATTGTCTTCTTAACACATTAGGAAAAACGGACACTGCGGACGGACAAAAGAGATGTTAATAGAGTTTAAATATGTGGAATGCACTCATTTGGTGTTTTAAAGTTAACATCTTAATGCCCCTGCTTAACTATTTACTTAAATCCGTCTTAAATAGAGGTGGTAGAAGTATAAAATAATTCTTTACTCAAGTCAAAGTACAAAATTACGAACTCTTAAGTAAGCAATAAAACACACGGAGGTGTGCAGACTTACTGTTGCCACCCCATAGTTGATTATTTTCCAATAACAGCATGTGTTTTATTCCTCTTACACCACAGCACTTTATAGTTACATGAGATGTTGTGAAACAAGTTCATTCCTGTTCTCACATTGCCGTAGCTATAAACAGTTCCTGTTCCCTCAGTTTAACTTTCAGCTTGTCATGTTAACGAGAAGTCCTCCATCCTGAAGAATTTCTCATGCTGGAAAAGTTACAGTTTTACGTCTGATTGTTACAAAGCCCTGACACTGGAGACTCCTTATATTTAGCATAAATGCTCAGTTCTTTTCACAGAAAATGTCATGATAAGGATATCAGGATTAAATATGGTTTATGTATAGCATCCACCACTTGAAGCTATAGAAACAGTAACATATTAGAAGGAGTGCTTTGTCACATTCATGCATAAATTGCTCAAAAACATCCAGGTGCATATGAATTTGGACCTTATGTAAGAAATTATTCCGATGTGTTTATAAACAAAAATTGTTACCATGAAAGTCAAAATAATATATTTAAAGTTAATGACCAAAATTATAGCAAGTATCATTTTTTAACGAAATATTCTTAAACTTCACAAAATTGCAGTACTTTTTTAAACTTAATTTGGGAATTTAGCTAGAAAGATTGTAAAGATATACCAGAAATATCCTGCACTGAAAATGGCCAATCTAGAGAGTGACAAAAGTCTCAATAAGAATTTATGTAAAATTACAGCAATGGAGACGATTTACATCTTATATCTTCCTAAAGACTATCCAAAAGTGTGGACATTATGCATGAAAGGGTTAACAGAAATCTGTGATTTGCCCTGCAGCTCTCACCTTCTGACCAATCAGAATCAAGAATACAATGGCACTATTCTTATAATAAGAATAAAACACCTGATATCATCTGTCCATCGTTAGCAACATTTGGGTCAAGTGATGCCAAATTTACTCTACAATTCGAGGCTCAATGTTCCTTTTACACACAGAGATTTGAGATCAACAACAACAACAACAGCAACAACAACAAAAAAACACACAAATGAGTGCTAATGCCAGCCATCAGTGCCTGTTAGACATATGAGTCACAATCTGTCCTGGCGTTGAGGTCTTACATACTTATACACTAGTGTGAACAACATATTAAAAGCAATGTGCAAAGAGGAAACTAGGATGAGAGCATCATTAAAAACTTCCTGTGTGTCTCTCAGACATCCACATTGGTAATATCCAATCATTTTCTGTCCAAGTTTGGCTCTTCTGTGTCTTTTTGCTACTCAAGCAAAGCCAGATGTTCAGAAGTTCAGTCAGGTTCTGCAAGTTCCTTATTTCAGCATGTGATATTGATCGAGGGTAGTCGGATGTACCAAAACTGTTCCACCACCTGTAAGGAACTTGATGGTGGGGTACATTTTTTATTTGGTTTTGGGAGCTGAAACATCTCGCTAACATTGGCATTAGTATAACATTGGCTATTGGTGCAGTTATGCAAAGAGGTATAATTAATGTTACAAAGCTAATGATACAAAGAAGTGTTCTTCAAGGGTTCATTGGATAATTAGTTGGGTGGCATTGCCGCCTCACAGCTCCAGGGTCTCTGGTTCAATCATGAGCTCGGGTTATTGTCTGTGTGGAGTTTTTCATCTACTCTACTCATGCCACAACCATCCGTCGCCGGGAGTCCAGAAAGCAAAATTGGCCATGCTGTCTGGGTGGGATCACAGAGATTGTAGCCAATCATTGACATCTGTGAGTTCATGTATGTAGAAGAGGGCAGACAGCACTTTCCTCTGAGTGTTTTAAGCTGCCCTGTGATGCAGCATAACCAGCAGTTTGAAAAAAATGCACTTGGCTGGCTTCACACGGAGGAAGCACGTGTTAGCCTTCACTTTCCCCATTTGGTAGCTGTAGTATGACATGGGAATGGGAATTGGCAGGTGACCAAATTGTGGAGAAAAATGGGGAAAAACCCAAAACCTCAATAACATGTGTTTCGGAGAATTGATCTGAACTTAAATGAAATTCTTTCAAGTTTTTTTGACAAATTAAAATCGGCTAATATGAAAAGGAAGCCAAAGGGGTACCGATTGCTGGCATACGTTCAAAATTTCATCAGGTCTACCAAAAGTTTGTATTGCACACAGTTGACATAAAATCCTATCCAAAGCACTTTTCAGAAACCCCACAGTGGTGTGTTATGTTTGTAGCCAACCAAATATTGGAAATCTTATTTTATAGGCCACATAACTAATGATACTAATGAACTAGTGAGTTCCAGGGCTATCACTAGTGGGGTTCTAGGACCCACAAAAATTCCAGTAAGATCTCTGAATATGTATGAAAAGCATATGAAATTGAAGAGGTGGCCTATTGCTCCTCACTACACCCATGTTGAGTCATGTTTTATTTCTGTATATGGAGGTATATAATGTTGTTGATGATTGGTTGTGCTGCTGCAAAATTTAAAACCAGCATCAGTATTGGGTTTTGCCTAAAATGACAGAATGGCCTCACTGTTGTTCTATTTTTCCTAGTCTTTTTGTCTAGTTTTTGTCTAGACACGTTACTGTCTAAAGCAGTGATGCTGCTTTTAAATTCCTAGTTTTTGGGTTTGACCCAGGTTCCCTATTGTGCATTTGCCAAACTTGATTATGTCTGCCAGTGTAGACCCAAGAAATGAAGGAGAAGCCAGCAGGACCCTAGCATGGAGGTTTCATCATAAAATTGGCATAACTGCACTGACAAAGAGAAATTTAGAGACTTTAGTACAGGTTTTTACCGCATAATCAAGCTCTTTGAGAAATGTTCTTGCTTGACACTAGCTCTGTTCTCACTAGTGAAGTGAGATACATCTGAGTTTTCAGATTAGCTGATCTTTCTCGGGGATCCCTCCAGATAAAGATCTTGCAGTTTGTTTAGCATTCACTTTACCAAACTAAGCTAGGGTTGGGCTTATTAGCAGTTCAGCCACTTATTACCTTTGAAAGCTATTAAAACATACTCAGATATACTAACACTGAAGGTAACTCCTGAGCTCATTTTTGCTCATCCAGACCTCAGCTGTGTCATCGAACATGCAGCACATATAGTCAGGAAATAACTTCCCCATCAACAATGTCATAAATTGCTACCTTCTTCTCGCTCTGCAGCTTTTCCTGAGGTTACTGTCAGCTGTTTAACAGGGATGCATTTTGGAGTTGATGTATTTCCCAGTAATGGAGTGATTTTCTACGAGATCAGCAGTGGCGTGGCAATGTTTAACGGGACACTAATATGGCAGGACACGGAGGTTAAACACACTCATCTATTCACCTGCCATCGCCATTGCTGTTCCGCTCTGTGAGACTGCGGCGCGCGTAATTAGGCAATCCGAGGCCAGGAGCGCGGTAAATTAATTCTCAAAACAAACAATGGCGCTCCACCTGCAGTGAGGCGGGAATGCTAATTATAAAATGTGCACGTCCATACGAGACAGTTCATATCAAGGCTTTAATTTGTGCGTGTTTGGGGGAAAAAATTGCACAAACATAACACTTTGATGGCCACGTTTTGCTCATTCTTAGTCCTGCTGTGTTTCTTCTCACACACAAATAATAGGCAGGTTTCTCAGAGCTACATTTAACACAGTAAACTAAACCAGAGATCACACAAAGCAAGAGTTTGCTGTGAATAAAAGACCAAATTTAACTTGGCAAATGGCAGCAGCTCTGTGTACTGCGCTTAATCTCTCTTCATCCTGTTCTTCTGCCTCGCGGATCAAGCAGGACGAGAAGTACATAGAGAAAAATTAGAGAGGACCGGTGTTGGATTTATAACCTGAGCACACTGTGAAGAAAAAAAAAATGAGTGTGAGAGAGGAAAATGTTTGAGACTTATCATCAGTCTGATCTTCCTGCCATTTTACAGTAATGAGGAGTCAGATTATCGTCAGGTCTACTTTTAAAATCCATTCATGGGTTGTATTTTCGGCTCTGCTCAGCAGACTAAAGTAAACAGTAGCAGGCAAATTGGTCAAAGACAACCTTGATATCTAACCACCATCTGGGGCAAGCGAAAAACAAAGGTTGCAGGATATGAATTCATAATTGTTCTTTGACAGTTCACGTTAGAACTAATAGAAAGAGAGAAAATAAACCCAAATTCCCCATATAGAGACTCATGGGATGCATTTAAATTAGAGAGAACTCACATACTTTGTTAAACACTTTAATATAAACCCATCGTTCTCAAAGAAGGGCTCTGGAACCACCGAGGGGGGAGGGGTCAATCACAGCCCACATTTATTAAAATTATTACATTACGTTTATTACTGTGTTCTTATAGTTATTAGTCTGTTTTATACCACAGCGCTGTTGAATTCTCGAATCTGATTGGTCAGACGGTTTTGATTCATCTTCTATAACTGCAAATCTGACAGTAGTTCAAGTGACAATGCTTATATCTAATGTATTATTGTTTCTATAGTAACAGCGTATCCACATAATCTTTAGCAAAGAAAAACATATAAATGTTTACGTGATAAAGTTTTCTGTGAGGACAGAATTTATGAAAGGAGTCTCCAGTGTTAGTCGGTTTTCCGCCATGGGAAAGTCTTCAAAATGCTTTCCTGTTTCTTAGTAACATGAAGAGATGTGTTTTTATTTAAAAAAAAAAAAACAGGCTGATGAGGAAACCCCAGCTATATAGCTGTTATAATGTAAGCGATAACAGGAACGAACTTGTCTTGTGGATGTTCCGCAACAATAAATGTAACTTTAAATGGATAAAAGTTATGACATCCTTATGTTATGATATCCTTCAGTAATCAGTTTTAAATTGCTGTGGTGTAAGAGGAATTTAAAAAAAAAACTCAGGACGTGCTGTTATTGGAAAATAATCAACTTCAGGGTCACAGTCACTCCTCTTCGCATCGGACTGCATCACACCACCCCCGAAGTTGATTATTTTCCTATAACAGCAGGCCGTGAAGTGGTGTATTTTCTTACTTAGTGGTCGCTTAAATTGAAAGTCTTTTACCAAACCTTTAAAAACTCAAAAACAAGTCAGTGTATAAATAAATGTCAGCTTTAATGACATTAATTTTCATTAGAAAATGAATGGAAAGTTCTATGAGTGGAAAGTTCAGAAATGAAAACGCTCCAATTAAAAGACAAAATATAATTGCACACATTTAACTAAAAAAAGTCTATCTATAGACCTTTATGTAAATATAATATAAATAATAAATAAATATAATATAAATAATATAAAGGTCTGTCTATCTAAAGAGCCTAATACAGTATACGAGTTGCTGGAATGTCTTCATAAAAGTCTTTTTTTTTAACACTTAAAAGGTTTTCTAGTTGCAAACAGTGTCAGAACCTCTGCTTTAGACAATACTTGAATCCCTTAAGATGAATTAAACAAAACAAAAATGTGCATAAACTATAACTATGCACATAAGCTGTGAGCTGCCTGTTAAGAATCGGGTGTAAATGAATCCAGAAATACAAGACATCAGGAAAAAAAGAAACAACGCCTGCTTAGTCTATCTAAATGGTAATTAGTGTTAGACGCTCGCTCAGGCCGTGAAGCTGTCCTACAATCGTTTCTAAACCCAGCACGTGAGCGGCTTCTCTATAACACGTGCCTCTGTATTTTTGGAACTGATGCTGAGGAGACGTCACAACTGTCTATCATGTTCTATCGGGGCAGATGTTTCTTCTGGACAGCGCTGTCAGATATTTCTGGTTTGGACTTTTAATTGATTAAATACACGCTCAATAAACCAGCAATGGTGAGATTGTCAATGAGGACTGTCAATCAAGGTGTCAGAAGGTGTTGATTTATTTACCATAGCACCTCTGATAGTAGTTCCGGCTCCAAGGCTTATGCGCTTTTTCGATTCCGTTATCATTTCTATAGTAACAGCTCATTTTGCAGTAACGGCTTATTTTATTAATCTAATAAACAGATTTGAAATGTTGCTATTCAACAAAGGAAAGTGTATAATAATTGATATTTTGATATTTTGTTATCCACATTCTAACATTTATGGAAGGAGTCTCCAGTGTTAGAACTTTGGAACAGTAGGTTTTCCACCGCAGGAAAGTCTTCAGGACAGACGAGCTTCTGATTTCTTGTTAAGATGACAAGCTATGTATTTTTTTTCTGTCTGGTCAACTTTAAGAGAGAAGAAAAGAGAGGCTGGTGAGGGAACGATTGTCAAGTCAAGTCAAGTCAAGTGGAGTTTATGGAGTCATTTCAACCATATACAAGTACATAGTGAAACGAAACAACGTTTCTCCAGGACCAAGGTGCTACATAAGACAAACACAGAACAACACAGACCTACAAGGGACTACATAATTTATACATAAATTATTATGTATAATTTAAATTATAGCAGGAATGATAGCAGGAACCCACTTGTTTTGCAGACATTCCACTACATTATATATGACTATAAATACATTGTTGATTATTTTCCTATAAAAGCACATCCTGTTATATTTTCTCACTTAATACTACTTGTATGATTTTTCACTGTAGATGCCTTCAAGTTAGCTGTGTATACGTAGATTGTCATTGGATGGACATGTTAACAGCCAGTAGCTGATTACAAACTGAATTGTTTAGACTTATGACCCTTTTGCTAGGACATGTACATACATGTAGCTATCCAACAACTTGATCAAAGCTTGACATTCAATGCGTGAGGAAATCACACTTAACTAGCAATGTTTTTCCAACCACATTTGGTGAAATGTAGTATGGTTTCTTAAAGTTGAGGTGTCATAGTCATAGACATCTGAAGGGTTTTCCCAGACCACCGCACATATAGTGTACATACAGATATTGAAGTAATTCTCTAAGCAATTACTTAAAATTCAAGACCAGTCTCATTTGTTTGCCCATTGTGCCTTTTATTAGCCCACTGTTTGCAGGCTTAATGTGCTTTAGTGGTCTAGTTCTTGAGATACCTGTGTGAGAGAATTTTTAATGAAGGTCTATGGATGTGTATACATTAGGGCTAAAGCATGATTTGAATATAATTGGAATACAGAGTCGCTTATTTCCAGCCATCTTGGGGTCCCAACTGTCCAGTGGGTTTCAGGCAGGGGAGTAAAATGGGATTACATTCGCAGGCTTGAACATTTGGCTGACGTGAACGAACCATCTGGGAGCAAATCGATGTTTCGTTTCCTACATACATGCAGGATCGAAATCGAAATTAGCAGCTTATCTGAAAAAGATTTCCAGATCTCAGTCTTTAATGAACAGTCATTTATTAGTGTCAAAGCTTACAATGTAATATAAATACTGTATAATTAATTGTACGCAAAACAGTGCTTAGGTAGTTTTTGTGTTTTGCTGTTAAACACTGCTTTTACCTCACCTGTATCTGATCGCAATTATTATTAGATTATTCCACCGCAATCATTTTTGCTAATGATGAAAACACTCCTGCTGGAAAGTTTGTACAGCAAATTAACCCCCAAATGGGGAAAAAGTGCAAGTTGTGTCTTAAGGAGATGGCACTGGCTCGTTGATTTTCTGGCAGATTATGACAAGGCAGATAGAATCATTCTATTACACGCTTTTTCAGTAAACTTAACAGCCATAGGATTTCAAAATTGGACGTCGAATATGTTTTTGGAATGGAGGGCGGGTGCAAATCAAAGCTGTGATTTTTTAAAAATAAAAGAGAGAGAGAAATGAAGGATGCAAGATGAGTATGATATAGCGTGGCAATATTAAAGTGAAGATTTCAAGCAAAAGACAAGGGAAAAATAAGCCGTGAATAAGTTTATGAGCAAAGCAAGAATAACGATTGAAATGAAATGAAATGCTGATGTGAGAGGGGAAAAAAAAAGACTTTTGATGTTTGAAATCCTGCAGTAATTTACCTTGTCATTAATTTTTCTGAGTGAGTCCAGTAGCTCATATTTCTGCTCCTTCCTCTATTGACAAGCTGTCAAACATGGCTGCCAAGATGGATGCCGTGTCACCTTGTAGGCAAATCACATGCAACACAGGTGTCAATCTTGGTAACTGTGTGTGTGTGTGTGTGTGTGTTCAGTTAGCATATCATTCCTGTCCTCCAGTCAAATTCAGTTTGCCCAAGTTTTAGCTCTGGATGTCCCATCAATCTTCTGATTTTCATAGCCATAGCCATAACATTATTCATTTACAACACGCACTTTATCTTATCTCCAGTATGATAAACATTATTTATGTAAATAGACATACAAAAGCGCTTCAAATGCTTGCAAGAGAAACTGAGCCGTGCACTTAAAGCTGGAGAAATCATTCATTCCAGAGATTGCAGGTTTTGTTGTTAGCGGTAGCGTAAAGGACATTCCGCCGAGGTTAAAATGACAAGCAGAGCCAGCCACTTGTACTATCATCTTCCCATTTTAATGAAAGATTAGCATTTGGTTGAGACGTGCAGATCCATGCTTTAGATCTGTTTACATTTCGGAAACGATAAGAAAACGAGCTTTTTTAGGAACGAGCTTTTTTTCGCTGAACATCGGTAATTAAATGAGTCTTCCAAAAATCTTACCTCAGCAGTCTGACAAACGCTAGCTCGTTCAATCAGAGGGAGTTTTTAGTTTCAGTGTACAGCTTCTCACACTGTAGGCCACAAAGCCATGTTTTTTTGCTTAACCAGGAATTTAGCAGACGTCACAGCCATTTGAAGTTAAACTCAACTATTTCTATAAGATATATATGTATATACTTATACACTTACTGACCAAACAACAAACAGCGTCCAGTGAGCTGTGATTCTACAGGCAGAAATGCTTTGCTGATGAGAAAGGTCAGAGGAAAATGGCCAAATAACCACTCTTTACAACCATGGTGAGCAGAAAAGCATTTCAGTAAGCGCCGAACCTTGATGCATATGGGCTAGAACTGCAGAAGACCACATCGGGTTCCAATCCTGTCACCCAGGAACAGGAATCTGAGGCCATAGTTGGCATAGTGTCACCAAATCTGGATGGTTGAAGACAGGAAAAAAACATTATCTGGACTGATGAGTCTCGGTAGGATGGTAGGGTCACAATTTGGCATCAACAGCATGAATCCATGGACCCAACCTGGCTCATGGGAACATTTCAGTTCAGGCTGGTGGTGGTGGTGTAATGCTGTGGGGAATGTTTTCTTGGCACACCTTGAGCTAGAGTTATTACTCTGAAGGGTGTAGCCTTTAGATGGAGTATGGCAGAGACATTCCATCATGTCAGAACTGCCCAGACCGTCCGACATCGACTTTAAACCTGAAGTCATGTGACAGGTGGAGTGTGAAAATATCCAAGGGAGTAAAAGAGATTCTCCTCATTGCTCTTTTAAGGCTGTTTTGGAGATTCAGGGAAGATTCCATGATTTTAGAGTCTTAATGGGCATCTTAATTTGTTTTAAAACACACACACACACTGTTTAGCAGTTAATACCAACCTGTGTCTTGGCAGAGCTGCTGTGTGAATGTTAAAGAGGGGAAAGACAGGAAGAACCAGAAGGGGTGAGCAAAGAGAGAGAGAGAAGCCATCTGACAGCTTAAATGAATATAAATGATACAGAAAACAGTGGATGCGTGTGTGTCTGCACATGTGACCCTGCGTAAAATGGCAAAACTGTCACTAAACACATGTGAGGATTACAAACACTTTTCTTGAATATGGCTCACTTCCCTTGGTGCCATTTAGACAAGAAGGTTTCACAGCCAGTGTGTTGCTGTATTTGTAAAACTCAATTGCGTGATTTATCAAGCACTTCTGTCTGGGCCTGGAGAGAGGCAGGCTCGAGCTGGTCCAATATGATCTCTCTACAAAGACAGTGGGAAGTAAACACTTTCAAAATGTAAAGAATTATACGTTTTCATTGGGAAATGAGTTCTCACTTTGATTATCAGCATCATCCACATCAGTCTCTGTCTCATCGCCTGACGTAAAGGTTGCTCACAGTGTCTGACGAGGCACATGGTCGTCTTTTCGCTCCACTGAGATCTGTTATAATCTCTGATTCATTCAGTCTGTCCTGTTCTACAGACTAAATTCCCCATATTTTGAATAGATCAGTTAAACATTTGACAGTTTTTCTCAATTGCTTTGCTTTCTTGAAACAGTTTTAACATTCTCAAAACTCTAGGTGCATTTGTCAAAACAGCTTATATAGGACATCACAACACCATCGTTCACCTGCAAAAGGTTATAACTCACCCAAAACATTTAAATCATGCTTCAAAACGTGTCAGAAAATTAGCCAATGCCACCAAAATGAAATGTTCTTTTGGCATTGTGTAAGCAGTGATGGTCAAAATGTTTGGGTGTTTTGTCACTATGGCAGTGGATCCTGGAAGTGTTCCTTCCATCCAAATTTCAGTCTTGTTCTACTTTTTCATTGACCTTGTATGCTTACTGTACCAGAATGTCATTTTCCTCTAGCTAACTGAATGCTATTGTGTATCAAATTGAATACTGTTCAGATTTATTTTTTACAGTTTTTCTCAGTCTCTTTGGTACATTTCTCAAATCATCCTTAACATTTGCAAACCAGTAAGTGCATTTCTTGAAACAATTGGTACACACAGAACCACACAATGGATTACCTGCAAAAGTCTGTAACTTGGTCAAAATCCTTAGTTCATCTCTCAGAAGTAGTTATCTATGTCAATGAACATATCAGTGGCATCAGAATGACAAGTCCTTGTGTCATTGTTCACAAACAAGATAGTCAAAATGCTTAGCCATGTTGTCAATATGTCACAGTGTACTCTGTCAGTATTTCCCGATGTAAACTATAGCTACGGGTTTGATGACAATGTTCGAAAATGCACAAGGCCGCACTTTTTTCTGTATGGCATATATCAATTTCAACAGTACAAAGTTACACATTACTGTATATGGGATATTGATTGCAAGGACAGGATTCACATTTACGCTTTTACTGTTGGTCAATGTCATTGCGATACAGAAAAGAAAAAGACAAGACTATTGTACAGTGCAAAGGGAAAAAAATACAAAATTAGAAAGGTAAACATAGGGCACACCCGTTAGGCAGAACTGTACATGCAGCACTGTATGGGGAATCACAGTGCAGTCTTTCTGTGCCTCCTGACATCCCGGTCTGTCGGGCCACAGATTCTCATCCTCATCACAACAGATATCTTCCCTTGCAATGCAGCATGGAAAGAATCTTTTTTGAATGCCTTATCCAGCCTCTGCAGGCGTCTGCTGTGATGTCCTCACATGCTGCATCCATGGCAGCCCGCAGGGTCATCTGAGAGTGTGGCTGGCCATCGTAGACCTTCCACCTCCATCCTGAGTAGAACTCCTCAACTGGGTTAAGGAATGGGGAATAGGTTGGGAGGAATTCCATCAGCATCCTGTAGTGGGTCACAAACCATTGCCTGATGGTGTCTGAGCAATGAAAACTCACATTATCCCACATACTTTGGTAAATCATCTCGAAATGGACCCCACTCATCATCAGGGATGAGATCCCTGTAGAGGGTCTCTAAGAAGGTGAGGAGATGCTATGTGTTGTATGGCCCTATAAGGGGGAATACAAGCACACCATGCTTTGAAATAGCAGCACACATACTGATGTTCCCTACAGTAGCTCTGTGGGCGACGACATTTCGACCATGCCGTCTGCTTCTGGCCAGGTTGGAGCCAGCCTCATCCAGGTATATGAAGTTGTGAGGTGGTTCACTTGATTCCAGTTCCATTATACGCTCTATCCCAGAAGATACAAAATTAGTTGTATGAATTACAGAGCTCCTTCACTCTGTCACCATTCCTTTCAAATGGTACACAGTACAGCTGTTTCATGCTCATGTGGTGTCTTTTCAGCACCCTGTCGATAGTTGAGATGCTAACAGATTGGATGTTCTCAAAGACATTGTTGTCTTCTATAATGGCACTATGTATCTCCCTGAGTCTAATGCCATTATTTGCTCTGACCATGGTGCAAATAGCCTCCTCCTTCTGAGGTTTGAGTAGGGTCCCTCTGCCACCCCTGTGAGATAGTCTTGCAGTCCTATGTGGGAAAAATACAGTAATGCAAAACACAAGATTGAGGAAGATTTAAAATATATATATATATATATATATATATATATATATATATATATATATATATATATATATATATATATATATATATATATATATATATATATATATATATATATATATATATGTACTGTATATATGTATACATGTGTGTGTGTTACAGGGTGTATCTGTATAAAGTATATTTACTGTATACTGTAAAATGCAAGTGGACTACTGTAATATGAAGCATTACAGTAAGTTTAGAGTACAGTGCACATTGTTGGATTACATACCTGTTCTGTCTACGAAACATTTGAATGATTGAGGACACGATTGTTCTCCCAACATTCGGCTGCACCATGACCAACCTTGACCATTGTAAGGCCGTGATTGAGAACATGGTCCACAATAGTGGCCCTTATTTCATTGGAAACGTGCCTATGTCCTTGGCCTCGTCTCGCTCTTCCTCTGTTTTCCTCTCTACCCTTCCACCCTGCATCCTTACTCCACTTCTTCTTCCCGGCTGTTGACCCTGTTTATTTCCTTGTTGTTCTTCCACTGTCAGAAATTGTAGCACTGTGTTGTGCTCTATCTATATATGTTTGCCGACTGAAGGTTCATGAGATGCAGCTCTGAGCTATTTTAGACAACTGGTTGATCTAATGCTTCACACATTCCCCTTCATTAGTGAATTCAAGCTTCACCTGAGAGTAATTTATCAATTCAGGACACGTTTAAAAAAAAAGTCTAACAGAATTGTATAGAAAATATGCTCGACAGATTAGGACAACTGGTTCAACCATTTTGCATTTAATGACTTATGCAATGAGCTAATGCCTAGATGTTTTGGGGGGAAGACTATTCAACAGAGAACCAGTATAATATATTTTGATCAACATGACATAAGCAATTGTAATGTAGGAGACAGCAGACAGTTGTACATAATCAATTGCATGAATGTACTAAAGCATTGGCAATTTGTTCAAAAGAATGAGAAATTGCTTTTATGATGTGCACAAGTGACTAGATGATGTGGAGGTTGAACAAGTAGTTTTGAGAATTTCAATTATGATCTGAGAAATGCACCAAAGCGACTGAGAAAAACTGTAGTACAATATGGTAAAGAGAAAAATTACATAGCACAATAGAGTGCAAAAATGCATCAATACAAAGAAAAATGTGCTGTAGAAAGAAAAAGAATACATTGTACTCTAACACAGTAACACTATAATGCTACACCAAAGGCTCCATTCAGCTCATTGGACGTCCTGTCGCTCCCGTCTGTCTGGCCACCAATTTTCTTCAACATCACACCTGATATCATCCCTTGTGATGGGGGTCGGGGATCTTCTTGCATGCCGCAACCATCCTCTGCAATGTTCTGTTGTGATGTCATCATCAACACAAGCAGCGTCCATTACAGCAAGCAGAGACATTTGGTCTTGAGGTCGATGATCACAGACTTTCCACCTCCATGCAGAAAAGAATTCATCAATTGGAATCAGGAATGGAGAATATGGTAGAAGGTACTCCATCAGCATCCTTTGGTGGACTGCACACCATTCCCTGATGACATTTGTGGGGTGGAAGCTTACATTATCCTACACATTTACAAAATTTGGCGAGTCATGTCTTACCAAACCTCTCTCATTCTCAGGGACAAGATCTTTGTAGAAGGTGTCCATGAATGTCAGGAGATGCTGGGTGTTGTATGGGCCAAGACTGGGAATATGTCTTATATATATATATTCTCAGATATTGTGCCTGACAGATCTTGACAATTGAATGGATTATTATGCATGTGATAACTTACACAGTGAAAGAATTCATATATGTTTTGGAGAGCATGACTATTTCACCGAGAAGCATTTGGTAATTGTGCAAATTGTAGACAATTTTGCATAGATGCGCTAAAACACGCAAAATTTGCTTAGCAGAATGAGAAATGCAAATCTGTTGTGAACAGGTGAACAGTGGTGTAGACGTTTGCACATGTTGTTTTTGAAAATATTATTTATCATTTGAGAATTGGGCCAAAGCATTTGAGAAAAACTGCAAAACCTTCTCCTCTGTCGAGTGTACAGAGTGTGTAAGCGCTCTTCTCTGTTTTGGCGACAATAACGTGGCACAGGACGTTGCAGATATTTTACATTTTTATATTTTTATATTTTTATATTTTCTTAAAATAGTGATGTCAGAGTATAGTATATTATGGGCAGAAGAATATAATTTAGATCAAAACCAGATTTTTCATCATTTTTGATTATTTGCAGAATTCAGGCACAGAGACATCCAATGGTCCTTCCCTGACCATGACACATTTTTATTTGTTTATTTATTTATTTATTTATGATCAATTAATGCACTGGTTGTCTGACTGATTGATTGACTGCTTGCTCAGTTTATTCGTTTAACCAAGTGGAAAAAATGATTACTTTGGAAAACAAACTAGCAAATTAAGAGCATGAAACAAGTACATCATACACACTCACTGAGATTTAATTACCTTGATTTATCTCATGGCCACAGTGGGTGAAACTCATATTTCTAAATACGACCAATTCGATGTGAAATCAACATGACTAGGACTCTTTATGCCTCAATATATTCACTATTTACCATATTTCCCTTAGCCTGTGAATGGATCATCTGAAATCAAAAACCTTAGACATCTTTTAGTAAGTGTATTTCAGTAAGAACACTTCTTTTTTTTTACGTCAGTTACTGAAAAAATAATGGAAACTTTCCAAATTGGCATTCGTCCAAACTGTAGCTGATATTTGATAAAATATAAAATATATTTCTGGGAAGTAGAATAAAAAATAAGTATGATTATAAAATGCAGACAAATCATTCCAACTCTTTTCATCACACACACACACACACACACACACACACACACACACACACACGCGTGCGCGCACGCACGCACACACACAGTGGAAACAAGATTGGGGGCACGAAGTTTAATAGCAGGTCGGAGAGAATTGGCGAGAGCAGCTTTTCTGCAGAGAGCTAGCTGCAGTGTATTAGCGAGGTGTACAGGAGAGCAATTTTATTCACTTCAAATTAGGAGCAAATGCAGCCCAGGAGAAATCGCCAAAGTGACCCCTCAGTGCTGTACGAAAATATAGGAGCGCACAATGAAGTAATTTCATCAGTTATCAAAAACTAATTTTATCAAATAGCATTTCTCAAGCAAAATGACCTTTATTACCTTCCTTCTTTCCTATGTCAATAAAGTTTGTTCCTATTGACTGAAAGCAGTAGGGACAGGAATGTGTAGCATATAATGGACTGTACTAAAGAAGTGAATATCAGGTGTTATAGCTGTTAAGATACATTAACTGTTAACACTATGTGTTAAGGGTGTATGTAAAGGTGATGGTGTGTGAATGATGTACACCGATCAGCCATGGAGCAATGGAGGAAGGTGGCCTGGTCTGATGAATCACATTTTCTTTTCCGTCATATGGACATCAGCCCCACTTCACAATGTGTGTGTATGTGTGTGAGGTTGGGAGTGAAGGGATTATCGCAGGAATGAAAGATTAAGTTTACCAATCGCACAGTAGGGGAGACCGAATTGCCTTGCACACCCATCTGTGTTTACTAGAGGTTGAATTTTAAATAAATGTTCATGTGTTGTTAGCAGGCGGGATTAAAGGAAGGCCTGATTCTGTGCTGCATAATCGAAGCATTTAAATTGCTTGTATGCAACAAGATGCAGATCGTATGTATTGTGTGTTTAGCTTTACAACACAGTGCTGGTGAATTCTCGATTCTGATTGGTCAAAAGGTGTTGATTAATTTTCTATAACAGCAGCTCTGTCAGTAGCGTCGACTGGACACTGAAAATGAGTTCAACATGCGTGCAGAGAAATTCTTGCATATAACAGCACTTCAGTTCAGCAAGCACTGAGCGCTGCGTCACACCCGCCTCCTACTTCTACATTAGCAGTAACTTGAACTTGAAAAAAAAAAAGTGTATTAGATATTAAATAAAATGCTTTCGCTATTAGACTGTTTGGAGTCTGTTACATCAGGAAAATTCAAACTATCTGTTAACCTTCAGAAACTTTCCATTGAACTCTTCTAACACAAGCGGCAACACGTACCCATGCTAGACCTGAAGCTTGCACAGAGTTACCATGGCAACGGCTGCCGCTAGCAACCTGTCTCCATCACACACACACGCACATCCAGAACTTGGTAAAGTTAAATCATGATAATAATAATGGTGTGGAAGTATTAAAGGCAAAACTGGACAAATCTTCTTAATAAGAATGGTTCAATAGTGCTTTCTTCTTCTTCTTCTTCTTCTTCTTCTTCTTCTTCTTCTTCTGAGTTTAAATTCCTGCGTTCTTATTTTTTTTCCTCATTCAATACCGGGACGTCATTACAGCATCAACATCATTGCTTTATTATGCTAATCATTAATTACTGTATTATTGTCAGTTGAAATACTGTTCACATGTTCTTAATATTTACATCTTTAGAATTGAAAATTATATATTATATTATATTATATTATATTATATAAAATATTTGAAGGTTACCATATTCTGCTTAATCATATAACGTAAGTTTGACAAACTATATTTCCCACATTTTTGAAAAATGACCCTGGTGTAATTTGATGCTGGAAAATGAGCCTGAATAAATATATTTTAATTTTTTTTCCACATATGTATGTTTGTGCTTTAAATATAGTGACAGTTTTCATATTCTATGGTTAATGTGATGATTCAAAGCAGTTCTACTAATGGCTAATGTTTGTTCTGCCTATGGCAGTATACAATGATTCGTTATTAATTAAAGTTCAAATACATTCATATACTCAAGGTCATTCTTTAGGTCGTATACTTTCATAGGGTCTTGGATTTTAGTGTATTTTGGACATGGTTTCCTCCTTCGTGTTGTGTTTCCCATGGTTTTGGTTTCTTTTCTAGTCCTGTCTCGGCCCTCTGTCCTGTCATTGGTTTGTTGTCTGATTGTGTTCACCTGTTCTGTGTTTAGGTCTGATTAATGTGTCTACTTCAATTCAATCTTATTTGTATAGCGCTTTTAACAATACGATTTGTCTCAAATAAGTCCAGATGTTGGTTGAGATCCCTAATGAACAAGCCAGAGGTGACAGCGGTGAGTTTACGCACTTGCCTCTCATTACATACCACAGAAACAAAGAAACAAAAAAAGAGAGAGAAATACTTAACAAGTCGTATACACTCTATAGCTTAAGAAGATTAAAGAAGTGATTAAAAGATTTGTATGAATAGAAAATAACTGGATTGCATTAGCTTGAGAAATTGAAAATCCATGAAAGTTTCCATTCATGCTGTCCGTTTTGGGATTAACTTCCTCTGTTCTCAATCTTTTTGAACTGTGTGTGTGTGTGTGTGTGAGTGTGAGTGTTAGAGAGTGGCAGAGATTTATCTGTTCTCCTCATTATCTGATGGTATTCATAATTCTCTTTCATTTATTAAGCTGATATGAAAGAGCTGCACTCACCCTCAGGGCACGCACACACACCCACACCCACACACACACACACACACACACACAGCTCTGTATGTTGTATCCACACCTTCTAATCACTCTTACTGAGCAGGGTCTCGTCTAGTTTGGTCAGATTTAATGTATCAGGCTGATCAGACTTGTCCAAATCTGGATTGATTTAATTATTTATGTTCTTAGGTCTATTTGTGTGTGTGTGTGTGTGTGTGTGTGTGTGTGTGTTAGTTTATTTCATTTCTTATTTAGTATTACATTGTTTACGTGAGTTTTTTATTCTTGAAGACAGGACGCCTCAGCCATTAATGCGGCTTTCATCACACGCTATGCAAGAGATTCTTCAGACACATTGTTGTCATGAAACTCAAACACAATGTTGTCATGAACACTTCATGTTTACTTCCTGTTTTCCTCATTCCTGCTCTTGCTGTGCTCTTAACACTCACCGTGATCAGCGTTCACGCCTTATGTCTTGTTTATTTCGGCAGTGTTTTTTCTAATACTCACTTGGTTTGTGTAAAAGCTGTGAGCCTCATCTCTCGTTCCCCGTTTCCATGGTCCTGATTATAGATTCTATAGTTTTCATAGTGTTCTTGGTCTTAAAGGAAAAATCCACCCTGAACGACTTTATCATTAACTAAGAATAATTTTGTAATGAAGATTGTCGTGATAATTACTTTCAGAACGCTGAATGTGAATCTGTGAAGATGATTAAAATTCATGTATTTAGAAGTGTTTACATTATATAGAAGGCGAAGAACTCCTGTGAAAGAACGTTAGCAATCTGTTTGCTAGGTGACATGGCTAATGTTGGCAATTAGCATCGTCATTAACACAGCAGAAATAGTTTCTGTAATTCAACCTGACACTGAATTATGCAACATTTTCCGTTCCAAAAGTAGGTGGTGCGGTACATAGTTAATTTTGGAACGGCTTTGTGAATATGCAGTTCATGATGCTAGTGATGCTGGTGTTTTTTTGGGTTTTTTTTCAAAATTTATTCATTCATTAAAAACGGGAATGAAACAACAGTCTCGCACTTTCTTGGGTTTTACTAGAGTATTAAAAAAAACACTTTAAAGAAAAGTAATATTAAGATTTTAACTGTCACACCACAGTTTACAGAGTGATAGAAAATTAATATTAAGAATTACAGGCAATTTTGAAGAAATAAAACACTTATGGTGTGCTGTTAAAGAATAATAATCAATGACACAATATGGTGTGATGTGGTACCATGTGAAGCAGAGTAACTGTTATGACAGCAAAGTTTATTATATTCCAATAACAGCACCTTTTTTTTCCATTTATAGTTACATTGAATTGTGTGGAGCAACCACCATACAAGTCCTTGTGAATGAGTTGTTACTATAGCAACAATAACCTATGGTTGTACACCAGGACATGCCAAGGGTTGTGTGATGCAGCACAACGCACAAGCTGAATGCCACTGCCCCGCCCCCTCCCCACCCCCAAATTGCATTATTTTTTAATACTCTTAATTTCGGTTAGACTTTCCGTTTTCTCCGTTTTCTCAGTAGAATGACAGGCCGTGCATTGTGTGTGTGTGTGTGTGTGTGTGTGTGTGTGTGTGTGTGTGGGAGAGAGAGAGAGATGCTGGTGAGGGAATGATTTTACCACAGCTGTAACATAGGTTATAACAGCTATAACAACTTTTCTCTCAGATATTTCACAACATTAAATCTAACTATATACTGTTAAAACATGCAGCGTGTAGTTCATTAATAAATTAAACATTGTAATGGCTGTGGTATAAGTGGAATAACACACTCCGCACTGTGCTGTTATATGAAAACAATGCAATTCGGGGGCACCGGCATTCTGCTTGTGCGTTGTGTTGCAGCACACCCCTCTTGGCAGGCCCTGGTGTAGAGCAAAAGGTTATTGACCAATCAGTATTGAGAATTCAATAACATTCTGCTTTAAGACTTAATAATAAGAGATAATATAAGAATAAGACTAAGAAGTAATAAGCGTGGTGATGTATAATTATACAGTAGACTGTCTCCACCACTAGTCGCTGTCTAGGTTAATTATCCTAATGTGTTCACCTGTTCCATGTTTCGCTTTGGTTAGTTTGCGTATTTCTACTCTCCTGTTCCTTTGTCTCACCGTGAAGTCTTGTCAGTTGTACATTTCTGAGCGTTGTTTCTCTGTCTGTGAGTTCCAGTTCTCCTAATTTTGTCCCTGCCTTATCTTTCATTTATGGATCGTCCTTCTTTGGACATGTGTATTAACCCCAGCTTGAAATTTACTCAGTGATATTTGGAATGAGACGATTTGTCACCTGCTAGCATTAGAAGCAAGGTTAAGGTGGATTCAATTACCCTTATTAAAACAAGTACAAATTATTGTACAAGTTGCTTAAGTAAACATAACAGAGTGAATGTAGCGGTTATGCTAATAGATCCGCCCACACAGATCGTGACTGTCTGTGCTTTGAACCCTGGTGTGGATTATTTACATGTGACTGCCTCTAGCTCCATTTCAACACCTCACTCACTGCACACAGCACAGACAGACGTGCATTAGTCACTGTCTCAAGTTTATATACAGTAAGCGTTCATCCTGCAGGTGACTGGTGCGGCGGGGTTTTACTGATTTACCGCTCTGAGCTCCAGCGTAGCGCATTCGTTAGTTATTTGTTAGATAATTAACCCCTTATTAGGTGAATTGAGTGAGTCGGAACACAGAGATGTGTGCAGTAGTAACAGTCATTTTGATTGATTAATTAAGGTCTTTAATACACACACACACACACACAGTAATTGTTAGACGCTCTGCTCCTGGACACCTAAAATACTGTGTATAGATTTTATTTGTATATAGGAACATTAAAAGCTACTCTGTGTGTGTGTGTGTGTGTGTGTGTGTTTGTGTGTGTGTTATCTATAGAGGGCAGTGTTCCCTCAGAGTAACAGTCTATCATTCACTGTCTATTTAAACAGTCAGTAGCAACTCTCTCTTTCTGTCTCTGTGCCTCTATCTATCTATCTATCTATCTCTGTCTATCTCCCTCCATCTCTTTCTTGTTCTATCTATCCCTGTCTGTCTGTCTGTCTGTCTGTCAGTCTGTCAGTCTGTCAATCTGTCTGCTCTCTCTCTCTCTCTCTCTCCCTCTGTGTGTGTGTGTGTGTGTGTGTTTCTATCTATATCTCTCTCATTAACAGAGATGGACAAAGGAAAACAATGAATATGATGGGAGCCTATTTTTAAAGTCCATAAGTGCTTATTGATTGAAACCTTACTCCTTCTGTGTGTGTGTGTGTGTGTGTGTGTGTGTGTGTGTGTGCGTGCGTGTGTAATGTTACACTCTAGGGTCACTAACATGTTCTAGATTACTCCATTTATAGCATTATTCTCCTCCTTCAAGCACAGCACTAACCTTCATGCTCTGATTAGATCTAAATGACCTTACTTTTTTTTTCTAAATGTAAAGTGTGTCTGTTTCCATAAATACAGTTTACATTGTTAATAACCGGTATGAATATACGATATACTTTTACAACTGTATGGCTGTAAATTAAAGACAAATCCTGAATCAGAGGGAGTTTGATTCCTAATTAGTGAACACTGTACCATCATCTGTACCATCATTTCACTTAATAGCATATATACTACAGCACTGTCGAAAAAAATGTGAATTGTTGATATGGTGAAGTTTTCTATGGGGAGATGTATTTTAGCAATTTTGGCAGAAATTTCCATATTCATTGCTTTGCAATTTTGTCAAGCTATAACTTTAAGTTTTCCGCCAAGGTGTTTGTGCTTTCTCATGTAACGGTGAAGAAAAAATATTGCAGCAAACAAAGTGAATAAGAATCCAAACATCCACAACCCTAAGGCAGACAGATGTCAAAACACTAATGATCAGGTGCAACAAGGCCAAAGGCAAGCCGGATAAGCGAGGTTATTGTTCAAGGCAAATAAATGCACGAGGTAATAAGAAGGCCCGGAACTTACACAGACATGGGTATTGGCAAGACTTCGCAATGATCTAGTGTCCATGAACTGAATAAATACTCCGAAATCAGGAAGCGAATGGTAGAGATCATGCTAGTACTCTGGTGAGTGTAAGAAAAAGAGGAAAAGAGTCTGGCGAGGCAAAAAAGAGAGGTAATACCTGTGGTATAAGAGCAATAAAACTCTTTGAAACATGCTCTTATAGAGAAACAATCCACTTCCGGGTGATTACAATAATTTCTTGTTACGAATTCTCCTCATTGCATGGCGAGCATGTCATGACATGTGCTTTCATTCTGGTTTGTTTCTATCTTCGCCCTTTTCATTGGTTATTTCTTTGGATCACTGGTCTGTTTCTAATGTGTGCACCTGTTCCGAGTACCGCCTTTAATTGCTTTTCTTTATGTCTCACTGAGAAGTCTAGTAGAGTTTATTTTTGCATTACTGACTCCTACCTCATCATCTCTCATGTTACACACCTCTTCACATCGCACCACCCCATCATTGATTCCTTTCCTATAACAGCACACCCCCAAGTGTTTTATTTCTTATGCATTATCACCCGTTCTAAATGAAAGAGTGTAAACATATTAGCAATAAAGCCAATTCTACTCTGCACCATGGCACAGCCTCCATCTACACGTTTAATTCCTATTTTTATTTCATTCTCTCTCTCTCTCTCTCTCTCTCTCTCACTCTCTCTCTCACTCTCTGCAGTGCTCCTCATGTACGATTATGAATCACAGGCGATTCTAGACCACCTACTATTCACCTCAGCCGCCTGCAAATTTTGTCTTTCTCTAACTAAAATAAATTCCTTTAATTTTCTAGTCTCGATTTTTCTAAGCATGAAATTACCATCCTGTCACTTGCCTTCCAGACAGATGCAGTCTACTAGTTTAACAATTTTTTTTTTAACAAGCTTACCTTTTCAGAATACAAAGATCAGTATCTAATTAGGCTGTATATGGATGCTGAAAAAAATCGTCATGTATTGCATGTAGCACCGCAAGAGGACCGAGAGAAGGCGGACCAAGACACCATAAAAGTGAACACGTGAATAAAAGTGAGTTTTATCACCTCACCCCCATTATTCCCAGAGCAGGCTACAGATCCACCTTGACCCTGACCAAGATAAAGAGCTTACAAAGATGGATGGATGGATGGATGGATGGATGATTTATAGTATAGTCAAATGTACCTTTTCTTTCATAGGGACCAACCAAATATCACCACAAGGTCAAAAATTGTCACATATCTATACAATTATGGGTATATTTGATCCCTATGAACAACTCTTTCTTTCTCTCTCTCTCTCTCTCTCTCTCTCTCTCTCTCGGAACTACAGGCCACTTGAAATTGGTTCGCCGTGTACTTATAACCCATATTCTCACCCTCCTAATAAACACATCTCAAGCTCTTGAGGTGAAAGAAGCACTTATTTAATAACAGCAGTGATAGCTGAGAAGATTATTTTTAGTTCTTCTCAAGTTCACTCTCTGAGAAGGCAATCTTTATGCCACTATACTGTGTCTCACGCTATACATCCAGCACACATGCTCTTTTCACGTAAGTAACACCATTCTGACCTGAATTAGGCACCTTACAGCATTAGCACATCACAGTTTCACTGCTCCATGCTCCAGCATAACTCATGCTTTAGTCATTTGTTATCTAATTAATCCTTCATAGTGTAGAAATACAGTATGTCATGGTTATGATGAAATTGGCACTGAACTACATTACCCATCATCCCCAGCACGTCACATGACCATGTGGCCACACGATCACTGATCACCTACACCTGTTTTGTGTTAACTCTAATCAGAATCCCTATTTAATGTCCTGGTCGCTGTATGTTTCATTGTCAAGCTTTTGTCGTTGTTGTGCGTATGTGTTGTGCGTTCCACAGCCTTGATCATAGTCTGCCTGTTTTTGCCTTGTAGCCATTGTTTATGTTCATACAGTAGTTCTTGTTTTCACTGTTTTTGGTTGATATACAATAAAATCTGCATTTGCATCTGCCTTCGTCTCATAGTCGTGACAGAAAGCTTGACCGAATCATGGATGCAGCAGATTTTTTCCCCATCCAGGAAGTTCTCCTAGAGAGGAACCGCATACTGTGGGAGCAACAGGGGAAGGGAGCTTGGGTCAAGGCCACTCAGGAATGGCTTGATGCCATGCACCCCTTCAGGAAATTTTTTTTTTTGGGGGTTGGGTGGTGCTGACCCAACCAAAACCATCTCCCACCCTCCCTGCCCCACTTCGGACGCCACTCAGTCTACCTGCCCAACTCTGGACGTCGTTCAGCCCCCTTGCTCCATGGAGAACAAAGCTCCACCTCCTAGCTCCACTGTGGATATCGCTCCACCTTCCTACTCCACTGAGGACGTCACTCCGCCTCCCTGCTTGGCTGAGGACGTTGCCAAACACTGAAAATTAGCTGAATTAGAAATTTTTTGTTCATAGCATACCTAGCAATGCAACCAATGTTCAGACGTTAACTTTTGACAATGAGCACCAAATGGCTCGTTAATTTAAAACTATGTGGAGAGCAGGCTTGAAAGGTTAAGGCTTTAAACCTTGGGTTTTATTAGTTACCCAAACTATACATTGAAAGTAATAATTAATTTAAAAAAATAATTGAAATGAAAAATTAATTTTAAAAAATGTCCAATAAATCTTTCTTAGATTTGACGTTATAAAATAATAATTTTAAATTATTATGCTGCCTTTAAGGTGAGGTTGCAACTTGTAATTCTTTGCCAACAACCAGTAAAAGAAAAAAACACCCTCTCAACTTGAAATTTCAACTTGTCAGCTTGGGGTAATTTTCGGAACTACCAGTTAATTTATTTTTTTTCCTTCATACATCGAAAGTCCTGAGATGGGAAATGACGTCATTACAATTTTACGGAATTAACACTTATAATGCACAATGAATGCAGCATCAATGTCTGTGTTGGAATCCTGATGAAGTACTAGTGAACACTTTATGTAATAATTGTAATAAATATTAATTTATTGGATAACCTTTTTTTTCCTTGAATACCTTATAAACTATTAAAATGACCTGGGACATCTCTATACCTTTACCCTCATAAAGAATTCAAGGATCTATGAATAAACATGAGTATGCAAATTAGAGCACCTCCACTACCCTGCTCATGCTATGTTATTATCTATAATGTACTTCACTATTACAAAAGGGCCAGAGGCCATACTGAGAAAATGTGGCCATGTATATATGAAACTCAGACTGACTCTGAGTCCGAAAAGAAGACATTTGTCACCAGCCTTTTGCAATTATTGGCTGATCGGTTATCAACTTGCATTTACTGACACTACTCACTCCTGCTGTACAATTGTACTGTATTTTACAGTCAGTAACATCAGTACATAACTAGCTGAATAGTTCACTACTACTAATTTGTCATGAGTGGGATCTTAATAACTTTAAAACTAACCAAACTTCTTGAATCTACCATAACAACAACCATTTTGTTCATGGGACATGCCTGGCACGATTCCCTTTGTCCACTGAGCATTGTACTCATGTCAAGTGCTTTTGTTTTGGTTTTTTGGGTCTGTCTCCTGCCCTTGTTGTATCATTATTTTATTACTTTAATGTGTTGAAGTATTCTGTGTTCAGCCCTTAATTAATTTCCTATAATTCCCTGCCGTTTCTACTTCTCGTTGCGAAGTCTTGCCAATCATATTGTCCATTTCTGAGTGTTATTTCTTGTCAATTGTCCTGTTTTCTGACTAGTGCCTGTGTCACTCTATTTCTAAGTATAGATTATCCTTTCTTGATATTGCCTACATGTGTATATACCCCGCATTAAGCTATAAATACAATTCTTGGCTGTTCCCTAAGAGTGATCAGAACCACTGTGCTTACGAAGTCTTAAACTCAGCTCTCACACTATAAGGAGAAATTTATTTAAAAAAAAAAAAGAAAGAAAGAAATACCAGTGTTTCTAAAAGTCATTAAAAGCTCCTAGAGGATTGTTAGCATTATCCACAGAGGGAATTTATCTTCACTAGCAAGTTAGCAAGATCGATGCGTCCTAAATCTCATTCGGGTAGTCCTGAGAGAAATATGGGGAAATATAAAATGTACTGGACTTTATAAGTATGAATAGAAAATGGGATTTTAGTCCCTGTCACATTTCCTCCGTGTCTTATTTACACTCCCGCCTCCACACGCCATCAGATGCACCCTCAAGCATGCGAAGGAGTTTTTTGTGCATTTCGCCATAAACATTATTTATATAGTGTATAACAGAGATGACTAGAATATATACAGTGTGTGTATTACAATACATTTTACATTTGTACAGTGATCCAATGAAAAGACGTGGACTGGGTTAATGCATTTCTAAGCAGTGAACAGTGCAGGTGAGTTTTGTAAATATTCCAAGGAAGTTATCCAAATGAATTATGGATTATGGATTGGATTCGATTGTGCATTAATGCTCTTTTTCAGCTGTGTTATCAGGGCTTTCTCAATCCACCAGCTAAAATCCGATTAGATAACTTATGTAAAACGGGTTCCCACAGGACAAAGAAGAGAAAAATGCCTTTTAATGAATGCAGAGATTCTGTCTCTACATTCAAGTGTCTCTCTATTTGCAGTAGCATAGTTTTTTTTTTTTTAAATTAAAAACAGCGTGTGTGAAAACAAAAGGCAGTTTGCTTGAAGTCTTGCAAATTGGTAATTGGTTTTATATATATATATATATATATATATATATATATATATATATATATATATAAATGTTAAACTGAGAAAATGTTAGACTGAGAAGAACAGTAACCAAGGGTTGCCAGATCCTCTGTTTTGTTTTTGTTTTTGTTATTTTTTTGGTTTATTTGTTTGGAGGTTATTATACCATACCATACCATACCGTAGGTTATTAATTATATCAATGTTTGGAAAGCAAAATAGTTAAGCTGTGTTTTTTTTTGTTTTTTTGTTTTTTTTGACGCAAGCAGTAAACATGGTATATATAACGCACAAGTGCCAATATTGCTAACATGAAAATACTAGCAGGATAAGATAAAAAAACAGAGTTTCACCACAGAAACCCAAGCTTACTCTATGTTGGTGGATGAGATGATTATTTTTTTTCCCCCAGATCTGCGCCATGGTAACGGACACCCTTATTTAATAATAGCAGCTCCTCCAATCTTTTTCACTGACCAAAGAGACCACAGTCCTGTCCATTAGTGTTTTTATTGGCTCACAAGACCAAGATTCGTGAATTCACAAGTCAAATTTTTATTCGCGTTAGTAAATGCCACAGCTAAACCATAGATGTTTACTTGCTGTGCGTTAATAGTTTAGTCCTTAACGTTGGTATTTTTTTTATTTATAACAATAAGACAATTGAAGAAGTTTTAATACTTTGTCTTTTAAAATGGATTGTATAATGTTACTTTGGAAATGTTACCACATATTTGTCTTGATTTTGAATGGGACAGATTTTGACCTTTTTGGAGATAATTTTGAGTGTAAATTGAGCTTTTTTTCCAGGCAGACCTGGCAACCCTGTCTATAATCTTCTAATAGTAGAATCCGTAAGCTGTGATCTACAGAAAAAGAATGATTAGATCACATGAACAGATCCAACCTTTGGTTAACTGATGGCTCATTGGTTAAAGCTTCAGGCTACTGGTCAGAAAGTTGAGCTTTCAAATGCAGGAACCAACAAGCTGTCGAGGCAAAAGACCCTTAACCCTTGTACTGTAAGTCGCTGTGGATCAAAATATCTGATTAATCTAAATTAATTAACGGAAATGGATTGGCTGGCAGCATAAACGTCTACATGAGCCACTGCTTTAGAATCATCAGAGACACCATTTGTCTTATTCTACAGTGTATAGGTTCTTAACCTTGGGGTCGCGACCCTACTTGAGATGCAGATAGGGGTCACAGGAGATTTTTTTTAACTTGCTATAACTATCCAGAGTGGCCTTTTCACACCAGACATGTGCACCGAGTGTATTATTCTGCTTGTGTTATATTTCATTAATAGCTAGAAATACAGCTAATGACAATGTTGATGTCCTATTTTGCAATCTAAACAGCACTCGGGTTGTATTTCCAGCTGTATCATGTTGTAATGCAGCAGCTTGCACTATGACGTCAGTTTAAAAATAAATAAATAAAAGATCGTGAACATTCTAACAGAGCATAAAAGTAAAAATCACAGATATCTGCTTGCTCATTTGCTTGTGCCGATTTGTGGTTCAGGGTTCAGTGCCTTTGTATAAAACCCAAAGTACACTGGTGAGCTTCTGTAATTAATTATGAAAGCATTTTATTCCGAGTTTAATTTAGGCATATGGTTAACTCATTTTCCTGTGTAGTGACTCATAAAGCGCGTGACACTTCATTCACTTCTTCAGAATCACAACTGCCAGTATAAATGAATCGCCACTCCTTTTTTTTTTCGTATGTAGCCTAATTTGGAAGGAGCATGATAAAATATTACTTTCTACCTTTTTACTTTTTAACCAAATCACCATTAGGACTGCGCTGCTCTAACGTGATTTCAGAACATTTTAAATGAAACCATTTCATGTTTCAAAGTCAAAATGTTTATATCGTGCAACCCCTAAGTGAATGTATAAAGAATGCCGCTAGGATATACTTAATAGGGCATCTGTCACTCAATGTAGCCCAAGGTGAAATCCTCAGACTTCACACTTTGCAGTTGTTCTTGGGTCAGAAGTTAATCTAAGGTTAAGGTTATAGGTGGCTGAGACGTCAATAAGGTCACTGGTTTGCTTGTGTTTCTCTTTCTAATAGACAGTCATTGAACATCACATTCTGTGTCACTTATTGACTTCAGTAACTGTTGATTTGTTTAAAGCCTTTCACTGACACTTTTATATCGAACACAGCTCACACAAGGCACTGGCATTCTGTATCATATACTGTAATACTTGAAGACATTTTTCATATTTATTTTTTATATTTAGGTTTGCTAGCAAAGTGCTACAAAAACAACACGGTTACATTTAAGAAGAAAATATTTAAATTACTTATTTAAAATATAATTATTTAATGATTTGTTTACAATTTTTATATATGTTCATTTACTTATTATATGTGATCTTTATGTCCAATAAGTGACTTGTACCTTCTTAAAATGTGTTTAAATGGAACTCGTAGATTCGTGCTGTTGACATGGAGGTCAAGCAATTAAAGTCATGAGATCACTGTTGCTAGGCAACTATGTGATAAAGACTGTAAACAGCTAGCTAATAATCGATTATGAAATATTTACCTAGCTAGCTCGTAAGGCTTTTATACAAGTAATCTAAGAGTGTATTGACGATAGAAATAAGCCAAAATAATTTTAAATTGTAATATTTTCCTCAGACTTGTTGGTAAATTGCTTAGAAAAACTGCAACAATTACGCTACCACTGACCGCTAACTAAACTTCCCTGGATTCCTCTACTCTGAGGAGCTTCGACACTGCATCATGGTGTAATATGTAAGGAATAAAACACTTGGGAGCATGCCATTATAGGAAAATAATCAGTGACAGTTACTGTTGCCACCCCACAGTTAATTATTGTTCTCTAACAGCATGTCCTATAGTTTGAAACCACAGCACACTTTTGACACATCATACTTTTTATCCATTTATAGTTACATTTAATGTTGCGGAACCTCTGTATAGCAAGTTCCTGATATCACTTGCTGACCGATCACCACGGATTGTTGCGAGGACTTGCTGACACTGGAGACTCCTTCCTCAGAGAAAACGTACATCAACAATTACACGTTTTTAATCCATTTATGTGGAGTGTCATAAATTTTCATGTTTCTATAGTATGTGTTTCTGTATACTATAGAAACAATGACGTACTGTCAGAACTGATGTTATGGAAAAATTCATCTGCCATCTTCTGACCAATCAGATCTGAGCATTCAACAGCACTGTGGTATAAATCATGACAGCAATATCATATTGTCATATTGCACACTCCTGGTGTGTGTTTAGGCTTATATTGACTATCGCAACCTCTAGTCAATGCTCTTGTAATAAACAGCCATGGGTCATGTGACTTCAGCGAGGTGGCTGTTATAGGCAGTGTACTTTCATGGCGTGAACGTAGTTTAAAACACACTCGGGGAAGATCATGCTGTACTCACGCTTCACTTTCAGAATAAAACCAAATATCAAATCATACTCTCCTACATATTACAGAACTCATACTACAATGGCAGTATAATTCTTAGCCTATAACAAAGTAAATATAAACTGAACAACTAGTTGATTAATCGACTAGACCAGGGGTTCTTTAAATAGATAGATAGATAGATAGATAGCTGTGCATAAAGGTAGTGGCCAAACACAAACTCATCAAATTGTTGCGAACTGTTACGATCATGATCACTGGACTTAAGAAAATAAAAAACGTAATTAAGAAAAACGCTAACACAACCTGTAATGCTTTTAATCTATATTCATTTTTCACTGCTAATAGATCCTTACATGTAACAAATTGGACCGTGAACCTCTTTAAACATCAGCAGTTTATCCACTATGAGAAAGCCGATTAATCCGCAGTAATTGGCTGTAAAATGGGGTGAAATTGGCTAAAGCCTCAGAGAGAAGAGATAAAGAGAACAATTTAATATTTATCACACGGGACCATTAGCATAAACACAGGAGCCGTTTAGTGTAATTAAACAATCCCTCTTCTGTTTAAATGCTTTCGCGTCTTCCTTCCCTCTCTGTCAGTCTTGTCAGATCATTTCTCATTGATTTTTGCTCTTTTTTTCTCCATCTGCTGTCATTCTCTTGTTCGGTCTCCTTGGTTATACTTCAAGGAAGATGCTTACTTTTTTTTTTATCTCAAAAAGCGAATTTTCAGATTTTTTTTTTTTGAATATCTGCAAAATGACATGCAACAGGCTTCAACACGGTATAGAATTACATATTTCTCACAATGTGGAACAGATTTGGATGCGGCCACAAGAGCAAAATCATCCCCAGATTGAACAGAAGAATAGTGTGAAAAGTAGACAAAGAGCCAAGGAAAACTTCCAAAGAGATACAAACTGAAATCCAAGGTCGAGGTACATCAGGGTCTGATCGCACCATCCGTCGCTTTTTGAGCGACAGAAGAAGACCCAGGAGGACTCCACTGTTGAAAGAAAAACATAAAAAAAAGTCAGATTGGAATTTACTAAAATGCATATTGACAAGCCACAGTGCTTCTGAGAGAATGTCCTTTAGACAGATGAGACAAAACTGAAGCTTTTTGGCAAGTCACATCAGCTCTGTGTTCACAGACGACAAAATTCAAAGAAAAGAACACCATACCTACTGTGAAACATGTTTCTGGGCTACTTTCCTACACCTGATTATATGATTATATAAAATATATAATCATATCAAGCTATAATAGCATATAATACATATAAACAATATATTAATAAATGTATTACTTACTTGTAATACTTAATTATTAGTACTAGTATTAGTATTATTGTCTATTTGTTACATTTACTATAACCATTCAATGTGACAAATATGCAATTATCGAGGAAATTTGGAAGGGGGCAAATACTTTTACATGGCAGCATAGTGTTAAACAACGTCTCATTCATTCTAGGAACAGAACAGCACTATAATATTATATAATAATATATAATATATAATCATATCAAGCTATAATAGCATATAATACATATAAACGATATATTAATAAATGTATTACAATACTTAATTATTCACAAAATAACTAGGAAATGCAAGATTGGTTTTTAAATCACTGAGTACACAGATTTATGTCCTGAGGAGGCAGGTGAAAAAAAAAAAAAAAACACAGAAAATAACAGAAAAATATCACAATTTTCCTTTACAGAGGTATTTATTATATGCACTCTTTAATGATTTCTTCCCTTATTTATTTGCTCATTATTCCCTTAAATTATAAACCTTCTCCTATTCAGAAAGCATTTTCTGTCACGAGCTGTCAGACAGTAAATTATTTAATTTTCTGCATTTCAGACAGGTAAATATCAGCTTGGTTGTTGCACATGTCTATCACAGAGCCTCTCCCTGTTTCTGTTTCTGTTATGTCTTGTTAGTCCTGTCTATTCATTATATATAGACATAACAATATATACTTCTGTAGTTCGCAAATTCTTGTTGTATAAAAATTTTAAGTTGTTTTGTTACTTGATTTTTTTAGTTAAAGTGTGTTTATACCTAATTCTTGGGTTGTTGGTTTCCCAGACCCTTTGATTTTTTTTTTCTTTTGACTGTTAACTCTCTGTTTGGAGTAAACCCTGTTTAGCTAACATACAAACCTTTCTTTTAGTTTTTACTTGCGATGTTGCGTTGGTTAGGATCTGTGGGGTCGGGTTGCCAGCACTGCAGCTTTCACACAGAATTGGGCAGTCACGAAGTGGTAGAGGAGGTGGATGCAAGTGCAGATCATTTATTGTGTGAAGTACAAACAAAAAACAAAAAAAACATGAAAACAAGAACCATTAACATGAATTGCGGATACGAGGCAAGCGCCATGCAGACTATAAGCGATAATGAGGCACAAACGGCAACTACAACAGAAGCTTGACAGTGAGAAACTAGAGCTTAAATAGTGGTGCTAAACAAGGCATGACAGACACAAACGAGAGAGGCCAAGTCAACACCTTGAACGCTTGAACGTCATGTTCCTCAAACCATTCCTGAACAATTTTTGTAGTCTGGCAGGGCGCATTATCCACTGCCATTAGGGAATACCATTGCCATGAAGGGGTGTACTTGGTCTGCAACAATGTTTAGGTAGGTGGTACGTGTCAAAGTAACATCCACATGAATGCCAGGACCCAAAGTTTCCCAGCAGAACATTGCATAGAGCATCACACTGCCTCCACCGGATTGCCTTCTTCCCAAAGTGCCCCGGGTAAGTGACGCACACACACCTGGCCGTCCACATGATGTAAAAGAAAACATGATTCATCAGACCAGGCCACCTTCTTCCATTGCTCTATGGCCCAGTTCTGATGCTCGCGTGCCCATTGTAGCCGCTTTCGGGGGTGGACAGGGGTCAGCATGGGCACTCTGACTGGTCTGCAGCTACGCAGCCCCATACACAGCAACCTGCGATGCACTGTGTGTTCTGACACCTTTCCATCATAGCCAGCATTAACCTTTTCAGCAATCTGTGCTAATAGTAGCTCATCAGTGAGCCTTGGGCGCCCATGACCCTGTCGCCGGTTCACTGGTTGTCCTTCCTTGGGCAGCTTTTGGTAGGTACTAACCACTGCATACCGGAAACACCCCACGAGACCTGCCATTTTGGAGATGCTCAGACCCAGTTGTCTAACCGTCACAATTTGGCCCTTGTCAGAGTCACTCAGTTCCTTATGCTTCCCCATTTTTCCTGCTTCCAACCCATCAACTTTGAGAACTGACTGTTCACTTGCTGCCTAATATATCTCACCTCTTGACAGGTGCCACTGTAATGACATAATCAATGTTATTCACTTCACCTGTCAGTGGTTTTAGTTGCTGATCGGTGTATATGTAAGTCTTGGATATGGGGAGAGTCAGATTGTACTGGTTTAATTGACCATTTATTTTTTAATAATTTCCAACTAATAATCCATGTGACCTGTTTTAGGAACAGAAAGTGAGCATGTCTATGCAAGTGCGGCAGATTGAGCAGTGGTAGCTCAGCAGTTCTGTGCTAATGATTAAAAAGCTTGTGATTTCAAATCCCATGGCTGCCAGAGAGCTACTTCTTTTTTTTCCAAAAAAAAAAAAAACCCTTCGACTGCTCAGCTTTATGCTTGGATTGAATTCTGCCTCACTTATAAGTCCCTTAAAAAACACAAAAGAATAAAAGAGCTGTTCATCTTGGTCATAAAGCAGCCCATAATATTTTTGCACATAACTCCCGCAGTTCCTACGATGTGGCTGATTTTCAGTGCGTTCATTTGTCACTGATCCTCCCTCTCCCACATCCTTTACTCCATCAAAGCTCAGCACCACTGGAGATCCACACTAATACAATACACACTAATGATCATACAATATTTAAGCCAGGCCCTTGGCAAGGACGAACGTTGCCATGACACCCGGAGAATGAAGATGGATGGCGAATGAGCGGATCAAGAAAGTTAGCTTACCCTCTTTGGTTATGCTAATCTGCACTGATTCCAAAATGGCAGATAGAAAAAAAAAAGTGTGTATTCTGATTCAGGGTATGTGTGGGGACACACTAGGGATCAGGACCTACCTAGTTGGCCTAGTTTCTGATTATTTTAGTTCTTTATTTTAAGAATGTGACTTCTGGAACAAATCAACATTCCTGTTAATCCTCAAGTCCACTCTTTAAAGTATCTTTCATTCTTTAGTCATACAACTAATATGACAATATTCTATATATCTTAGTGATTATCAATATATACAACACTGGGAAGTTATCCAACAAGGACTAAAAAATTTTTTTTGCTTCATATTTACCAAGGTCAGTCATTTTTTTTAATGATCTTATTCCACTTTTTCAGACTTTTTTAGAAAATTTTAAAGGGGCGGTTTGTAATTTTTAGAGCCCTCTGCTGCCTGTGAGGCGAATTATAATTGTAGTAAAATCATTAACAAGACTTCATCTTCCCCCAAACAATCCTTCCCACTTTTACTGAAATTATGTTTATCTTCTGAGTTGTGTATATGGAAATGGGCGGGAACGGAGCAGCATTTTTCCAATTGTGGGTGGGGCTTATTTATGAGTTGGGAGAATATAAATGCAATATTAAAATAAAGAAGCTAGCCAGATTCTTTACATGGCAATATTGTAAATTTTACAATTTTACAATATTGTACAGTTTTTTTTAAAGGTAGCTTCGAAATGACATGATTGTTACAGATCTGGAAACAGTTTTCAACATTACAAACGGCACCTTTAAAGACATCATAAAGCCAATCTGGCTTCAAGCCAGTCATAAAGCTTAACCAATGTTGCTGTATTCTGAATTGGCGTCGAAAAGTTATATGGATTTTTATGTGGGGAAAGTTCTGCGTATTCAGAGTTGGTTTACGCACATACTTAAGTTGATTTTCTGAGCATCTGATTCAGATCAGATCACTGAAATGGCCTGTATGTAGTTGGTATGTAGGTTGCCAGATTTTTTTTTAACAGGATGCTTTTTCGATAACATCTAGACCACTGCCTTTAAACAAAAGCCTTTCCCTTTATGCCTGAAAAAAAAAAAAACTTGAAAATCCAGACTGAACATTCAATTCTAAATATGGCCCATAAAGATTAATATAGGGGTGATGTTTGATCAAAGACATGTCCATAGGCATTTTTAGGAGAAACACTCTACAATTTTTATTCTGACAAAAGCAAAATAGTGGCAATAGTCGTTTTTTTTTTGTCATCCCTGAATGTCATGCTTCCAGATTCATACTGAAAAAAAAAACACTTCTAAATACTAATGTATGTGTATGGCCTAGTGTTTTTCCTTGGTATTCGACTGTAAGTGTCTTTCTTATTCCAGTGCTCATTTTTATCTGCGGCTCGCTCTGTTCTTCCAACACCTATCCCACACTTCTTTCTGACAGATCTGTGCTTGGACTGGGTTCTGCTTCTGACTTTATCACTTTAGGATAAACGCATCTGTAAAAGAAATAAATATAATTCTAAATCCCACTTTGATTTGTGCACTTTATGGTTTAGTGCATTGAGCTGCAGGTTTGAATCTTTCTTTCTACAAGCACCAGTTACATTCAGCATAATAGTGCATAATGATGCAATCCTCCTCTCCCACAATACTCTCAGCATTGCAGTGTTCGTATAATGTGCTGTTCTTCCCAACCCAATCTCATGCAATAGTCACTAAAACTTTAAATCAGAGAAGTGTTCGTAAGTGGTGACATAAACCTCCATAAACATTTATCAAGGCTTATTCCAGCAGGCATCAGCTGTCATAATGACAAAAGTTCATGAAAAAGATTTCCAATGACCCAAAGTTGACTCATGTTTTGTGGGACATTGTCCTGGTAGCATATCCGGATTTTCAAATTTTACTTGTATTAATTGTGTTTCAAATCGGTCATATGTGTACTTCTCGTCTATATGTATATTTGTATTGTATATACAGTGCCAAAAATTTTACAAGCTTTGTGTGAATTCTGCCATTATGTTGTCATGAAATAGTTATAAGTTTTGTGTGCACTCTGTCATTATTGTATCATGAAATTGTGAGAAGTTTTGTGTGCACTCTGACATTATTGTATCATGAAATTGTTAGAAGTTTTGTGTTGCTCTGTCATTATTGTATCATGAAATTGTTAGAAGTTTTGTGTGCACACTGTCATTATTGTATCATGAAATTGTGACAAGTTTTGTGTGCGCTCTGTAATTATTGTATCATGAAATTGCTAGAAGTTTTGTGTGCGCTCTGTCATTATTGTATCATGAAATTGTGACAAGTTTTGTGTGCACTCTGTCATTATTGTATCATGAAATTGCTAGAAGTTTTGTGTGCACTCTGTCATTATTGTATCATGAAATTGTTAGTTTTGTGTGCGCTCTGTCTTTATTGTATCATGAAATTGTTAGAAGTTTTGTGTGCACACTGTCGTTATTGTATCATGAAATTGCTAGAAGTTTTGTGTGCGCTCTGTCATTATTGTATCATGAAATTGTGACAAGTTTTGTGTGCACTCTGTCATTATTGTATCATGAAATTGTGTGAAGTTTTGTGTGCACTCTGTCATTATTGTATCATGAAATTGTTAGAAGTTTTGTGTGCACTCTGTCATTATTGTATCATGAAATTGCTAGAAGTTTTGTGTGCGCTCTGTCATTAT
>CM040481.1:12351510-12399416 GCA_022758105.1 Pangasianodon gigas
AATTAATGCTTAGGTCTTAATTTTATAAAAATTGAGTTTTATACAAATTCAGTTGTATGAAAAGCCACAGAAACCTATCCTGCCTCTTTCCCCAACTTTAAATGTCGATAGCATCCAATCTCATAGAAGATGTATGACATTTCTAACAAAGAAATGTTAGAGAGCCTTTTGTAGAAATTCACTCATGCATGAATTCGTTCTTAAGAAAAGCTAAAGCCATGTCTGCCTATATATAAACCTTATATGATATTTTGCACAAATAGTACGAATGTAATGTGTATTCCTACAAATTAACATTTTCATGATTGTTCTTACATATATGACCATAGACTTTGCTTCCGGGAATTAGAAAAGGAAAAAAAATGCCAAAGCAAAGGTCAAAAGTGGCATGTAGACATGTAGAGCAATTAATTGAGCAGCAGAAAGGTGTGTGTGCGTGTGTGTGCGTGTGTGTGAGAGAGCCATATTATGTCTCCTGAGCTGCTGTAACCTCACACAGAATAAAAAGAAGAAAAATGAGCTTATGCATATGAGAGATAATTATGATAGACTGCAACACTCCCTTATATCCTATAAGTAATTTCCTCCTCCACTCACACTCCCGCTCACACATACGCACACTCACTCACACACACACACACACACACACATACCACCTATATGTATGATTGCACTTCACTGGTGAATAAAGAGGATCTGATCAGATTCATTAATTTGCCATATTTATGAAGAGGAGAGGCGGCATTATAACATCTCAAGCGTGCAATCACCAAAGCCTCTGTTTTCAAAATTAATACAGTCTACTTAAAATGGAGATGAAAAGTACCATCGGGAACACTTCAAATATTCATTTGTCCTGGTATCATATGCGCAGAACATATGGTGTCTTTGTTTCAAAGCAGTCAGCATGTCATCGAATTAATCTGCAAATTAGCCAAGTGCTTAATATGGAAAAAAAAAAGTTTCAGATTTTTAGTTATGCCAAGCTTCATCTTTTTTTTTAAAGTTCTTTTAATGAATCATGGTGGAACGGTACGACCTGTAATTCAGAGTATGATAACGGTGCAAGCCACCATCACGGTTTTGAGTGTATTCCAATAATACCTGCATATGAAATGCCACAGCGGTTATGGAAAGTGCTAGAATATTTCCAATGGACTTATTAAGAGGATAATTATTCAGCTTTTGCCTGGCGTTTTAAAGGGTGTGATTTTAAACTATTAAAATGATGCAGGTTGAACACCTTTACTCGCAAAAAAAGAAAGGCAGGATCTATGAATATGCATAATTATGCAAATTGAAACTCCCCCTTAAGATTATGCAGTGGCAACCCCACCTAGTCCCTTAACTACCCCGCTTATGTTGTACTTCATGGAAATATTTCAACGTTGGACAGACCCAGGTCTTGATTTATTAAAGGTTTGCATGTGCAAATTTGATAACATCTGGAAAATACTGTATGTGCAAGCTGATTTACTAATATCCGACAAATGATTGCGTCTTTCAAATGAGCAAAATAGTATGTGTCGTCCATTCTGTGTGTATGTCTTAATGAATACGCAGCTTGTCGCATTTCTACCAACAAGTGATTATGGCCTTATGTAGCTTTTCATATTGATATAATGTCCTTGTTATTACAGCAAATTGTACGTATTTCTATTGAATGAGTTTAACATAAACGTGCCATTATTGACGTATTTACATATTTTACTCAAGGGGAAATTCTGCCCTTAATTTAAATACGTTGATCCATGAATTACTTCGTACTTTTGAATTTTGCACCTGTAATGTGATTCACTTCGCCTGAAAGTCTTTCACAGACACAAATCCGTACAACCGAAAGGCGTGTATTAAATGTGTGGAAACCCATTTCTGTCAGTTAAAGACAACAATATACCATATAAGTGTGAAAAGACCACAGCACTGTTGAAATCTCCATTCTGATTGGTCAGAAGGTACTGCCTAATTTTCTATAACAGTAGCTTCAATTCTAATTCAAACCACAGGTTTATATTAACGCGCGGAGTTACGAGATACACTCTAGCATGCCGTATGTCTTACAAACCAGAAAAGTACAGTCACTCAGCTTGGACAGTGAGTGTGCTTTAAGTTGTTCTATCATGAATTTTCTGTGTACTATTGTGTACTATGGACTTTTGTGAGTCAGTTGAGTCTAGATTTTTGCCACTAGAATTGTTTTATTGTATATATTATTGTTGATTTTCTTATAACAGCACATCCAAAATAGTTTTTATTCCCCTTGTACCACAGAGATTTGTGAACGCAAAGCAATTTTTTAAACATAATGATTAAAAGTTAAAAGTTGATCTAAATTTGTATGTGACGCCATTCGTGTAAATAACACAAATAATCAGCAACGCATCCACTAACCACCAATCCGCATGCAATCTAAACACACAAATCAGCACTTGTTATTTGTAATCTTACAATGTTGAGTTTACTGCTTCTGTACAAATGTACTATATATTACTATTGGGGACATTAGCACATATTGTATGCTAGTTAGCTGGCTAGTTAACTTCTAGCAAATTAGCTCACTTTTGTCACATATACATAGAGATAATCATGGATTTTGGTATTTTGTGTGTCGATTTGTCATATTTTCAGCCAAACCTTAACAATTACACTTTTATTCGACACTAGTATGAGTGAAGTTAGCTAGCTATGTTGTTTAGCTAAAAATTTCAAGTTACCATGTTGTCATATTTGAATTGTTCGTTTATGATGATCACAAACTGAGCTCATACGAATCCCTTTTTTTCTTCTTCTTTTTTTTTTTTCAGTGGAAGCAATGATTCTCAGAAAGGCTCTGTCTTAATTGGAATCTGCCAGCATTTAAAAGTTCTGTTTCAAAAGTATACTGTCGTGTATGTACTGATATATTATGCTGGGATAGTGTCACACTACTGCTGTGGAACAAATTGTCCTCTATTGCCTCAGTGAGACTAAAAAAAGCTGCATTATATTGCGCTCTGGTGTTGCATTCCGTTTGCGAGACCTTTAGTAGTGTAATTTCATAAAAAATTGCATTTAAAGAACCACAACAGAGAATTTTCAGCTGTGAAATGCTTCATCTGCATCTTGCGCGGCGCGAGATTAGTTTTCTGATCCGATAATAGAGCCGAGCGCACCTGTGACTAATGTAATGCTTCACCTGCATCTAATTAGATCTACGGCTGTGTGAAGCATCGCCTTATTTCGTAATTCATTTCATTACTCTGTGAATGTCACCTATAGTCATAAACTACAGGAATACTACTTTTTCCTCCCTCTCTCTCATTCTGTGCAGCTGAGTGAGTGTGTGTGTGTGTGTGTGTGTGTGTGTGCGTGCATGTCAGGGAGCTAATCCGTCTCTGTCCTTGTCTGGGATTTGAGCTCTAGATTAGAAAATATCAAGATGAAGATGTCAAAGGCCTGCAGGACGGGACAAGTCCCCTTCAGCTGCCAATAACACAGCTCCACACACCCCCCACACACAAGATAGGTGTCCTCTGGGGCTTAGAGGCTTGCTTCGTCCTAGCCAGCCAGTCAAGGTGAAAAGAAGATGCAGGAGGAAAGACACACACTCAGTATTTCCTCTGAGATAGCCCAGACAGTGACGAATATGCATGGCTCCAAACATCCTCCTGCTATATATTTCTGTTTAGCCTGAGTGTTTTCTGGAATCTCCTGAGTTTTTTTTTTTTTTTTTTTTAAGATAGGAAGGTGTAAAATAAATATTTAAACTTGAATTCGCATACTGTCTTTCTCACTTCCAAGGCTGATATACAGTGAGTGTGATGAAAACAATCAATGTAATTAATTCAGGGAAAATGACATAAAATGCAGTTTTTTATTACTGTGTCAGGAAGTAAAGGAATACTCTGACATTGAACCCGATCTTTATTTAGTACATTTAGTACCGTAAACAGGAATAAACAAAGGAAAATTTTCCCTGTACTGAAAAAAGAATAAAAGAAAAACAGTTTACTCCAAACTCACTTATAAAGGAAATCTAATGATTACTGTTACCAACAGTAGATTATTTTCCTATAAAGTGTTTTATTCCTCTTATACCACGGTAATTTTCCAACCATAACATTTCTTCACTACTTAAATAATGATACATCATGCAATTTTAGCTCTTTTTTTCTAGCTTTCTTTTTTTTTAAATGTATATTATGTAACTTGATGAGAAACTGCACACTGAATCTCATTGTACTTGTATACGAAAGATAGTTGATCTGTTTATAGTTAGGTTTATCAGCAAAACAAGTTAGTTCCAGTTATCACTAACAGCTAACAGTTAAGAAGAAACACTGACACTGGAGACTCCTTTCAAAAATATTCCTCACAGGAACCTTTATAGTATCAACGATGACGTTTTTTAATTGTTTATATGGAGCATCTGTCGTACAAGTCTTTATTACAATAGAAACGATAACCTGTTAGATCAAGTGTATTAATATAAACATGCGTTTTGATTTGGAGCTGGAACTGCTGTCCGAACTGATGTTATAGAAAATTAATCAACACCTTCCCGACCAATCAGAATCGAGAATTTGACAGTGCTGTAGTATAAAGCATTACGCTTTGTATCTGATTGATTTAAAAACATCTTGTCAGTCACGAATCGCTTTTTTTAATGATGGTTTGAGAGAAATGTGCAGAAAGAAGACAATCTCAGTTTGAGCAGAAAATTCCCTCTCTCTGACAAAGTATGCCAACATTTTCTTCAGCCTTGACCTTCAGGCACTTCTGGACCTCATCGTAAGTCTTTACGTTCTCAAGCCTGTGTTCCGTACAGAAGACTGCGTAGAAAAATACTGCAGCCTTTACATCACTATAGGGACATTCTTGCCTTTTAAAAAGGTACACAATGTATGAAATGATGCACACAAATTATACTATAATCATTTTTTTTTTTCATAATTTTCATAATCGAGTTATGAGTGTTGAGAAAGATTCTCCGAAGAACTATCATCAGAATAAATGATCTGGTAACCATTATTTTAATAATATGGGTAAAAAAACGCTTTTCATCATTTATACTGCATATGGCAAAATCCCACAGAGGGTTAATAAAGCTTATCTAGCTTTCTTCTTGCGTTGAAACTAAGTTGTAAAGCTTTGTATCTTTAAACTCCAGAGAAGGAAACACAATCTAGTAGCAGGTTGATGCATTATTCATTCGAATGAGTTCCCCATTCTCAGGCAGACAGCAGGTTCCAGATTAGTGCGAGTGCCGCTAGCTTCCCTCGGCTCGCTCACAAAAAAGAAAACAGAACACGATGCTTGCTCCGACGATCGACTGCTGAATCCCGCAACTTCGGAAATCTAAACGGCTACAATAGCAAAGCAAGAACGGCAAGCTGTGTGTGTGTGTGTGTGTGTGTGTGTTTGTGAATGTTAGTGCACTTTATCCTGAGCTCTTTCGCATTAATCACAGTTTCAGTCCTCAATGCCAGAAAAAAGAAAAATGTATAATACATAAGTGTAATGTATATACAGTGTCTACCTATCTGTGACATCATGAGCACTTTTTTTAGTATTCCATGGTTCTGGCACTCATATGAGATCACTAGTAGCCTGAAATAAATAAAGACTGTAACTTAAAAGGTACCCAGGTTCTATAGGATGATCAGGATGAAGCGTATATCCATCTGGAGCTTGAAACAAAAAAGAAAAAAAATAAACAGAAGAGGGAAAAAATGCACTAACTGCACCTAACTTGGTAGATTTGGTATTTTTATTCATTTTTGCACCCACTTATCTAGAGGTGTGTCTAGTTTGGGGCCTGGGGTGGCCCTGGCCCTGGCTGGAATTTGATTGGGTACCCTGAGTGCCACCATAATTAATCAGGAAGTTAATAGGTTTAAAATGTTCTAGAACTAACACTAAGTGTCCACTCACACACTGTCATGTAATTTGCCATTGTTATGGCAAATTAAAAGTCCTCCTCTTTTTCAAGCCATTATTTGATTGGCTAAATACAATGTGCCTGCCGCATGCATTTTCACATCGTCAAACTTCGCTGAACTTTTTAAAATTCTGTTGGAATCACGGCCAGCAAGAGCGGAATAACAAAAAACAACGTTTGTACTAATAGCCGCCTTTTAACCTGTTAACCGCCTTAAGTTTATATCAGTCAAATCCACCTAAAGTCATCAAAAAATGTTAAGTATACATTCAAATTTATCCTTCACTCAGCAGCTTTGGACAGCATCAAGAACGTCTAAGAATACTTGCCTTTCTATCACTGTGTAAAGGGACTCTTGGTGTCAGCAATACAAGCAACTTCCTGGTTCTAAAACGGTTATGTTTGGTTAAGAGACTGAGTTGGTCTTTGCAATCCATTGAGTTTGTGATTCCTTCACCATCTTTGTGCTGATTTAGAAGTATTTTGTTGAAAGCTCTATCTTTGACCAAGTCGGAACTTCCTGGCAGAGGCAATAAGGTTTTGGGCTGAAATATCCTGGTTGATTAGTAGAATCCATGATGTCAACAATCTTCACAAGAGTCCCCGTGTCATACCAGCCTGGGACATTAACATCTCCATGCCAGCAGAGGACCAAACTACTTCACATACACTTCCTGGTTACACAGTATATAAAACACACTCAAACTAACCTTCATTGCGAAGTCTTGCCAACTCTTGCATGTGCATAAGTGCTGAGCCTTGTGTATATAGTGATTGCCTTTGATGTGTTTGGACCATTGCATCCTTTTTTGAATACACTTCAGATTTTGGCCATTGTGTTTGTGTTTTATGCCCAATTGTGTTTGCCCTCCTTATTTTGTGTTGGATTGTTGCTTAATAACCCTGGTGTCTTGGAGTCCTGGTGCTACACCCTGAATCACAAGCCACAAAACAACCCCAAAGCAAGTATCCACTTCCATAATTTACAGTGTTGTAATGAAAGTGTTTTTTAATAGTTGATTTTAAAACTTGACAACCTCAAGAATCAAATAAAATGTGGAATTTTAAAACTCTGATCTTTAGCCTATTTTTTCCTTCCTTCAACATCCTCCACAGTGTGTGGGGGAACAGTGTGCTCATGGGTCCAATTCCTGGCAAATTTCCAGTTTTCAGACAACTAAACTTTTCGTTATGGCCCTAATTGTGCTTAATGTTCATTTTAAATGCTTAAAACAATTTTATATCCATTACTTGAATTGGCCAACAACCATCTGTCTCTTTTGTATTCTAGTCTGTTGTAACGTTCTATGCTTTTTCCCATGGCAGTGGATAAAAAGGGATTTTACAATGTGTGCAACCTTATATTTATACCCCAGGGAAACAGGAAATGGTTAAAAACAAAAATACATGACAAGAATGACAATTTGTTTGAAATATTTCTTAGAGGTGTCAATAATGTTTTGAGAGAAAATACTCTTTTTAATGTCGTTCTAAAAATAATAAATTTTTGTAAGATCAAAGATAAAAAGATTCTACTATAATTTGAGTGATTTTTTTTTTTAAAATTAATATGTGTGTTTATTGTATAAAATCATTTAGTCATGAATTTCCCCTCTCATCACACAATGTGGCTCCCAGAGTGACAAGTGCTGCTTTCAGGTCATTTTTTTTAATGTGCGTTATATGCTTTTGTTTACATTTCCATGTTTTTGTTTCTGTTTTGGTCCTGTCTCCACTCCTGTCCTGTCATTGGTTTGTTGCCCTATTGTGTTCACCTATTCTGTGTTTAGTCCTTTGTCTGTTTATACCCTGTCATTTTATCTTTGCAAAGTCTTTTCATGCATTCAGTTTCTTCTTAAGGCCAAGCTGTGTTTTCCAGCTTTTATATATCATTGAACATCTTAGTGTTAACCAGTTTTGGGACCCTAGCACATGCTAAATGGCAATAATCAGCAGGAACTGAAATCTATTTATTGATTATTATACATGTGGTATATGTAGGATATTATATTTTTGCTGCATTAGTTCCAGCACAAAGGAGGGAATATGAGATCTCACTCGAGAGTCATTATTCAAATTCAAGATGCATTTAATCCTCGACTAAAGTCCCAGTCTGTGCACTTGATTTAGCTTCTGAGGTTGCTATGGAAATGGATGAGGAGTATTACTGGATGGCTTTGAGATTGCAGGAGTGGAGTGATGTGACACACTCAGTACACATGCACACATGCGTAGTTTAAAGGGCTTCTTTAAGGGACTCAAGTACAAGTCTACATTTATTGTGTGTGTGTGTGAGAGAGAGAGAGAGAGAGAGGAGGCAGATGTGTCAGCTTTCATATTCATACTTTTTTTTTTGTTTACTGCAGCCAGCAATGTGTGTGTGTGTGCAGGAGTACTACCAGAGGTAATGTTATAATGTCCACCATATGTCTGAAGGCATCAGCAAATTACAGTTGTGCGCGCTTGGCCCCCAGTCAGCTCCAGAACAACAACAGATGGCCTAGCTCTGTCTTAATGTCACGCGCACACACACACACACACGCAAACATTATCAAGCCGTCTATCACCTAGACTCCTCAGATGTCATAGTTCAATTGTTCTTCGTGACCTTCATAATTCTTTGCTGGAACTTTCTTTTCTCTGCCAGTATGATGGTCTCTCTTTTTCCATCATGTGTAGGTGTATGTGGCAAATTCCTTTAACAATTGCTCAAAAGATCATTCAAATGCATTTGAATATTAATGATTAGGCCTTCGTGGTAGTCCTACACTATGTGTTTGTAGCACATAAACCATGGAAGGTGAAAATTGTGACTGTCTAATGGAACGAAAATCACAAGGTGTCACGAATTCCCTCACTCTGCATGTCATGTTTGTTCTCAGTTCTCCATGTGCTTTTGTTATTGTTTTGGTTTCATTTTCTCCTCCCACCTTCGTTCACTACTTTTCGTTTTGTTCGGGCTACTTTATTTGTGCCACCTGTATCTTGTTTTACTTAATCACACTTTGTATATATTTCTAGTTTTCTTTGCATGTTTTTGTTTCTTGTTTCATGCTTTTCGCCATCCTAGGTACCGCTAGTGTGTTCCAGTTCTTTGTCACAATTACATGTTACGGTCCTGGTTTCCTCGTACTTCCTTGTTCTGGGTTGTCACACAAGGAGGCAAAATTATAGATTCAGATTCATTTTTTAATGTTTTCTTGTCAATAGATTTTCCATTCCTTCACTAATCAGGATCCGCTTAAAAGTCGCTCTCGCCAACACAACTGGCTTCCTGTTCAAAACGTAAGGTATAACATAATTACATAATATAACCTATATAGTGCACTAATATGCCCAATATAGGGCTTGTTGAGATTCAGCCAAAGAAAAACAGAACATCTGATAAGTAATATCACTTGTAGGCCACATACTTTATTTATTTTTGTTTATATTTTAAATATAAAATTGATTCCTAATAATTATTCAGATCTATTTTGTTACAATAAGCAACATGTAGAACATGGGATGTTAAACATTCAAATGTGGATTTTTTGCATTTGCATTTGAAAATGTAAGTGTGTGTGTGAGTGTGTGTGTGTGTGAGTGCCTGTGTAATGTTAGTAGGAAGCAATAACTGAGTATTACATCGAATTTGCATACATTTGCATAATATGTATAGTGTTTCAAATTAGGGATGTAATGTATGAATATGAATACGAATACATATATACATATTCTTTGGAATAAACAGATGTTCTAAACAAATACAGATACAGATAGGAATAGGAGGTGTACTATTCGGTGTTTTTTTTCCTTTTAGAAAGCTTGGGTGAGTTGGTCTGTTATGAAGCTTGTGTGAAAAACAAAGACTATGTTTATCAACGTGAACATGCGGCGCTTAGCTATGTTTACAGCATTCATTCATTCATCCTTAGTAACTGCCTGGTCAGGGATGCAGTGGTTTAAATTAGGCTACTAGTTTGTTTTAGTTTTGGGAAATAGAACCAACTAAATTCATTAGAAAATATTACAGGCAGATACAAACAACGCTTGCTTCAGGTTTAAATCCAAATACAGATCTTTAGAGCACTAATCAGATACAGATACAGATATTGTCATTGCTTTACACTCCTGGAACAATTATTTAATTGGAAGTTGGTGCTCAGATAACTAGTACATTTTAGGAACACTATAGAAACACTTGAAGGAAATGGAAGGCATGTGTAAGTACGTTCCTACTTCCTCTCTCTCACACACACACACACTCACACACACACACACACACAGTGTGCTGTCCATTAGCGAGGTTTCAGATAGCAGAGCTGTGAGTCTTCAGAGAGCGGTCTTGTCTAAAATAAGAGCACTTTAGCAATCTCCAGAGCACATGGGCAAGGACACTGCTCAGTTTACCGTCTTTCTCGCGCACACACACACACACACACACACATCCAGGAGAGCTAACCCTACACACTACTGTGATATATACATACTTCAATTGCAAGTAATTTTACTATTTTTCTAATAGGAGGTATTGTCTGTGTATATAAAGTGGTTTGCACACACATATGCACACGCACGCACACACACACACACACACACACACACACACACACACACACACAAAAAACCCCCCAAAAAAACCACTATCCCTCGTGCTCACACATCATTTCTTAATGGTTTGGTGCATCCAGATGTCATGTCCTGAGATCTGGTCATTTTAGCATGGTTTTAGTAGCATGTTTTGTACACACACACACACATACACACACAGAGAGATAGAAAGAGAGAGAGAGGTCATGTCTGCATCCCAAACCACACTGTGAGCTCAACCAGCGCTTATATTTTAGCTAGTTAGCAAATGTTTTTCCTTTCACCCAAAGCTTATATTTCAGCTAACTAGCTAACCCTTTCACCTTCAACTAGCACTTGTATCATAGCTAACTAGCTAATGCTTTTTCTTTCAACCAGAGCTAATATTAGCTAGCTAGCTGACCCTTTTCCTTCAATCAGCACTTATACAGTATTTTAGCTAGTAACTGACCCTCTCCCCTTCAAAAAGTGCTTATCTTAGCTAGCTAGCTAATGATTTTCCTTTCAACCAGAGCTTCTCTTTTATCTAACCCTTTCCCCTTGAAACTGAGCTCATATTTTAGCTAGCTAGCTAATGCTAATGTTACTGTTAATGCTAATGTTGACCCTTTCCCTTCCCCCAGACCTTAGATTTTATATATTTTGAATGGGAAATAATTTTTCCAGTGTAATTTTACAGCCCGGTGCTGGTGAAACCAGTGTTTTGTAGAAGAAGTTGCACTACTTTTTGTTTTTGAAAAAAAAAAGAAAGTTATAATGTTATTCTTTTTATATATTTTTTTCACATGAAGGGTGCCAATAACTCTGGAGAGCACTGTAAATGTCTTTTCTTGCCTTGCCTATTTGTTCATCAAAAAGAAAAACTCCATAAGTGCTGAATCATTTCTCCTCATATATTCTGATATCACCTGCTCTCTCTCTCCTGATTGGCTGCCGGCTCTGTCTGTCACCATATGGTCTGACTTCTTTTGTGCCTAAAATTGGGGCGTGATTTATGAAGTTCTTATAAAGAAGGTCTTATGTGAAGAATTATCAGATTTGCTCTGGAGAGTGAAGGAAAAGCAGCCTGTGCTCAGCATATGCAGAAAATTCTTCCAGACTGTTGTAAAAGTGTCCCAGATGGCTTCCTCATGAAGTTGCTGAGAGGTTGCCAAGAGTGTGCTAATCTGTCAACTAGTGTACTTGCAAAAATTGAAAATATAATATACTGTTAATTTTTTTCACACTTTTTGGCCACTACATAATTCTATATGTGTTTTTATAGTTTTGATCCATTTACCAGCTTTTAGTCTGGAACTGCAATGCACTAATAAATGCAAAACCCATTATCTTTCAACCAGAGCTTATATTTTAGCTAGCTAGCTAACTAACCCTTCCCCTTCAGAGCTTATATTTTAACTAGCTAGCTAACCCTTCCCCTTCAGAGCTTTTATTTCAGCTAACTAGCTAGCTAACCCTTTATCTTTCAACCAGAGCTTATATTTCAGCTAGCTAACTAACCCTTCCCCTTCAGAGCTTATATTTCAGCTAACTAGCTAGCTAACCCTTCCCCTTCAGAGCTTGTATTTCAGCTAACTAGCTAACCCTTCCCCTTCAGAGCTTATATTTCAGCTAGCTAGCTAACCTTTTATCTTTCAACCAGAGCTTATATTTTGTCTAGCTAGCTATCCCTTCCCCTTCAGAGCTTGTATTTCAGCTATAGCTAGCTAACCCTTCCCCTTCAGAGTTTATATTTTAGCTAGTTAGTTGTTGTTGTTTTTTTACCATTTAACAGAGCTTATATTTTAGCTAGCAGGCTAACCCTTTCCCTTTCAACCAGAGTTTACATTTTAAGCCAGCACTTACATTTTATAGCACTTATAGTTTATATTTTATAGCTCAGTCCAAAGGTTTTATCATATTTATTAAAGACATTAGTCTGAGAAACTAACAGAGTGAATAGTTTTAAACTAAGATTTTTACAGAGCATTTTTCCTCCATTTCTGTTGCTAGCAGTTTTAATGTTTTTAACAGACTACACTATCAGAAAGTGGCTGGGGGGAACGAGCACATCTATAAAAGATGGAAAGACCTGGCTGCGGTGAGGAAACATTTTATTGTTTACATTTCACGTGTACTTTCAAGAGTATTACTCTGATTTAAACAATATTAATCTAGCAAGCTAATTCTTTCCCCTTAAACCAGAGCTTATATTTTAGCAAGCTAACACTTTCTTCTTCAACCGAAGCTTATATTTTAGCAAGCTAACACTTTCTTCTTCAACCTAAGCTTATATTTTAGAAAGCTAACATGTTCTCCTTCAACCTAAGCTTATATTTTAGCAAGCTAACCCTTTCTCCTTCAACCTAAGCTTATGTTTTAGCAAGCTGACATGTTCTCCTTCAATCTAAGCTTATATTTTAGCAAGCTAACCCTTTCTTCTTCAACCTAAGCTTATATTTTAGCAAGCTAACCCTTTCTCCTTCAACCTAAGCTTATATTTTAGCAAGCTAACATGTTCTCCTTCAACCAGAGCTTATATTTTAGCAAGCTAACCCTTTCTCCTTCAATCTAAGCTTATATTTTAGCAAGCTAACATATTCTCCTTCAACTTAAACTTATATTTTAGCAAGCTAACCCTTTCTCCTTCAACCTAAGCTTATATTTTGGCAAGCTATCATGTTCTCCTTCAACCTAAGCTTATATTTTAGCAAGCTATTATATTTTAGTGAGGGAAAAATAAATATTGCATTTCAGTGGAACAAACATTGGAGCAGAATGATCCCATAAGCATTTTTTTCATACATCCTCAATTTTATTTTATTTTATTTTTTTTATTGTTTTAAATTTCACATTCTTTGATGTTTCCTTTCTCTCGTGTGTATCTGAACTTTTTATCTGGTTTGAGTTTCTCTCCCAAAGAGCCAAATATATCTCAGTGAACTGTTGGTTTTAGCATTAATGTACTTGTGAGGTGCTTTGTGTAGTTGCCATGCGACAGTCTTGTGATCTGTTTTGATGGTGTATTCTGCCATCTTGTCTGGAATGCATGTTAAGTACTGTGATTTGCATAATTTTTAATTATTTAAACCCTCAAAAGTTCGGTCGTCATCTTTAGACCGCAGCTAGTTGATTGTGTAAAATACTTTGTGTAAAATTTCTTCGACGGGGGAAAAAAGCCACAATCAATTTTACTGGCTGTTTCATTATTTGTTTGTTTGTTTGTTTATTTATTTATGATTACGTGAATTTGAGTGCGTGAAATGTTTCTACATGGCAACCGAGCCTCACAGACACACTCCGAACTAATTTCACACACACCCTCACACCCATTTTTACTCTTTTGTGAGGTATTTCTATTGACGTGCACATTACTGTAGCTACATAATGCCTAACTGCTAACTCTAATCTTAAGACTCTTTACAAAAGGCTCTTAAAATTCTTAAAAAATATATATATTTTTTTTTCATTACCGGGGTTAAGGTCAAAATAAGGGGTTAGTCATTATGTAGCTACAGTGCAAATGTCTTTATGCCTACAATCTTAAAATTGTTGTGTATTTCTATCATTATGGGGAAAGAATACATTTATTTTCTCTTTAACACACACCCTTGCATCATGTTCTAACTAGCACTATGCATAGGAGTAAAAATCTCACTGGATTTACTTTACTTAATCAGATACAGATGGTTATTATGGCCATTTGCATGTTATGTTTCCTAACCCAGCACAAGAAATACTCTGCCTACTCTCTTTGACACACATGCCTATGCACTTTTGGTGTAAAATTAGTTTAAAAGGCCACAAAGAGTGTACGCAGCTCACGTACCTCATCTGGGGTTTTATATCTTATAAATACCAGGGAACTAAATTGTTGTCCATGGTAACCAACCATACCCTGTATGCAATAGGTAGAGATTAGGTTTAAAAACAACTGATGCATTGTATCATAAAATGTAACTATGAATATTCAAATTAAAGACAATTTAATACTTATTAAGGGTGCATTAATCAAGATTACTCAAAATTTGTCAAGGCTGTGCTGCAAATCACTGCAAATGGACTTTCCCTAGTTTTCCTGTGCTTCTGCTCAGAAAAGCGTGGACGCCCAGAGCAAGGTCATATTGCTATGGTAAGTCTCTGAATTTGATAAATATACTGTATAAAGAAGATCTACATGAGAAACAATGTACAAAAATGATCTGTCACAGTGATCTTATCAATCAATAGACTTACATTACAAAGCTTAACGTACAAAGTTGAAATGATGTATCAAGTAAAATCCAGTTTTATCAAGTAAAAAAATGATGCAAAGGGACTGTTCGCACCGCCATTTTGTTGTCACATCAATGTTGTCACTGAACACACGCAAACTGGATGCTGCCCGAGTTCCTGACTGTTGGGAATTCCGAGATGAATGACTGCTCCACTGCACTTTTCCATGTCGGACGTTGGGGATTGTGGCATTAGGTCTTTAGTAGGTGATTAAGTAGGTGAAGCTCAACAACACTGGTGATTTAAGACTTTTTTTAAGGATCAGCAGACATCCAGGGGACATTTGGAAAAGCCTATATACATTGGGATCATCATTTTGGCACCAAAACAAAAACTATATACACTGTACTGTGAGCAATCCCAAATTGCTTCCAACGACTGCTCCTTTTCTCCATCTGTTATTTGCACTCCCACCTGTATATACACACACACACACACACACACACACACACACACACACACTATCAAGATGATCCCCACCCATATTAAGACCTGTTCTGTGTTTATTTCCATTAATTTCTGTTTATATTGCTAATAATTGAGATGAGATTTTGGATTTTTTTTTTTTTTTTTTTAAATAGAAGAGATCAGAATGTGTGTGTGTGTGTGTGTGTCTGTCTGACTGACTGAGTTGCTGAAAATGAGCTCCCCACCTGGACTCAATGGCCAAGAAAAACATGTGCGATGTTCTGGAAAATTTGTGCTTGTATTCCCGAAAGACTTGCTTCCGTTTACAAAGATGCTGCACATTAGCAGGAGCTGAACAAATAAGACATTCCAGTAACACGTTCTGTGAAGCCTGTTTTCATAAAACTTTATGACGCTTGCAAGTGAGCTGTTTGAGGAGCTAAGTAAGTCTACTCTAATCGACCAGAAGCATGTGAGGGATATTAGTAGGAAGAACAGCAATTAAATGCGATATTTAAGAGGTAATGCACAGCAAAGCTACATCCATTAGTTGCTAAGTACATGCAGTGATATCCATAATTGATAACAATAGTAATACAAATAATAGCATAACAGGAGTTTCATTAAAGGAGCGGTTTGTAATTTTTACAGCCTCATTTCAAAGCCTTCACCTTCCCACAACAGACTCCGCCCCCTCTGTGGAAAATATATATACCTCGAGTTGCCTTTTAAATACAACCATAACGCAGACACCATAACATTGACTCATTATAACTCGCAAGTGCATTACAACATCTACAGAGTCTACAATGTTCTTATGAACAGATATTACGTTATATAATCTGACATTATACTCATTCTTTATAAAATGTTATACATCTACAGTAACTATGAGCATTATGCAGACTTTATAATGCCAGTGTCAAAGAATGGTAAATTTTTATAAATGCAGTGTTACCCAATATCTGTGCTGCAAAGCTAATTTCTGGGCCAGAAGATTATAATCAGAAGCCTGAAATGAATAAAACTGACCAGAGCCATTTCATGGAAACATTACAAATCATAGTTTTACTTTAGTATCTTTAAACTGCTATGATTATTACAGTTCCAGACTGCACCTTTAAAGAGGGCAACAGAAAAAGAAAACGCCTGGAAAGACATATATACACACACATACACACACTCAGGGGAGAAAGTCATTACTAACATTTCTGCCTGCATTTTAATGAGGAAAGCAGGGGGCACAACACGCACACACACACACACACACACTACAATCTAATATACACATATATTGGAAATTGACACTCAGTGAATTAATAGATGATGAATCCACCCACGCATAAACAATAGCCCAATGTGATATGACCTCTTAGACATATCGCAAACACTGACACACACACACACACACACACACACACACACACACACACTGCCTGGGGTTGAATACATAAGGATTCATCACATAGCTTGTAAAGAAGTTTGCTTTTAAAATAAACTTTTATTCCACACTTCAATATAATAGACTTTTCTCTATATATTTTCTCTTTTCTTTCTCTTCCTCTCTTGCAGGAAAAGGAGAAGGACTGAAACAGGTGTTTCAGTGTTCTCCGACACTGTTTTTAACACACCCCTGTTGATTTACCCTCTGCATTTGCCCTTGTTGCCATCTTAAGGGCTGTTCCCGTTCTTTATCAGCTCGAGTGAAGTTTGTTAGACGAGTCCTTGGAGGCTTGTGAGATCCAGTCAACAGAACTGTAACACATCAGGAGCGGTGCAGAGCTGCCCACAAGCCACTGCAATCTGATGCAGAAGCCTGTATGTGAACGTAACAAGGAGCAGTAAAATAATCTAACATTTTAATAAAGCTGTATTAAAATTTTCCATACTCCTTATACATTCAGGCAGCCCCAGAATTAGTGACATCCTTTATGAAAATAAGCTAACATGGACAAAACAAGGGTGGTGAGCCATATTAATTAACGTTTTGAGTTAATTAATGCATGTCGGAGACTTGAGACTTTGAGTTAAAATGCATGTCGGAGACTTGAGACTTTGAGTTAAAATGCATGTCGGAGATTTGGCAAACATGTGGGAAACGGTTCTCTGGTCTTATGAGACCACAATGGAAAAATCTGGCCTCGGCACAAAGCTCTATGTTTTGCAGAAACCCTGAGGTTCCCACATGCACACAGTGAAGCATGGTGGTGGGAGCATCATGTTAAGAATTACCCTTGGCCTTCTTGGTTGCTTCGTTGACTAATACTCTCCTTACCTGGTCATTAACCTTTGATGGATGGCCTCCTCTAGGCCTCTCTAGAGTTGTGGTTGTCGTACTGTTTCTAGTTTTAATAATAGATTTAAAGTTTGAGATATTTTTTTATAACCAAACCCTGATTGATACTTTTGCAGAACTTGTCCAGGATTTGTTTTTGATAGCTCTTTGGTCTTCATGATGTTTCTGTAGGTAGATTCTCTAACAAACTCTGGGGTGTTCCAGGAACAGGTGTATTTCTATTGAGATCATGTGACACTTTAATTGCACACAGGTTGACTCCATTCATGTGACTCTATTCTGATGGCAAATAATTTAAGGGTTTCTCAGCAATGGGGGTGAATACTTATGCAATCCTCGCTCACTCTGTGTGCTTAGCTCTCACATAACTTCTGAATAGCGTAACAATCTGGAGTTTCATCTAAGGTCTGTATACCAACGTGTACAATTTCAGTATTAACTCCTCACTGCGTGCTTATTTCTCAAGTACGTGTGTAAACTTTAACCAATCAGCAGGAGTGTCTGATTCCCACCACTCCTCTAAATTCTCCCTGATGAGTCAAACAATCATTGATATCATTTTACTTTAATTCAGCAGAAAATAACCACAAAACTCTCTCTGTATATTCAGGCTCAGGTATATACACGGCTCAATAAGTGCAGGCTGCAGAAGAAGGTAAAGTGTGTTACTCTAGTTTGTGTGTTCAGGTGTGTGGGTGTGTGTGTGTGTGTGGAGGGGAGGAGGCTCTTGTTCTGCGTAGATGCTCAGCTTAGGACCAAAAAATGTATAATTATGTACACACACACACTCACACACACAGAGACTTTTGTTGTTTAGTGGCTGTCGAGTCTCGGCGTTCCTGTTGTGTGTTAATAGTTTATGACACCCTGGCTCGGCTGAGTGTATGATTCACTGGTGTGTTAAGAAATGCAGATGGCTTGCTCTAAATACCTCGGCTGAAATCGATGCAGATTATATTCATCACGTCGCGTCTGACCATATCAATTTAAATCCAGCTGAGGAGGAGAGAGTGAGAGAAAGAGGAGGATGCTTCTGAGAATTTATCTCGCTGTTTATTACTGCCACGGCTCTGCGCCTTCTCAAAATAAATCGTACGTCTTCAAGCAAGCAGCAATGATTTGTTCCCAGTGGAAACTTTGATGAGTTGTTAAGGTGGATTTGAGCCAGTAATTGCCTGTATGGCATAGAGATAGTGCATTTCACTTATGAACCACAAGGATGGATCCTCAAGTTCATACAGATCTGCTGATGGAGCCTCCATATGAGAAAGAATCGATAAGTGCTGAGTAAATCATCAGTATGTGCATTCAATATTAAACATTTTAGGGGTTTTATTTTATTTGAGGATACATAGAATGGAATAGGAAAAAAAACAAGCTTTAAGCTGGAGTTACGTGTTAGGAATGTTACGGTAGCTCGAATAATCACTCTTTACAACCGTGGTGAGCAGAAAAGCATCTCTGAATGCACAAGACCAGGAATCTGAGGCTACAATGGGCACAGGCTCACCAAAACTGTGCAGTTGAAGATGGGAAAATGACCAGGTGATGTTTTTCTAATCCTGACTCCTCAAGGTTTGATGTGTTGTGCATTCTGAGATGCTTTTCTGCTCACCACAGTTGTAAAGAGTAGTTATTTGAGTTACCGTGGCTTTCCTGTCAGCTTAAACCAGTCTTGCCATTCTCCTCTGACCTCTTTCACAGAACTGCTAAATGACTAAGTGGAAATAGCTCCACTTTTATTGTTGACAATAAAAGCCATCAGTCCTTTTTTTCTTGTTCGCCCACACTTGAGATCCATCCCCTAATCTGCAAAACGGATGGGGTCTCGGAGAAATCAAGAGTGGACGCAGTCTTTAAGAAAAATCATATGTTGCGGTCTTCAGAAAATAAAAATGCCTTCATTATGTGACATACCATTAAAGAACAGACTTCATCAAAAGCTGAATTGAAGTCCATGGTGGATGCTGTGGACGCTGTGGAGCTCTGGAAAATATGCGCTTCTGTCGCTGTGCTTTCAGTACTGAAAAGTTTGGGGCGAATTATTTGTCATCTCTCAAATCCTTTTTTTTTTTATTATCATGGATAAAGATACATTTACTTGCAAAATGAATAAACACTGCAATACTGTGGCACACTGCAATACAGTGTCTCTTGAAGTAAAACATGGCCAAAAAGATTGGGATCCATTTTACTGCCTGAGCGAGCATAACTGAGAAACGTGTTCATTTCAATTTCTTATCTGATGGAGAGGATTTTTGCGCGGCAGTGTGATTTTCATAATCCGCGTAGATGGGAAATGTGACCATGTCTCCTGTTTGGCCTTTAGCTGTGGATACATTTAATGGCAAAAAAAAAAAAAAAAGTTCAGATTGCTTCAAGAAGTTTGAAAGTGTTATCATTCTGCCCAGATGCAGATAACCAACTGTTCCTTTATCTGATTGTTTAAGAAGGTCAGTGTCATCATGCTGGAAAACCAGCATATATACCAGAATAACATTCTGTCTATTAATCATTGTTATAATATTGATCCCTGCGATTTCTATAGCCCCATAGGACAAAATGTTTCACACCGCTGTCAGAGCTGCTGTTACAGAAAACGAATCAATTGATTTAACCAATCAATTCAAAAATTAAAAAAAAAAACAATTAAAATGTTAATTGATTTGACCAATCAAGAGTCAAGAAATTATATAGAGTACTGTATATACTTTGGCTACTACCATGACATATTGTAAAAAAAAAAAAAAAAAACTCTGCAATCACGTTATCCTTCGTATCTTGAAAACGCCACAACCATCTTTGGCTAGAAGTCGAAGACGGCATAATTAGGCCTTATTTCTTTTATGCTGATCAAAGCGTGCATTATCTTCACCCTCTCAGGTTGGTGATAGCGAGACTCAGCTAGCAGGTGGAAAGTGCCAATGACTAAATTAGAAGAAAACTGGGTTAAAAAAAACCCTCCACAGCTTTGTGTCATGAATACACGAAAGCCTAATCATTTAAATTACTCCAGTCGGAGTTGTAATATGGTCACCATGACTGACCTCATTATAATCCAAACTCTATTTCTCTCTTTCTTCTTCCTCAGGCTTTCAGTAGACAGCTTGTCTGCACGTTGTTCGAATGGCAGCATCTTTTTCTCTCTCTCTCTCTCTCTCTCTCTCTCTCTCTTTCGAGATCCACTTTCATGTAGCGTCACTTTACATTTCCCCTTGCTGGAGTGAGAGGAAACAAGAGGACGAGAGAGAGAGAGAGAGAGAGAGAGAGAACACGAATGACGAGCAGGTTTGTCGTTTTCAATTCTGAGAAGCTGATGCTTCAAATGGGAGTGGAAAGAAGGGCTAATCTGTGGAAATCACTCTTTTTGTGTGTTTGTGTGTGTGTGTGTGTAAGTTTGTTTCGAATGTTGTTGCCTTACACTCAGAGACACACACCGGGCTGATATTACAGCAGACGGACAGGGTTCATCGATCCGAGCTGAAACTCTACACAGGAACTACAGCATTATTAATTATACACTCACACAACACACACAACACAACATGATACACACACACACACACACTTGTTCTTGTTTGTGCATTTTCTTTTCCACTGACCTTTTGGTATGTTGCTGAGAGTCAGGTAATCAGTAATCAGGAATGAACACACACACACACACACACACACAAGTTGGGTCTTTCTGTTACACAGCTGAACATCTTCAGTGAATGGAAAAACGTCAGAGTTGATTATTTTCCTATAACAGCACCTCCTGAAGTGAATTATTCCCCTTATACCGTGGCAATTTTGCATGAATTTTTAAATGAAAATAGATTTATTAATGATCAACACCTCGCTACTTTTTTTTTTTTAGATGTTTATTTTTATTATTATTTTTAATGTCGTGGAACGTCTGCAAAACACATTTCATATTATCACTCATGTTATAGCAGCTATAAACACCTGTTCCCTCACCAGTCTCCCTTTTTTTTCTCTTTTGTAATACAAAAAAAAATGTCCTCCATCTTGAACATCATCTCATGATGGAAAACTTACTGATGTTACAAAGCGCTGACACTGGAGACTCCTTCCATAAATGTTAAATAAACATCTCCTTACAGAAAGCTTCGCCACATCAACAGTCATGTTCTTCTTTGTTAAATAACAGCTCATTTGTAAAATGAGTTTATTAATAGTCTTAGATTGTGTGCTTCTATAGTAACAATAGCATTTTAGAATGAGCAGAGGACTTTAAATAAAATCTATTTTAAATATAGGAACAAGAACCTCTGAGGGATAAATGGAGAACTAAGTAGAAGTTCAACAGAACTTACTGTTTATTGTGAAATGAACGGTTTGCTTGTGTTTACTAATCCAGTAAAAATGCTAGTTACGAGGACCTTAATGTAAAGGATTAGCAATTATCTTTTACACCGAATGACATTTCAGTGGGCTGAAGTTCCCTTAACCATGTTAAAAATGTGTGCTTGACATTATTCTTGTATTATAAAAAGAAAATTGTAAACATCCCAATGTTTGGTTTAAACCTATAGTATAATATTTACAGAAAAATTGAATCAATTGTATTAGATAGATAGATAGATGGATAGATAGAAGGCTAAGTTATGTATAATACATACGAAGGTAGGTCCCACTAGATATAGAATATTTATTCAGTGCACTAATTTTGCGTGATCATAACTGCTAAATATGTTGTACATATGACAATTTAAAAAAAAAAAATTTCATGCCTGTTGCACTGACCAACATTAAGCCTTGAAACAATTAGGACCTGTGATGATTTCATGTAAAAACATATGTAACATGTTCATATGTAATGTACAGATGGGTGACAAATTAAAGGAAAAAAACAACATAAAGTGTCTCAGTGAACTGCCAGAACAGCTTCAGTATGCCTTGGCGTAGATTCTACAAGCCTCTGGAATTGTACTGGCGTGATGAACACCGTTCTTCCAACAGATATTCCCTCTAGCTGTTTTTTTTTTTTTTTTTTTGATGATGGTCAGGGAGAGTGCTGCCTAACGCATCACTCTAAAATCTCCCATAGGTGTTCTGTTGGAAGCGATGACACCCATCAGGATAGAAACGTTTCATAAAGATGATCAGTCAGAAGACCTTTGTATTGATTTGCAGTGACGCTTCCCTCGCAGCATAACAGAGCCACTGTTTTTTCCTTTAATCTCTCACTCGTCTGTATATTACGACTTGCCATCACCGCCTTTCCCATTACGGTAAATAATATATCACATATTCCCCGTCTCAACACGTGACACAGTTCCCAGGTATTATCCATGTGATTTTGTTTGTTTTGCCATGTGCTTTTGTCGGTGTTTCAGTCCTGTCTCTGCCCCTGTCTTATCATTGGTTTGTTTCCCTAATGTGCGCACCTGTTCTGTGTTCAGTCCCTAATTCATTTGCTTATTTATACCTTGTTGTCTCCATTCCTCTTTGCAAAGTCTTGTTCATTTCTGAGGCTTGTTTCCTGTTCCTGTTCCTTCCTTTTCTGACGTGTGCCTGTTTACACCCTTGCATTCTGCTTTGACTAACTGCATTTTACAAGAAGATGCAATAAGTAAGTCCAGAGATTCAGAACAATCTACATGTGAGGAAAACCTGGAAAAAAGATGATAATAAAACACAATCGATCAGGGCTCCTCCTCCTAATTTACCTGTGTATAGGGGTATCATCGTCGAAGTGTAGGGCTGAGAAGTAATATACAATATGTATAAAAATAGGATAATGCATTTACAGTTCTATGAGATTGCTGTGATTGCAGCGGAGAGAAAGAATGTGAGGAGGAAACCGTATAGAAACGTCTGTGCTCAACCTTTCCCCTGAAACTTGTCTAAAATTAGTCCTGACCCATTTCAGCTTAAAAATGGAACCCAATTTTAACTTATAACAATGGAGTCCTAATTCACTTTGCTTTTGCTTCCTCTTCTGTGCTTTTGGGGATTAGTGTGGATTTGTTATTAAGACTGAAATGGATATTTTTCAGAAAGCACGCCATTCATGTTACCACGTTCACTTCAAAGGAAAACTCAGACTACATTGCTTTCTGATGTCTGCTCAGGAAAAAAACTGTTTTTTTGCTTTGTTTTGTTTGTTAGTGTTTTAACAACACTGAGCCTCGTTTATTAAGCTGAACAATTTATTTATTCGTAAACCATTCACAGGAACATCTGCACAAGAAATATGGTAATTTTAGCCACAAAATCTAGTTAGCCTCAGTAACGTCAACCTCATTTGATTAAGTTGAAATTGTATAATTGGCTGTTATTTACTGCAATTTTCTATACAGATTTTGTTGTCAATTTTAGATCACTTATTCATTTAGAATTGTTGTTTCATATTTTAGATTTGAAAAAATAAAGCAATCCATAACATGTTGAGCCAGAGAAAGTCACTGCTGTGCGGTTGTCAAATGAAGGACTCAGTTTGCAAGCTATGATGCAGAAGGCTATTTTTATTTGTTTTCCTCTCTCCATTTTATGTGAAATCCATATTTGATACAATATGGATTTTATGATGTACAGTATTTTACATATGTGCACACATTGGACCTCATTTGTTAAGCTGGATACGAACAGAGTTATTCATAAATTGTTTTACACAGGAAATGCATTCATGGTATTCGTGAAAATCCCATAATTTCAGGAAAAAAATTTCATATTTGTTCAAGTTTGTGCATAAGAAGACTAAGTAATATGAAGCTTGATTGGTTGTCTTCAAGTAATATAAATGCTTATGAGTCATGCTGTCAAGTATTAATAGCTTATAATAGCTTCAGTCATTCATATGAATGGCATTAACTAATGAAATATAAAAGAAGAAAAAGCAAGCCAACATAAATCCATAAATTAAGACAAATCATACCGGTCATTCAATTAAGAATGCCTCTGTATAAAAGGAGGACTGATAAGTGACCGATCTGGTATGTCTCAAGCTGCAGTGTGAGGTATATTCCCTTCCTGGACACATGCCTTTCTGCATTTCTAACATGGCAATGGGGAGAGCGTGAGGGATTTCTGGCTGAGCGTTGCCGAGATACATTGCTTTGAATTAAAAAAAAAAAACAATTAAATATAGCAGTTTCTTTGTGTGATGTGCTTGGTGTCTCCAGATGTTGGCTTTTCAGGTGCTGTTACTCTTAAATTATATATACTGTATATTACCAGCATAAACGTGTGTCTAAATAACTTCCACTTCTACCTCTGAGAAAATTGGGTTTTTTTGCCGTTTACTCATCATTTCAGTTGTGTGAGCTTTGCCTTTTATGGGGTTTTGTGGGCGTCGCTAAATGCAAATCAGCTGTGCCGTGCATACACCTGGGTGATTGGCATTCATGAACTTTTGCACACGAGTATAAAGAAAATGAACGGTTCAAAAACTTTTGGAAATCCAGCGATAACCTTTAGTTTGGAATGGCTTATGCAATTTACACACAATTTTACTAAAAGATTGATATATATATATATATATTTATTGAAGTGCGTGTTTTAAGGGAAAGAGAATATTTTGGCTTTGAACCTTTTCTCCTTACAACACCTGCAAAAAGCAAGAGGACTGATCAACAATGCTCTCTCTCTGTCTCTCTCTCACACACACACACACACACACATGCAAACAGAGCCAAAAGATTAAATTAGCCTGACATTCAGTCAGCGTACTGCATGTTACACTGGAGAAACTTAATCAGCAAAAGCTTAGGTAAACTAAGCAGGGCTCAAAAAGTTCTAGATGAATTTGTGAAGTAATATTTTTAATGATATGTGAGGCTTTAGTTTAGTTTGCATTTTCACTTTGGTCGTTAGAGTAAAGACACGGGAGTGTCTGCGCAGGAGTGGTGAAAGTTAGCTAGCTTGCCACCAACATGGAGATTATGCTGTGGAAGTTTTACATAAGGGTAATATTCAGTAATGATTCTGAATGCATTTAACACAGACAGCAACGGGAGAAACTGGCACTGGCGTTGTTACTCCATGTTGTTACTCCAGACCTATTTCTTTTCATTCATTCATTCATTCATTCATTCATTCCTTGAGCCCCGATGATGCCACAGTCATCTGTGACTGGGAGTCCAGGAGAGCAAAATTGGTCTGTGGGTTGGATTGATGGCATACTCCATACTCATGTCAATCAAAGCGATACGCTAGCCAATCATATGCATCAGCTCATGTATGTGGAAGAGGGCAGATAGCACCTTCCTCCGAGTGTGTTCCGCCGCCCTGTGATGTAGCATAAGCAGCATGTGGTTGGTTAGCTTTATGTGTCTAACAGGAAGAATATTTAATAGCCCTAACCCTCCCTGATGTTTGATATAAAGCTGGCTGGGGGATGGGAATTAGCAGGTGAACAAATTGAGAGAAAATTAGGTGAAAGTCCAAAAACCAAAGAGCTATTCGGTTAGAAATTAGGCAGCACACTGTGTAGAGTGGATATATTCCATTCAAATGCTCCTAGCATGCTTGTATACTATATATTACATACTATTTCTTATAATACTATGCAGTATGCAAGAATTATCATTTGATGTAATGCACAGTCAAGTTTGCAGGCGATTAAAGCCAGTGTAAGTAAAGGAAGTGTACCGCTAGCATACAGTAAACTGCTCAAATTCTGTTCTGTATAATGTAAGCTGTCAGAGGTAGGCAAGAATTCAATAATTTGAAGTAAGATATTAATAATGTATATATAAATTTGTTAATAACTGGAAGCTACAACATGAAATGAAAATCTAGCAAACTTACAAGCTTGTTAGCCTTTGCTAGTAGTTGCTAGTTTGCGTACGCTTGGTCAATGATAAGCTAAGTTAGCTAAGTTACATTTTACTCCCAGCAACATTTATACACACACACACACACACACAAAATGCAGTGCCTTTAAATACAGGTGAGTGCAAAAGTTTGCACACCCTTGGGTTGAGACAAAGGTATTTAATTTGTAGCAACAATTAATTTAGTGTGCTTGATTTCCCAGATGTTTTTCCTCCAACAGCACATCCCAAAGTGTTTTATTCCTCTCATACCATAGAAATTTTCTAATCAGTAATATTTTTATTTAATAAAGAACAACATATTGTCCTTTTTTGACTGTTTAGAGTTACATTTAATGTTGCTTTCAAATCCTCTGACTTGTAACATAAAAAAATATACAAGATGCAGTATATTCTGTGAATTATACACACATCTTTCACTAGTCAGACAGACAACGTACACACACTTCTTGAGTATCTCAGATTTTCTGGTGTCAGTGAACAGGAAAAGAAGTGCTGTTAAACCTGATAACATCGTCTTAGATAACACACACACACACACAGACAGACATACGGTGACATTGCTCCACTCGGCGTCTCACTCTACACCTCATCAGTCCACAGAGAGACAGAGAGTGATATCCTAAGAATCAGTGAAGGCAAAGAAGAAGGGATTGAAGGAAAGAGAGAAGGAGATTCACCTCAGGTGATCTGTGATCCTGTCATTGTTTATTAACCACCGCAGCGACTCGACTGAAACCCGCTCCTGTTTGTAGCTTTGGTTCTCACTAGAGTTTATAGTCGGTGTTAGCCATTTTAAGAAATGTTGTTGTTGTTTTTATTGTTATTTTGTGTTAAGTTTGTTTCAGTAGACTAAACACAGCTTAGTACTAAGCATAGCACATTAGCATGAACAAGCTAGTCTCTTAATAAACTCAGAGCTGGTCTTGGTGTCGGTTCGCTTCAATTTTTTAACCTTCAGTTAAAATTAATTTGTTTTAATTTCAGCTCCAAATAAAGTTAGCATTTTGTTGATGAAAACGCAAAAAATATTTGTCTTATGTTAATTTTTATGCAAATTTTCACCTACACTGTTGTTAATTTGTGATTAAATGTTTCATCCTCTAGGGAAAAAAAAAAGAACAGGAGAAAAGCTTCGGTTAGCCCATAATTGTAATTTTTATTATTATTTTTTTATTTTTATTTTTTTTTTTTTTGTGAAGTGATGTGGTATTTCACGAAGGAAATAAATCATGGATTTTATTTGAGCTTTGGAAATTTAGGAAGGTTAAAAAAAAGCTAATTATAATGGACTAAAATTGCTGTAGTTTTTCATGAACTAAGTCTAGAAAAAAAAACAACAACTAAAATCTTTATTAGTTTTTGTTAAAAGTCTAAAACTAAATCCAAATTAGCCACAAGAATTAGCCCTACATTAAACCTATGCTAGTATGCTAGTCCTGCTAGCATAGTTGAGGTATTCTTTTGATAAACGCAGAGCTAAACTTATTTTTAATCTTATTTTTTTTTTATTACTTTTTCCTCATGTTTAAAGTTTTTAAGTTTTTTTGAATAAATAAAAAGTCAGCGCGGGGCCGAGTACATTAGTATGATAGCGCTAGTCTTTTGTTGCAATGGTGATATTTAAGCATGTAAATTTTATTTAATTTAATTTTTTTTTTTCCGGAATGTTCTTATGAAACTCACTTTTTAATCGAGATACAAACGAAATTAATCAAAGGGATCATTCATCATGAGCTTTATAGTACTGTTGTTTTTGTTTCAGTAGATGAAAATGGTAATAGGCTCAGCTGTGATGTGGAAGTAAAACTGGCTGAAAATTGCCACAAATCATTACTTGATTCTTTCCAAATTACATACATATTCATCTCTATCTACAAGTTGTTGTTCTTCTCTGAACAGAATGATAATTGCTGTTTCGAAAATAATTACGCATTTGGTTCGAGTTGTTTTGGGCAAACAAACATTTCCTCCCTAAACTGACTAACGTGCTTGATTTGATATTTAGCCTAGAGGTCTAGAGAGGAAGAGAGAGAGAGTGTGTGTGTGTGTGTGTGTGTGTGTGTGTGAGTGAGGGGGGTTAAGAATATCTGACAGTTTTGACTTTGTGGGGACATTTGGCTGGTCCCCAAAAGGAAAACGCTAGTTATGTGTGTAACTGTGGTTCTATGAACATCGCATAACCACCAGGTGCTGTGTTTAAACACCTCGATACCTTCGTTGCACATAAATAAAAGCTTCAGTGTTTAGAAAAAAAAAAGGCAGAACCAAGGGAACCAATCAAAGGTCCCCACAAGGCCAAAAATATTGGTTATTTATTTTCACCCTTCCCAAAGTAACTAGTATTCTATTTCACCCTCGCCAACATAACTAGTATTCTATTTCACCATTCCTAACATAACTAGTGCTCTATTTTATTATTCCCAACATAACTAGTGTTCTGCTTCACCTTTCCCAACATAACTAGTGCTCTATTTCACCATTCCCAACGTAACTAGTGTCCTATTTCACCATTCCCAGCGTAACTAGTGCTCTATTTCACCATTCCCAACGTAACTAGTGTCCTATTTCACCATTCCCAGCGTAACTAGTGTCCTATTTCACCATTCCCAGCGTAACTAGTGCTCTATTTCACCATTCCCAACGTAACTAGTGTCCTATTTCACCATTCCCAGCGTAACTAGTGCTCTATTTCACCTTTCCCAATATAACTAGTGTCCTATTTCACCATTCCCAATATAACTAGTGTCCTATTTCACCATTCCCAATATAACTAGTGTCCTATTTCCCCATTCCCAATATAACTAGTGTCCTATTTCCCCATTCCCAGCGTAACTAGTGCTCTATTTCACCATTCCCAGCGTAACTAGTGTCCTATTTCACCATTCCCAGCATAACTAGTGTTCTATTTCACCTTTCCCAATATAACTAGTGTCCTATTTCACCGTTCCCAACGTAACTAGTGTCCTATTTCACCGTTCCCAACGTAACTAGTGCTCTATTTCACCGTTCCCAACGTAACTAGTGCTCTATTTCACCTTTCCCAATACAACTAGTGTCCTATTTCACCGTTCCCAACGTAACTAGTGCTCTATTTCACCTTTCCCAATATAACTAGTGTCCTATTTCACCTTTCCCAACGTAACTAGTGTTCTATTTCACCCTTACCAACATAACTAGCATTATATTTCACCCTTACCAACGTAACTAGTGTTCTATTTCACCCCTTCCAACGTACTTTGGGTTTTATAGCATTAATTAGCTGTATTAATAATTGTCAGTGGAAGGTCCTCACAAGGATAGTAAGACAAATGTGTGTGTGTGTGTTTGTGTCTGTGTGTGTGTGTGTGTGTGTTTGGCAAAGCAGAGGCAGGTTAATGTCACCTTGCACTGCTTGACAAAGCCTCTAATTGCAGTGTCTTTCACACTCACGCACACACGCAGTGCAGCAGCTGTCACTCGTATAAGGCGTGTGAACAGGCGGAAGTGCATGTATGTGCATGTCTGTGTTTGTGTTTGCTAATGATCATGATGCTGAGTATATGCGACTGAACAGGATGAGCAGTGGTAATCACACACACACACACACACACACACACATCTTTAACACAGCGAGAGAGTACACACATAGCACTGATTAGCTAGCGATGGTGACCTTGCAGTGTGTCACTCCTGAAGTGTTTCGATCAAATATGCTTCACCTGTGAGGAGTCAGTGTGTGTTTGTGTGTGTGTGTGTGTAGGTGATGGGTGTCCCTCCTTCTTAGCAGTGTAATTTATCACTCGTTTGGTGGCCGGAGAGTCTGTCAACTGAGTGGTGCTGACACTGAGAGTAAACACACACACACACACACACAGAGCTTGCACTGCAATACCATTTATGACAGTACTGAAGGGCAAGTGCATTTGTGTGTGTGTGTGTGCATGTGTTGTATCTTTCTTTGTGGTAACTTCATTCAATATTGGCATGACTAATTTTAGAAATTTTAATTAACTGTGTTTAGAGGACTTTTAGAGGAATAGGCAGAAAGATTTATGGAAAAATAAACATACAATAATTAAAATTTTCCAATCAACAACTAGAGGAACTACTTAGTACTTACTTAGAAAATAAGTTAGAAATGAACTGTGTATATATATAATTTCAAAATCTAATGTAGCAAAAGTATTGACACCTATAAAGAATATTTAAAATAAATAATAAAATTGTGTGTACATATATATATATATATATATATATATATATATATATATATATATATATATATATATATATATATATTTTTTTTTTTAATTGCTCCCAGTCTCCAGAAAATCATTGTTGTTACTAATCATCATGGGGAAATCCGAACAGCTTTCAACACAGAAGAGAAAGTAAGATATTGGATCTGAATATACAAGCAATCAATAATAAGCTAAAATGAGTGTCATAATTAAAAATGAGAAGAATGGTGAGGCAAAAAAAAAAAACAAAAACCTTAAACATTGCTGTTTCAGATTTGCAGTCTTGGAGTTGTCAGGGTTTTTTTTTTTTTAATCTACTTGTAAAACACAACTTCTACAACAACAAGCTCTTTGAAAGGGTTGGACAAAAGAAACTCTTCCTGAGCGCCTCACAAAGTGCAGCGTTTGGACTTGAGTATGTTATTTGAACAACAACTGGACTTCAACAATTTGACTTTCTGGTTGTGGTTAGATAAAACCAAAATCTCTTTCGGCCATGTTCACACTCTGCATATGGATCATGGATGCTTTGGGGCTGGTGGCCCGGGGGCTCTTGTAAAGACTGATGGCATAATGAAATCTGCTTAGTATGAGGTATCTGGTTGTCTCTGCCAAGAGGTATACACTGCATTGAAATAAAACCCAAATCCAAAATGTCCAAACTTCAACTAGCAAAAATGAAAGAAAACACCCTCTCAACTCAGAAAGTCAGGAAGGTCCCCTAAACCCCGAGTTCAGCAAGTAACATCAAATTAAGATGGCTGCTCACAGCATCAACAGTAAACAAAGTAGCACTTCTTTACTTTTAAATGGTTTACGCTGTACATACAAGGGATACAACCAAATACAAATACATTATTCAGATCGAACAGATGTTGCATCCTAAACGAATATGAATACAGATATGAATAGACTAGGTGCGTACATCAGGATTCCGAAGGACGAAACAAAATAATTCGTACAAGTGCGAGGTTTTTACTTTTATGTGGCGCTTTAAAGAGCAGCTGACCGAAGGTCATAGGGAGGGTTGCCACGTTTCAGCAGAAACTCCCACTCCAGTGCAGGTGAGGTGTCATCATATATTATTTGTGGGGGTGCCAATATTTTTAAACTAGCATTTGGATGAGGAACAGTAATATTGCAATGAAATTAAACTCTACAGCATCTGCATGTGTTTAACATATTCATTTCTGCTCACTTTCATGAAGGGTGCCAATAATTCTGAAGTTCATTTTTTTGGTGTCACCTTTTTTTTAAAAAAAAAGTTGCAAACAGAAAATGAGATTAATTGAGTTTAAACGTCCGATTATATGCACGGGGCATTGCGTTTGAAACCCACCGACCTAATCTTGGCTAGAAAGAATATGAACTATAAACGTATTTTCTCTGTACAAATGTCACACACAGTTTCGGCTTCATCCATCAAACACACAGCTAGACACACACACACACACACACACACACCCCAACATGGGCATCAATCATACATATTTTTTGATGATTTTTTGAGCCATTCACACTGCTGTGTATAAGACGTGATAAGATAAGCAGACGATAAGACAGATGTTAGCTGGCCTTGGCGTGTACGGCTGCTGTGGGTGGGTGTCAGACAGAGGTGAAGACGCTAACACATTTGTGCAACATGTGTTATATAAGAGAGGGAGAACAAAGCTTTGTGTGTGTGTGTGTGTGTGTGTGTGTGTGTGTCTATGTCTATGTGTGTGTGATTTACTTTCTTTTGCCAGCTGTTGAGAAATCAACAATGGGCTCTTCCTGTTCAGACATATTGTGCTTTCACTATGAAATATGACACGGTTAGAGCTCATATTTCTGCTCAACTGAGACAGCATTTGAATCCTCTTTAGAATACTACTACTACTACTACTACTACTACTACTAATAATAATAATAATAAAATCCAATTCTGTAGAGATAAAAAGCATCTCTTTTCTCCACAACAAGTTCAGTCAACGATGCAGAAGTATACAAGCCGCTCGTTATTTTGAGTCGTTATCTCATCATTTCAAGATTCGTTATTCAGTTATCTTGTTTTTCTTTCCCAGATGTCTTTATATTGATTTGTTATTTCAAGATATGTCATTATTTCAAGTTATTACCTCATTTTTTTCAGGATATTGTCATTATTTTGAGTTGGTATCTCAGTATTTAAAGATACTGTATATCATTATTTTGAGTTATCTCATTTTGTCATTATGGCATTATTTCAAGTTATTATTTTGTTGGTTCAAGATATTATGTAATTATTTTGAGTTATTGTCTCATTATTTCAAGATACTATATTGTCATTATTTTATGTGTTATCATGTTATTTCAAGATGTTATGTAATTATTTCAAGTTAGTATCTTGTTATCTTGTTATTTCAAGCCATTATGTTATTATTTCAAACCATCACATTGTTAAAAGATATCATTATTTGCTGTCATTATTTCATTGATATTATGTCATTATTTTGAATTATCTCATAATTTCAAGACATTATGTCATTGTTTTGAGTTATTATCTCATTCTTTCAAGATATTATGTCATTATTTTGAGTTATGATCTCATTAGTTCAAGATAGTTCTAGTTATTATTTTGACTTCTCATTATTGCAAAGTATCTCATTATTTCAAGTTACTATCTTGTTATTTCAAGACATTGTGTCATTACACACCTTTTCAAGATATTATGTTGTTATTTCAACTTATCGTTTCAAGATGTTATGTCATTATTTTAAGCTATTATCTAATGATTTCATGATATGATGTCATTATTTTGGGTTATTATCTTGTTATTTCAAGATAATGTCATAAGTTCAAAGCCAACAGAAAATAGAAGAAGGAGTTGGTCATGGCTTCAGAGGTGGCAAGGGTGAAGTAAGAGTGCTATAAGATGAAGGCTGTGTCTCAAGGGCACTGGGGCAATGGATAACGTGGGAGACCATAGTTAACAGGCCAATCAGTTGGTCTGACCTGTAGAGAACCCCACAAGGCCGGTTCAGTTTCCTGATTAGATCCACCTACAGTACCCTACCGGTGGTTCAGCAGTGAGCCAAGGTGCACTCTCTGTAATGCACATACAGGCTGCATAATTTTGCTATCCCAGGGGTGATACACATGGCAGCACAACGAGGTCCTGAGGAAGGTCCTGGCAGATGGGTTGGAGACCAGCAGACCGGAGGTGAACATAAAGGCTTCACCAAAATCAGGAAGCTACATTTAGTTTGTAAGGGAAGGCACCAAACCTGTGGGACATGAAGGTCGATCTTGGGAGGCAACTCCAGTTCCCTCAAGAGATCACCCTTCCATCACTCCAAACAGCGTCCTCACTGTGCTGACTGCCCCATGGGAGCAAGAAGTTGAAGCCACCTTTGAGAGGAAGAGGGCCAAGCACTCAGAGCTGGCACTAGGTATAGGGTGGTCAGCTGAAGGGCCATCGTCTATCCTATGGCAGTCAGATGCTGAGGCTACATCTGCACATTAACATCTCCTCAGGGACAGGGGTTTTGGGAGCTAAGCTGAAGAGAGCAGGCAGAGAAGGCCAGCTTTTGGCTGTGGCTCAGGGCAAAGGATGGGAACTGAGGAATATAGAACTGACCCAAAGGCCAACTACAACGTGTAGGAAGGAGATGTCTTTGTCACTGCTCCACCACCAGGAGTCAGGGTAAGAAGCAAAATGTCAAGGTTCCTGGGCTGGAGATGCTGCAGCTGGCCAATGATGTGCCTGTGGAGGGCAGAGATGCTCAGCAGGTAGCAACCCCTGTATCTATACACTGCATGGACTTAATATCTTGTTATTTTGACCTAATAATTCAGTTTTTAAGGTATGTCATTATCTTGACTTATTATCTTGTTATTTCAAGATATAACTTAATATCTCATTATTATCTCATTATTTCAACTTAATGCCTCATTATTTCAAGATAATAGAAATAACGCAGTGTTAAGTGGAAATAACGAGATACTAACTTGAAATGTTGATATAAATCTTGAAAGAGTTAAGCAGAAATAACATGTTATTAACTTAAAGTAACTGATGATTAAGTGGAAATAATGAGTTATTAAGTCAAAATACCTATCCATCTAGCCATCCATTTATCCATTAGTCTTCTTCCTAGCTTCCACTCCGCTGCATTCATTCATGGCCGCCGTGTCTTTTTTCTGAGCTCTGTAACTCGTCTCTCACACTGTGCTGATTGACTGAGTGGTAATTAGTGTTGGATAAATGGCTTTGACTTGCTTTAATTAAAGGCCCTGGATGGCCACTGAGTCTAAACCAGTACAACGGCTTTGGTGCTCATGTAGCGCTACATTCTGTGCTATGTCAAAGATTTCTCCTTTACCTGTATGACAGTCCTGTATTCACTTACGTTACCACGATTCAGCAGATTTGATCAGATTAAATGCACTAATTCCACAGTGTTTTTAAAAAGCTACCAAAACGCATAGAACTGACTAGCATGTTTATTCAATTAGCAACTCAAATTCAGCACTAGCGCTAATATTTTCTTCTTAAAGCAATGTCTCACACCTTGTCACAAATGGTTGTTTTTCATTTCCTGTGATACCCACTTCCAACTTTTTACCATATTTCAAAAATAGCTTTTTTTTTTTTTTCCTTTTACATATCTTTATCATGTTCGACTTGCTAGCAAGAGCCTGTGATGGCTAACCGCTTCTTTCTGACAGATATTTAGCTTGGGCTTGTGGAAAGTGTGAATAAAATGCCACTTAAGTGATACAGTAGATGTGTTATTGTTCACAGATTTTCATGACACTCGTTTAATTCCACAGTGAGTCCTCCTTGTTTACAAGTCTGCCTCACAATGTGTGAATTAATGAAGCCACGCTAGCTATTTGGGGTATGCGTGAGCATGTTTGAAGCTCTTAAAAATCAATAAAGTCCATTATAAAGTAACAGGAAGCTGCACGCGCATGTGTGTGTGTGTGAAAGGGAGTCGAGACTTTATCAAGACAGTTATTTTTTTCTACATTGGCTTAATGAGGTGTCATTAATGCTTTCGGGTAAATTTCCTTACAGCACCGAGGCAAGTGCCGCTAATCAGATTCTTTATTGTGAATCTACCAGACATCCTTTCAGACTAGATTGGAGAGGAGTGCCTACAGGTGGAAAGTGTATTATCACCACAAGATAGATTACCAGTCCTTATGCATCACCTTATGAATAATACTGTTTTGCAAAGTATGCTACGTTAGCCTAAAGCCTAAGCACTATAGCATCATATAGCAAATTCTGCATTCCAGTACGTTAGTGCTACGTCATATAGATGGCCACTTGTAGTTGATTCTTTAGCAGGAATAGCCTACATTCGCTTGTGTTAGGAAGTACAATGTAGCTAAAGCAATTTCCTTAGCAATTTGAATGAATATATTCACTGGCATGCTAACTAAATGGCTTGCTAGCTAGATATTGTGCTAATAGGCTAGTTAAAACAATAATAATGGAACTCTGTCAGCTGGAAAAATAAAATCAGCTGGAATGTGATGTTCAAATCACATTATCATTTGAAATATGAACATTTTTATTGCTCCTGTTGACATTTAGCATCATCTGCTTAAACATGTCATCGATATAAAACACAATCTGGTAGTGTTTCCTAAGAAATGTGTCATCTTCATAGCTTCATTAGAGAGCGGGGGAAAACAATGGCTTTCAGCTGAGAATGAAATGGAGACTTTTCATACGTGTGAATTCTTTCGAAGCTGCGACGGTGAGAGCGTGTTGGATTGGCATATTGTAACAGGCTATCAGTCGTCTAAATGAACCAGCATGGTGTAGAGCCCAGACAATGAACAAGAGCGATTACCTTCTAATGTGCCTTCTGTATTATTTAACAGCTTTTCTAATGGGCTTTAATGATTAGCCGTCTAATATAATGGCTCATTGGGCTGATTAGCATGCTGGTTAGCTTAGCCGCTGCTAACTACTGTCCTGAGGCTGGTCACTTAGCCTGAGAATCGAATCCTGATTTCTTAGCATACGAAAGGACTGCCTCAGGCAAAACACACAAACACACACACACACACACACACGCAAACAGCTATTCCTTTAATAATCTTAATGGAGGATTACCGCTGACCTACTCATGTATATTACACTCGCTAAACACTACTATTTAGCTTTAGCTGCTATTGTACTACACTCAAACCTAACTAAAAGTTAATCTTTTAATCTTTCAGTGCCACAAATACTTTTCCTGGATACATTCGATTCCACCTGACCATGCGGCAGCCATGTTTATATGAAGCACAAGAATGTTTCCTGTCATATTCAACATATAATTTTTTGAACAAGTTGTTCTAGAGTACATCCACAGTGAAAAAACTGTGAGAAAGTGTGTGTGTGTGTGTGTGTGTGTGTTGCTTTCATTACTGGAGAATCAACACGCAGAACATACAAAATTGTGGAACAAATCATTGTTCCATACTCAGAACTATACATACACACAACCGAGGGAGGTACATGGTGCATGCAAGGAGCTGAAAGTGAGGGAAAAATGGAAAAACGAGTAAAAGGAGAAAGAAGAGGAGGGAAAAAACCCAAACAAAAGTTATTCCACGGTGTATTTTATTTATTTTTTATTTTTTTTACTATTTTTACAGATTTTTTTTTAAATTTAAAATCTATTCATTTCATTATTTTTTGCCATACAGAATGTCTTTGTGTGTGATTTTTGCCCAGTACTGCAGGTTTATGAGTAAATATGCAGACAAACGCTGGTGCAGTTTGATTCATTCGAGATAATTTGTTCTTTTTTATTTCTTTTTCCTCAGGGATGGTGTTGAAACTAGTAGTAGCACTTTTATCTGATTCAAAAACGACCGTGTTGCTGATTAAGTATTGCAAGGGTTTCTTTTTTCATGAGGTTGTTTAGGAGAGGAATAACAACCTCATTGTCACAGTTGCTGTCTGTGGACTTTTTTTCGATAATGGTGAATATACTGTATGCATTAAACTCAGCGCGAAGGATTGTGGCGAAAAAAAAATAATAATAATAATAATAATTTGTGATTATTCTACACTTGTCTAAAGGTTTCTCACATTGTGTTCAGTGTAAATAGGCTTTTGCACTGATTCTAATTATATTTCAACAAAGCCCCATTTGAATTGTAGCAGTGTGTGTACGCTGTGTGTTCTCTATTTCGATGTGTCTAGCTTCTGAATCAGAGACAGTTACACAGGGCTAATATCTCTTGACGGGCGTAAAATTAGCCTGTGTCTCTCCGTCTCAGAGATTAATGTGTGCGTGTGTGTGTGTGCGTGTGTGTGTGGTGCAGATGTATCCTCGTTTGATGTTACATTTATCATCATACTATCTTTAAAGACTTTCTCAAGTCCCATAAACTCAGTTATTCTTTTTTTTTTTTTTTTTGGCCAAGAGAGTGGATATTCAGTTTTATGAAGTTGGTTTGGAAGATTAGAAAAGTTTGCAATCTAAAGAGTATTGTTATAAACTCAGCGTCCAGTAGAGTTTACACAGAATAATGAGAAAAAAAAAAAAAAAAAACATGGGCAGAAATGCATTGTTGATGAGAGAGGGTCAGAGGAGAATGGTCAGACTGGTTCGAGCTGACAGGAAGGTTATGGTAAGTCAAATAACCACTCTTTACAACCGTGGTGAACAGAAAAGTATCTCAGAACAAACCAAACCAAGGAGGCGGATGGGCTACAACAGCAGAAGACCACATCAGGTTCTGTTGCTGTCAGCCAAAACCAGGAATCTGAGACTACAGTGAGGACAAACTAGACAGCTGAACATTGGGTTTCTATGTGTTATGTGTTCTGAGATGCTTTTCTGCTCACCATGGTTATAAAGAGTAACTGTATATAACGTTTATGTTGTCCTTGTTGAAAATGTGAGGTAATACCATACGTCAAATACCGTGATATTCCATTACATTGTGCAGTGATTATACCTCGGTTTTTCATAATGTTCTATGCCTCATATCTGTGGCTGTTCCTCCCCTGTGCTCTCAACCTGCAGCAAAAATGATCAGGTACCAGATGGAGTTTAGAACAAGACGAGAACACGGCAAGACTTGTTGCTTCAGTGTCGCTGCTGGCAAATTGTCATTCAAGCCTCCTTCGAGCTGAAGTGTGAACCAGAACGTCTATCAAACTGCACTAACGTCGTTTCCATGGTGTGCTGTCTAGCCTACTTTTCAAATGTGTCTTCAAAATATCTCAGCTCTCATGCCTGTTCTTAGCGCATCTGCTAACAGAGTACTGCTAGAGAGAAAATAACCTCAGTGCACTAACACACCTAATCCACCGATTTCATGCGCTAAGTCACGTGTAATAGAGCAGGTCACACGCCATAATGTTTTTTTTCTACTTCCGTGACTTCCCAGTAGCACTTGTATACATCTTTGAATGCCTGACTGGCGGTGTTCCACATTGAGCTTTAACATGATCAAGTGCTACCTTACTGAACATTCCAAGTGTAAAATATAAGAAAAATAGATCTCACACTACCATGTTGTAGTGTGAGATACCATCCCAAGTCTCTTATTCTTTACATATTTAATGATAACGTTGCTATAGATTGTATTGATAGCAATGTGTAAAGTATTTTGCACTGTGGCAGAACTGGTGTAGAGAAGCACTGAATTAGCAATACAGAGATAGTTGGCACCAGCGAACACACTCACACACCACTTACGTGGGCAACGAGGGGTCACGTATGAAAGCTCAATAAATCCAGTCATTAAGATGATGGACTTTTAGAGTTAAGTACTGTAGTATCACCCCAGTAGTTAGTTGCCTCTTGGCAAGTGCATTAGAATCTTAAAAACGCCATTCCAAACATCTCACACAGTTTTATTCCTAAGTACAAGACTAGCGCATTGAGCGCACACATAATATAAAGAGCAAAGATTAAAGATAAAATATAGCTCATTTCTATCTTAGACTAAATGAAGTGCACCAGCCAAAATGTGACTGGTGACTGGTGTCTGATTTTGTTTTTGCACTGCTGCTATGAGGTGCTGTAATGTTGCTAGTCACGTTGAAGCCTAAATACTTTCTTCCTCAGTGCATAGATTGGTGTCAATCAACGCCAGAATCATGTAGCCAAAACTTCATCATCATCATCATCATCAGTAAGCTTTATCCTGGTCAGCATTGAGGTGGATCCAGAGCCTATCCTGGGAAAACTGGGCATGAGGTGGGAATACACTGTAAATGGGATGCCAGTTTTATCGCAAATCCTCACACACAGAAACACAACATAGCCAATCCACCTACCAGCATGTTTTTGAGACATGGTGGGAGGAAACCAGAGAACATGGAGGAAACCCATGCAGACCCTGAGAACATCCTGTTCTTGGCTGACAGGAATGGAACCCAATGTGGTCTCCTGCTTCCTCAAGGATTGACGTGTTGTCTGTTCTCAGATGCTTTTCAGCTCACCACGGATGTAAAGAGTGGTTATATGAGTTACCATAGCCTTCCTGTCAGCTTGAACCTGTCTGGCCATTCTCCTCTGACCTCTCTCGTGACCCTGGTTCACTGGCTCTATCTATCTATCTATCTATCTATCTATTTTAATTACTTACACATTTCCTGCTACACCATTTTAAACTAACACTGAAGTCATATTTTGTTTTTTGTCAGACAGCCCAACCCTTGACGAATATTTTCTCATGAAACAAATTTCCAGACTTTTTCAAAAAAAAACATTTCCTGGTTTATTTTTAGCCTTTCTTCATTTAGTTTCCTTAATGATTCGAAAGGAGAATGATTTATTGCATTAAATAAAGGACTGTCTGAAATATAAAAAAGAAAAATTCTGTGGATCCTGTGAGGTAAAGCAGGATGGAAAAGACCTGGCAAACAAATAAATAAATAAATAAATAAACAACCCCCCCAAACACACACACACACACACACACACACACACACACGGGTTTCTTCCCATTTTACCTGACTTGACCTTAAAGTTGTTTTAGGCATACAGTAAACTTATCAACGTGCAGGTCTCCATCTCTCTCTTTCTCACACACACACTCTTACACATACACACACACACACTTGGCATTCAGAGAGCCCCATTACCGTCATTAGTTTAATGTTTGTCTCTGCTGTGTTACACACAACAGTGACGTGCCATTTATTGAAGGACTTTTTGCTGGTGGCTTGAAAAAAAAAAAAAGATGGCGCACAGGAGAAAGGAAGCCATTACAAACGAGCGAGTGATTTATGAAATCAATCTTGTGCGCGGTCGGTAAGGCCTCGTTGTGTATGCGCAGTGCGCCAGAGACAAACGACGGACCCTTACGCAAAAAAGAAATGGCCCTGGCGCTTAAAGAGGGGAAAGGGAGAAAAAAAAAAGACTAATCAACTCTTAAAATTAAATATAAAAACCATCTGAAATGAAGTAATTTGTCTGCAATTAGGCAACGTGTGAATTATTCCAGGCTCTGTGAAGGATTGAGCAGAGTTAATAGAATGGCCTGGTGTTCAAAGAATAAATAAAACCATGCAGAATTAATAGACAGGCTCAGCATTAGGTAGTGCGGTAGAATTATTTGTCAGCAAGCCATATTGAGGGTGTTGAGATAGAAAGAACCTTGTGAATCTATCTCATGTGTATGGACTGGCCAAAACTAGACCTGGCTGATGTAACCACACCCTCTGAATAAAGTGTTGATCAATGACTCGCCACTTTATTGGCATTTAATTCCTGTTAGACATGGGCACTTGACAAGCAGCATCAACAGAAATGCATTTATAGGTACAGACAGTGACAGCTGGTTGCAATATTAAAGGGGAAGGCTAAAAATATTCATTAGCTATCAGTAACCATTATGGTTGAGCCTTATAGCACAGCATTGTTCACACACTCACCTGTGTATCGTATGTATGTCTGGAGGATTAAAGGCAACATACCCTAGATGGCACGTCAGAGCCAAAACATCCCCGTCGGTCAGGTTTCCCAATTGATCTGTACAACGTTTTGCAATTTCATGCAATTTCATGCAATTTCATCTTTCCGCCGTCATCGTGATTGTTGTCATGAGCTACGTCTCAAATCAAAAACTCTGACCTTGCGGTTAAGAATATTTTTGAAAAATTCAAAAACTAAACATAATAGGAAAACCAATACCCAATAATGGTCTCGAATAGTACATAAGTGTGTGATTTGTGACACCATGATAGTTTGTTTAGTCAGTGGTCTTAGTATACTGGGTTTTGCACTATCCAGACACATAGTGATAATTTCTGAGGACTTGTACTCTCCAAACACCTGCAGGACACACGTGGCAGCCATCTTGCATACACGTACATATTGTTAAAGGCAAGTCATTGGCTAACAGCAAATAAGACAATGTTGATGCCAAAATTGAGTCTTATTTTTATGTATTTTTTCCCTGCTAACCCATATATACCTTTATACCAACCAGCTTTTGAACATCAATTATGTATTACATGTGTTAAGTTACTTTATTACCATTGCTGCTGCTTTATTAATGCTGAAGTTCATGCTTTGTTTATGTTAAATAATGCAGAAATAATGTTAGTTATGAGAATCGTAATGTAAAGCCGTATTGCCCTCTTAGCAACTCTTCGCTAATTTTTGTATTTTGGTTTAATTCTCAATATCCTGCAAGCCTAAAATTCATGGGTTCTGTCAGGATTAGGGTTTGGCAGATGCCCAGAACAGAGCTGGCATGTGGCCACGACTCTGGGGCAGTGATGACTCAGTGGTTAAAGGTTGTGAGTTCAAGCCCCAGCACCGCCAAGCTGCCACTGTTGGGCCCTTGAGCAACACCTTTAAACCTCTCTACCCCACAAAGTCTGTGTCTATATCACACCCTGTGCTCTGAACACAGCTTAATAACAAGCTTGGATTTCCAAAGAAAAAGGAATTCACTGTACTGTACTTATATATGTAACAAAAAAGGTTATCTTCTTCATTCAGTAACTGGCAGAATATGCTAAATTAGACAGTGAACTAGCACCAAGACATGTTGTGTTAGCTTTCACAAGTGCAAACAACGTTTTTAGATACTAGTTTGATGAACAAATATCTAGGCAGTTGATTTATTATTACTTAAGCAGTTAAGTACTTGAGTTATTAGCAATTAAATACATAACTAAGCATGATGGAGCTAAAGGGAATAATATTTGGCTAATTAGCTGTCAGTCTATTCACTTTTTTGTCTATCAGTCAAAAAACCCAAACAACTCCAACATGTTAGGGAAAAAAAATAGCTGACTATCAAAAATAAATGCTACATTCCTGATAAATTTATGATAAATTTATTTAGAAATGATAAATTTCTCTTCTGTACCTGGGGCTGGTCTGAACTGCACTGCGATCATCTGTCAGTTAGTCCAGTTAACTTTTCTATTCATGATTTGTTTCGCCGTTCTGTAGGGATTTTATTATTTTACTGCATGGGAGCATCATCAGCATAATCTGTCCAAACTTCTTAATTAGCTTTATGATCACAGCACTAGTGAATTCACGATTCTGATTGGTCAGAAGGTGTTGATTAATTTTCTACAAAAGCAGCTCTAACAGTAGTTCACAGGTATCCTGTATATTAATAGCTTATTGCTCTAATATGTTATTGTTTCTATAGTAACCGCTCATTCACAGGGACTTCACAAGATGGACGCTCCATATAATCTAAGCCTAATAATAAACAAATTATAAAATGTGTTGTTACTTAACAAAGATATGATGAAGAATTCTATGAGGAGATGTTTATTTTACATTTACGGAAGGAGTCACCAGTGTTAGCTTGCAGGTAGTATAAAAAGCTGCCTTATTTGTTCTATTAAATTCAAAAGGGAGAGAGGAAAAAAAAGAGAGAGCCTGGTGAGGAAACGACTGTGACATTATTTACACTTTTCCATGCGGCAGTGTGTGAAAACCAATCAGATGTCGCTGTGGCTGAATTGGCAAAAAATGCCGGAAAATTGTTTTTGATGTTTTTTGTTTTTTATGACCCCTTGTGGACCGACTGACACTGACATTGTGTTTTTCATTTATGACAGTCGGCGTCCTTGTTTTCGCCGTATCTGTTTACTGTAGAGCTTATTCTGAACTGCTCCAGATGGATAGAGAGAGAGAGAGAGATGAAGGAGTGAGACGGAAAGAGGCAGAGCCTTTTAAAAGGTGTGATTATTTTAAATAGTGAGAATGCACTCATGCATTCCTGGAGTATATGAAGAAGTACAATTTGTGTATGTGTATGTGTGTGTTTGTGTGTGTGTGTGTGTGTGTGTGCGCGTGCTTTGCTGCCCCAGTGTTTTGGGCCGCAGGTCTTATTGGCACTGTAATTTAGTGTGACAGACCTCGACTCGGGTGATAAAGTGTGTGTGTGTGTGTGTGTGTGTGTGTGTGTGCGCTTGGTGTGGAATGCCGACGCTGCATAATTGCACAGCAGTGTGGTTAATGCATTAGGCTGCGCTATGAATGATATGTGCTGTATGGTATAGAGACTAACTCAAATGCCTTCGTTTTCTCCCACAACATCCACTTCTGATTCTTTTCCTCCACTCGTTTCTTTTCCGTTTTCATCACCTCTTCTATCAGTCCTCCTCCTTTCCCCTTCACTTATCTCCTCCCTTGTTTTCCTTTCCTTTCTCCTTATCTGTCCTTTTCTTACCTTTGTCTCATATCTCCTACTTAATTATACTTCTTGTCATCATTTTCTCTTCTCCTTTCTTTTTATCTTCTCTTCCTTTCTCTTCTCGTCTCTTTTGTCTCTTCTTTTCTCACCTCTCTCTCCTGTTTTCCTTCATCTTTTTCTCTTCTGTTCTCTTTTTTGTCTCTTATTTTGTCTCTTCTTTCTCCTCTATCTCTTCTTTTTGTCTGTTCTCTGTCTTCTCTCTGTTGTTCTTCTCTTCTCCTAGATTCTTTCTCTCTTTTTTCTCCCAACAGCTTCTCTTCTCGCCTTTCTTTCTTCTCGTTTCTTCTTGCTCCTCTTTTATGGTTCTTTTCTTCTCTCATCTTCTCCTCCGTTCTCTTCTTGTCTGCTTTCTTCTTCTTTTCTCCTCGATTCTTTCACTCTTTTCTTCTCCTAGCCTCTTTTCTTTTCATTTCATTTCTTTTCTTCACTGCTTACTCTCTTCTCTTCATCTCTCCTTTTTTTCTTTTCTACCCACGTTATCTCTCTTATCGCCTCACTTCTCGTTCTGTCTTTTTCTATTTCTTCTCTTCTAGCCTCTCTTTTTTTTCTCTTCTTCTTTCTCCCCTCCTTTCTTTTTACACCTGTTTCTCTCTCTTCTCTTCTATTCCCTCTCTTCTCTACTCCCTTCTTGTCTTCTCCTCCCTATTTTTCTTACCTCCTTATCATCTCCTTGCTTTCATCCCCATCTCAGTTGTCTTCTTTTTTCCCTCTCCTCCACTCTCGTCTCTCTTCTCTTGCATTCTTGCATTTGCATTTATTCTCTCTCTCTCTCCCTCTCTCTCTCTCTCTCTCTCTCCTCCCTTGTTGTTTTCTCGCCTCATCTCCACATTTCCTATTCTAAGATCTAAAATAAACCCCCCTGTAATCATCTACTTCCTCTTGGAGAAAACCTATAGACGAGCACACAGGAAGTGGAATCATTTTCTGGAGACTGAAATGTAATTTACACTCGTGTGTGTATACGGAATGACGCGAGCTTTCAGACACAATAACGCTTTCGCAGTACAGACGGAAACTTTTACTCTGATCCTGAAAGGTCCGGTGGATAGACGCTCCCTTGCTCCTTTCACTCGCGTTTCTTCTCTTATCTCTGCTTCATGCTCCAACAGCTCGCCGTTTTTGTGTTCACCTGTAGCCCTTTCCCACTAACAAGGTGTCAGAGCTGCCTAATCTTCAACCAAAATGCTGCTAGTCTGCAACCCGAGAACCGGTGATGTTATTTCATCACCATGACAACAAGCCAAGCTATTTTAGTATAAATATTTATATAATAGTGCTATGATTCTGTTCAGCAGATACATTCTCAAGCTACACATCTAAACATGATAACTAAGTTCCTAGAACAGTACATCTTGGATTGTTTTTTTTTTTTTTTTAATTTCTCTTATATCACAAAAATTTGCCAATGATTACATGTTTTTATTAATTAACAAACTATATGTCACTTTTTATCCATTTATAGTCCCATTTCATGTTGTCCAGGAATCCGTTTAGTTTCGTGTTATTACTTACATTATAGCAGCTGTAAACATTCGTTCCCTCGCCAGGACAGAAAAAAACACACACACACAGCTTGTCATGTTATTGAGAAATCGAAATGCGCAAAATCCTTGCGCTGACACTGGAGACTCCTTCCTTAACTGTTAAACAAACATCTCCTTACTCCTTATTCTTCACCGTATCAATCTACTTATTTTTACTTGTAGATTATGTAGAGCGTCCACCATACAAGTCCCAGTGTAAGTGTACTATAGAGGCGATAACGGATTAGAATGACTACATTACAGTAAACCTGAGAATCAACACCTTCTGACCAATCAGGATCGAGAATTCTACATCGCTGTCGTATAAAACATGTTGTCTTTGTTCTGTGCTGTTAGGTGATGAACAGATTTGACTTTGAAAGGTAAAATATGGTCCCCTGGAAAGACAAGGCCAGTTTTTTGCTATACACTGAAGACATTTGATCAGAATTTCAGCTTTCATTTCCTGATATTTACATCTAGATGTGTTAAACAACCAATTTCTTTGGTGAGCAAAAGTATAGGAACAGATAGTCTTATTAACATATTAAGATAATAATTAACACTTAATATTTAGAAAATGGTTGCATATCTCTTGGTTGTTAGTATACCAGTGGTTTCTTCTTTTTCAGGATATTCCAAATTGATGTATTGGCTATGCCCAATGCTTGTGCAATGGCTTTGATCGATTTTACCTCTTTTCTCAGCTTCAAAATGGCTCGCTTTTCTCCCATAGACAGCTCTCTGGTCTTCATGTTGGTTTATCCTTTTTAACAACAAATGCAGTCTTCACAAGCAAAACCCAGGGCTCAAACCAAGAGCAGACATTCAGAGCTATTAATTGTTTAAACAATCAATCTAACAGGGCACACCTGGGCAACAAGAAACACCTGTCAGTCACATGTTCCAATATTTTTGATCACTTGAGAAATGAATGGGTTCAAACAAAAGGGGCCATCTTCTAAGTTACATCTAGATATAAATAGGAAGTGAAATGAAAGCTGAAATTCTCAAATTGATCTCAAACACAAATGCCTTCCGTGTATAGGAAAAACAAATGAAGGGCGGGGTCGACCCTGTTGCTATGGATAATGTACTGTTTTATGAATGAATATTGGCTGTAATTGGTTGGCATTTTAGGATTGTTTGTGATTCACCTTCTGTCTTTGTGGATGGTTGAACATGGATACCCTAAAAACTGGCACTTCCCAGAAACAGTTTCACCTGGATACTGACGATTTGTACCTAACAGCTGCTGTAATCAAAAAGACTGGTTTTGCTCCTTTCTCTGCCCATTGGTTTGTTCACTAAATGTGTACACCTGTTCCGTGTTTAGCCCTTAACTAGTTTGTCTGATTATACCCTAATGTTTCTTTGTTTCATTGTGAAGACTTATCACGCTGTATATTCTTAAGTCTACGTTTTTCCTTGCCACTGTCTCCTCTGGATTGCTTATTAGCAGCTGTGGATAAATTCCTCATAATTGATACTTAAGTGAAAGTTAATGTTTAAATAATGTGTGAAAATCTTACTCAATTAAAAGTAGAAGTATCCAGCCAAAAAATGTAAAAAAATTAAACGTTTTTAACTGATGAAATTAAGTTAATGTCATGTTTTCACGTGATATTATTTTTGTTTTGAAGCAACTATGCTATTTTACCTAAAAAGCATCATTCAATCTCTGTAAGTTTGCAATATTTACCATTAGAACTAGCATTTGGCTTCCTGTCCTGTCTGGACTTACTTTTGGAGCTAAATTACTTTGCTAATTACTCTTAAATTTGGATAAAAACTAAATCTGGAAGTTAGGAGCTAGGAGTTTTTGTCAATGATTATGTAATCGTTCCACTTGTGGGCCAGAACAGAAAAAAAAAAAAAAGTTGGTTCCCTGAATAAGCACCAGAACCATGTAGGTGGAAAAGGGAAACTAGAGTCTGATGCATTCCGGGCTCGGGGATATTTTTACCCACAATGCTATGCAGCAGGTGGCATCTCTGTGTAGGACTGGCTTCTGAACAGGAGCTGTTTTAAGGCCAATTAAGCAGCTTCTGAAATGAATTTCCCTCCACTGGTAATAAATCTCACACACTCCCCGGCTGCCTGCCAGGAAGGACCGGGGAGGGGGTGGGGGTGGGGCAGGAGGGGGTGGTTAGATGAGAGAGAATGACAGAATGGCAGTAGAGAGAAAGAGAGGCAGCACTTCTCAAAAAAAGTGTGTAATGAGAGCAGAGAGGTGTGTGTGTGTGTGTGTGTGTGTGT
>CM040481.1:12403745-12442167 GCA_022758105.1 Pangasianodon gigas
ATGTCACTTTCTGTGGATGCGGATTAGTATTTTGCCCCACCTGAGATTGCTACCCCAATAATATCGTTGGGTCTAACTGGACCACCCCGTTATAAAAGGTCTGGCTATGGCCATGGCCCAGATATGAATGTCCATATAGAAGTTTTTCCTCACAAGTTTTCACAGAATGAGGCGTAATCCTGCAAATCATGAGACCATGTTGTCTATATGAATAAGTGGGCAGGTCAGCGGAGGTAACAGAGCCATCAGTTGTATGCCATGTCTGATGACTTTTCCCATAATGGGCCGCTGTAAATAATGAGTTGGGCAGCTGTAGGTTTGTTGTGTAGCCCGAGGTCTGCCGGGCGCCTGCGAAGAAAAATAGGCCGAATGCTAAACTTAAATGGGCTAAAGTGTCAAAAAGTAGACTATTAGAGTTTATTCATCACAGCCAGGTCAATGAGTAGTCCTTGTTCTTTTCTCTAGACTTCTTAATGGATGTGGGGACGTTATTTTGTAATAATTCTGGTGCAACATGTATGCAGGGCTTAGAATTTAATAGCAATCATGGTGATATTGGAGTCATCACAAGCTCACATGCACACTCACACACACATACACACACACACACACACACACACAAGGACGCTTCAGTCAGCAGCAGTTCTGACAGATTACTTAAGTGTCTGTCGCCATTCGCAGTCCAATTTCGAGCTCTCACAAGTGTCACCAAGTGTTTCAGCAGCAAACAAGCAATTACTGTGTGGATACACCCACACACACACAACACACACACACACACTCTGGCACGAACAACAACCTTTTACTTATCCTTTTTTGTCGGTGAAGAGGTGTGCGAGGCGTTTTTAGCAGTTTCCTTTCTCAGGATGTCACACAGGCACTGCAAAGTGATTTTTTTTTCCCTTCCACATGCTGCAAACAACAAAAAGCAAACAAATTAGCAATACGGTATTTTAAAGCTCCTTTCTGCCAAATGTCATTTTCAATTTGTCTTTTTCCTTTTATAAAGCTGATTTTTAATGAAGTAGCATCTGTTGGTGCGCTTTGTTCAGCTGAGAGAAAGTTGCCAGCTGTAACCTTTACTAAATAAAACTTAAAAAGCTTGAAACGAAGCTAGTTATTAATGTTGATGAGAGAAATGAGCCTCAGTAGGAAGATACACACATGTCGAGGTGGTTGAAACACTACACCATGGCCTAGTTATATATATATATATATATATATATATATATATATATACACACACACACACACACATATATATATATATATATATATATATATATATATATATATATATATATATATATATATATATATATATATATATATATATATATATATATATATATATATATATATATATAAAGTTGAATAATCTCTTTCAATAAAAAGTAAAAAGTTGATTTCTCTCTGACTTTTTTTTTGGATGTTTGAGGCCATTCTGATCCATCTACATAAATATAAATCTAAATATTAAATGTAAATGTTAAACATGAATGTTAAATATAAATTATACACATACATGAAAATGTTAACTATAAATATTAAATATGGATATTAAAAATAAATGTGAATGTTAACTATAAATGTTAAAAATAAATATATATGTTAAATGCACATGTTAAATCTAAATGTAAATATTACATTTAAAACTTAAATATTAAATGTAAATGTAAACTTAAATGTAAATGTAAATATTACATTTAAAACTTAAATGTTATGGTCATATGCTAATTGTTGTAATTGGAGTGTGCTTCACTGGGAAAACATGGCAGCAGTAGGGTTGCCAGTTCTACACCATATTATACATATATATATGAGTGTGTGTGTGTGTGTGTGTGTGTGTGTAGCCAGCAAGTCTGCAAGGCGGTGTGGTTCGTTTTTGTTTTTTTGGGTTCAGGACAATGATTTGGAGCCGCTATTTCATCACTACAACTGGTAACTCCTGAAATTAGTCTCTGCTATGAAATTACAGACATATAGATGTAGAGAAGTAGGTACACAGCGCATTAGCGGTAGCTAAGCTGGCTAGCTGACTAGCTACTGCTTCTTCTGTATTTTTGTACATCTGTAAATTCATAATGCAGACTAGTTTCAAGATTTATCAAGGTTGTAGTGACAACATCGCAATCTCAAACGAGCGTCCTGAATCAATCTTTGGAATATACAGTATGCAGTATGGCCTACACTGTCTGCATTTACACTCCCCCTTTGCCATAGCACGTTTGTAGAAATTGGTTTGATTTGATTGATTTAACGCCGGGGGCAATTAGCATACGAACGGCATTTAAGTTCTACACTTAACATTTACGTTTATAATCAACATTTAGCTTTAACATTTTGAATTATTTTTAATATTTACATTTAACTTTTAATATTGATATTTAACAGTTAGATTTATAATAATACTCAAATTTTGCACTGAAACTGAAATTATTCTTTGACTTTGAGTCACTAGCTAAATGTAGTAGAATGGCCTCAAATGTTCAGCTACCAGCTGCTTTGTTTAGAAACAAATTTATTAACCAATCAGGATCGTGCATTTTTCCTATTTCTGTTTGAAAGCTATTATGAGGCTAGCTACACTCTGATATCGAGGTGACAGCTGATGAAGAACTGGAGGTTTGCTGAATAAAAATAAGTGTAGACCTGGTTTTATAAGGTAAGATATCCATTTCGCTGTAGCATGTTATTTTACGCATTCTCAGTGCAACTACGATAAAGGTATTTCATATCATATGCATATTAATTAATTGTTATTAATATGGTAGGATTGGATGACAGTAGATCATGCTTTACAGATCACATAGTGATTTAATTTCGCATATTTCCTAATCCCCCTAAAATGAATTCCTGGCTATGTGACTGATCTTAGCCAATGCTGAAAATGTGATAGACAACAGATATGATGATGACATCACTATAAGATTTGCCCAGAATATAAAAAAACACCACATGCTTTCTAGATTATGATTATGAGTCCTCACCAATTATTCCGACTCTCAGACTCTCATAAATAGTGAACATGTTTAATATTTATGATTTTAAATCGCCATGGTCAGGACCGTGAGTAGATCGGATTGGTTAAGATCGGATTGTACACACTCTGCATGCCAGAATAATCTGAGGTTTAAAAAAAACAATAATAATCAGGCCAGCATTTGCAATCATAGTTGTAGCATGTTGTGGTGGGAAACTTACTGACTGTTACAAAGTGCTGACACTGGAGACTCCTTCCAGATATGTTCACACAGAAAGCTTCACAATGTCAACAAATATGCTTTTTTATGTTTATTATTAGACTTCGATTAAGTGGATGAGCTGCTACTATCTACTTCCTGTGATTTGTAGCTGGAACTATTGTCAGAGCTGCTGTGATAGAAAATTAATCAACACCTTCTGACCAATCAGAATGAAGAATTCAGCAGCGCTGTGGTATCTCTCATGTGGTCCAGGCATTACAGAGACATCTCTCTTTTACTCAGAAGAGAAACCCATACAGAGAGAGAGTGAGATGGAGTGAGAGAGAGCGAGAGAGAGAGATGCGGAAAGAGAAATGAGTAAGTTGAGCTAAAGCGATATAGAGATATATAGAGATAGAGACAGAAAGAAAGGAGACAAAGGAAGTGAGGGAAAGATAGATTAGTACAAGAGAGATGTTAAGCGAAGGTTAGATAAAGTTAAAGAATGATGGTGTGGGAGAGAAAGAAGAAAGAGTGAAAGAGGGACAGGAAGGAAAAAGGAGGGGAAAAAAGGCAGAGTGATACAGAGAGAGTCAAGGAAAGGAAAAGGTTAACTGAACGAGGTTAGAGAGGAAGGGAACAACCATCAGAGGTGTCAGGGCCATCGAGAGTGAGCGCGAGGGATGAAATGATATGAGAGGAAGCGAGGGAAGAAGAGAGATAGGGATCGATCGGCTCGAGTAATTACACGGCGATTTATGACTGAGAGATGCAGTAGATCGCCTTTAATTTCACACCGTAACTCAAGTTATTCCTTCTTTCTTCCCGCTTTGACTGAGCAAGGTCAGTGTGTGTGTGTGTGTGTGTGTGTGTGGACAAGGTAGATCATTTACACACTGCCTGCTTCTGCTGAGTAGCTCCCCTGTCACCAAGATATGATCATTCTGGACACGTATTTCACTGCCAATACAAGACATGTCGTCTTTCTCTCTCTCTCTCTCTCTCTCTCTCTCTCTCTCTGGAGCCAAACCACTTTAAATTTGGCTGCAGCCTCTTTGCTGACTGTAGTAATATGAAAGCGATAGGTGACAGGGACGGACAGTAATTGCTCACGCCATCCCCAATAGCAGATTTATTAAAGGAAATAAAAATTCGAACCATTCTTCTCAGCAAAACAGAAGCTAAAGTTGTGTTTTGGCCCCAGACTCACCCATCCCCCACTTTTGCAATTGATTGCTCCTTGTTTATACGTTAAGAAGTTTGTTAGGACGAACGTCTCAGTGTTGTTACTCGCCTTTTCCCTAGCAACAGTTTAACTCAAGCTACAGGTGGAACGGCAGTATGATAACTGTTTTGTCACGAAAGTGTGACATTAATCGCACTAGTCATGTGACCGAGATATTGTTTCGCATTTGTAAAGCTCTAAAAGTAAGCCATGGATTAGATTAGATTAGATTAGATTAGATAAGATTAGATTAGATTATAGACATTTTACCTAGGTGGTGTAATTGGTTTACATTTAATTAGCTCTGGAAAAAAAAAGTAGTCAGTAAAACATTTTATACCACAGCACTGTTGAATTCTCAATTCTGATTGGTCAGAAGATGTTGATTCATTTTCAATATATAACAACAGCTCTGACAGTAGGTTTATATTAACGCAGTCATTCACATACATTATTATTATTATAGTTTCTGTAGTAACAACATACACAGAAACTTGGATGGTGAACCGTCTACATTGACGCATTAAAAACGTATAATCTATAATCATCTATCCAGCCATTTTCCGTACCGCTTGTCCTACACAGGGTCATGGGGGAGCCTGGAGCCTATCCCAGGGAACACGGGGCACAAGTCAGGGGACACCCTGGATGGGGTGCCAATCCATCACAGGGCACAATCACACACAGACAATTTGGAAATGCCAATCAGCCTACAACGCATGTCTTTAGACTGAGGGAGGAAACTGGAGTCCCCGGAGGAAACCCCTGAAGCACAGGAATAACAATCAAACTCCACGCACATGGGTGGAGGCAGGAACCAGACCCCCAACGTGCAAGGCAAACATGCTAACCACTAAGCCACTGTGCCCCCACTGTTTAATCATTAATCATCATTTTCTGTCAGGAGACGTTTATTTAACATTTTTGGAAGGAGTCTCCGGTGTCAGTGCCTGGGGTAAAGCTGTAACTTTCAGGACAGAGCAGTGCAAATAAATGATGTCTTAGCAAGTGATGAGATGATTAGATAACAAAAAAAGAATGAAAGAATGACTTAAAAAATTATCACTTCTTTTAAAATCTCTTTTTATTTATAGTTTCAGAAAGATAGCCAATGAGAAACACTCTCCTCATCACCAGAGTTACACCAAACTTTATTTCATCTGCATTGCTGATCATAATAAATCTAATCTAGACAGCAAGCTAGACTAGTTAGTTAGCTATTACTAGCTAGAAATGGTTGAAGTGTTGTTATTCTTTCAGTATTCATGTCACGTGAGACATTGTTTCATATCAGCAAAAAAAAAAGCACTCCAGCCAGCACTTTTTCTGTAAAAAAATAAATAAATAAAATAAAAATACCTAGTGTGAAAGCAGCATTCACTAGTTAGCTTGAGGATCATGCTAACTGCCTTAACTAGCATAACATTTACTCTGGTATTTTTATTGTATAGTAGTTGGCTAGCTTGGTTATCACACTATAAAGAGTAAATGTGAATAGGGAAAAGTAGAAATGAACAAGTTTTAGTAAAACTAATCAAATTAGGACAGGGTTTAGCAACTGTTTACTGCTAAGTGGCCTGTTAGCTAGTAATGATGGCTAGGTAAGTTCAAAATGAAAAATTAGCCATGGCTGTCAGGCTCAGTTTTCTTCCTCAATTTTCTTATCAATATCTGAGGTCTTGTGTGTTGTGGGGTTTTTTTTCACAGCAACACAACACACAAGACTTCAGATACTGTGTAGATGCATGATGCATATCAGAGGTCAAAGGTCATGTGTTTTGACTGTAAGACTTCCTGTACTGCTGCTGTCTCTCCTAGAGTGTTCACACTTAGGGACATGTTTGCAACATATTTTAGTATTTTGGCCTCTTTTTTTTTTAATTTGTTAATGATCATTATCAATAATTGTGTTTTTGACAATTTTATGACATCATGCAATTGCAACCAAATTAATCAGACACAAATTGAATTTAAATAATTACTAATAATTCTTCTAAACCCAAGTTGTTGTTACATTCATGTGTGCACGACTTTCTGTGTGTGTGTGTGTGTGTGTGTGTGCAGGGACATGAAAGCTGTTGCGGTTTTAATTATGAACAAGTACAAGAAAGAACATGAGAGTGTGTCTTGAGTGTGAGTATGAGTGTACATGAAGACATTCAGGATGTTTTTGTTAGTTCTAAGTTAGGCATGTGTGCTGGGCGTGTGTGTGTGTGTGTGTGCGAGGGAAGATTGCCACCTCGGTTACACGTGTGGTGAACCACATCCGCCCTTTGTGTTGAGTGCGTCGCGTAGTCGTGCAACAGCTAAAACACTCAACCTGCTTGACGCCATGTCTCTCTTTTTTTTCTCTGTGTGCTGGTCTCTCTGGTTACATTTATACAACAGAACAAAATGTTCAGTTCACATACCAGCAATTAATTTGTTGCAAAATTACAGTGCCTTGCATAAGTATTCACCCCCTTGAACTAGTGTTAGAACCTGGAACTAAAATGAATATAATGCATTATTTTAAAAATGATAGAATATGGTACAACCACAACTCTGACTAGAGGAGGCCATTCACCAAAAGTTAGTAAGGCAGGCATTAGTCAGAGAAGCAACCAAGAGACCGAGAGTATTGCTCAAGATAATACTACCACCACCATGCTTCACTGTGGGGAAGTAACTCAAAATTAAATTTGAGAATATTTGTTTTGATGTCACTGATTAGTGACAAAATAAGAAGAATGTAAAAATGCTATGAATGAGACTGATTTATTTTAAAACATTATGACTGCTAACCTTAATCTTAACTCAGCTCACGAAGGAGTTTTGGTTATTAAAGGAATAAAACCGCTGGAGTGATGTTTTTTTAACAGTGATATAGATCAGCAGCTTCTCAGCTAAAACCTATGGATGCTCTTTTTTTTTTTTTTTTTTTTTTTTTTAAAGTAGATCATTTTAATGACCTTCTCATTTTAACTTCATCATTCTACTACTAATCACTGGACTGCTACTGGTGATCAAAATTCATTATTAGGTTAATTATTTATGTGGTCTTATGATTTGTAAGAAATTTGTAAGAATTCACATACAAAACTTCATGACTTATGAGTATTGCATGAGATGAGATGGTTTATAACCAGAGGTTATATGGAAATATGAAAATTTCATTTACACTGCATTAAAAATAAGTTATGTTGACCAGAGTGCTTCATGAATACAGCTAGAATGATTTCAAAAGAACCACATGGTGGTAGGACAGAAAATATACATAAATGCTATATAACATTCACAAAACATATCTAATAAAATTGAGTTTTAAGGTCGAGATTTAAAAACAGAAATAAATAATGGCAGGTAGTGGCCTGTTCCAAAGCCTCAAGTGCGGGAAAAGTAAAAATAATAATAATAAAAAAAAAAAACTCAGAGACTCTCAGAGATCTTAAAATAAAGTGTGTGGATGGAGCAAATTGACAATATAAGAAGTAGCAGGCCCATTGAGGGGTTTTAAAAATGATAAAACTGGAAAAATGAAAAACCCAATCCTCAGATGAACTGGAGGTCAATGGAGAGAAGCGAAAACTGCTGGATTACGTCCTGTGTTCCAATTTTTTTTTTTTTTTAGCACCCCCACATCTTCCCTCAACTTCCCCTGGCCATCTTCAGGGCCATTCCAATAATTTACTGGCTCGAGCGAGGTCTGACAGATGACTCTAACAAACTTCTAAAGGAGGAAGCGAGTCAACATGACTATAGACTTGAGAAGCAAAGCTATCTTTTTCAACAGTAAAAATTAAATAAAAGCAGCTAAAGCTTTTAAAACTGTTGTAATGTAAACGGGGCAATAAGAGGATACTAGTGCACTCAAAAAATGCACTATAGTCCAATTTATCTAGTATTTCCTATTACAAGATTACAGTGAACCAAATATAAGAATACTAAAACCTTGTCATCTTGTGACATTTTTACTAATTTCAAGCTTGAAATAGTCTCATTTTTACTAATTTCAAGCTTTTTACTAATTTCAAGCTTGAAATAGTCTTATTTTTACTCATTTCAAGCTTTTTACTAATTTCAAGCTTGAAATGAGTAAAAATGAGACTATTTCAAGCTTGAAATTAGTAAAAATTAGACTATTTCAAATAGACTTGTTCTATTGGCATATAATTTTGCTCATTTTAAGCATTTATTTCTAGAAAGAAGTGAAATTATCTGCCAACAAACAAGAAAATGTAAAGCTTGAAATTAAAAAAAATGTCTGGAAATAGGTTTAATAATTTTATATTTGTAATTGTAATCTTATAATAGGAAATACTAGATAAATCTGACTATATTCAAGACATTTGACGCACTAAGATGTCAGTTTTTGCCGTGTGTATTTTGCCCAATGTGCTGCTCGATGGCTGGTTAGAGAAGAAAAATTCTCAAGGATTACAATTAAAGATTTGCAGAAGCAGTTTTAGTCTCCAAATAGCCAAATCTGCAACCAGACATGACCCTCGATGCCAAAAACAATAAAGATGAAAATAGCAATATTTGGCAACCAATGCTGAGTTCAGCTAAACTCATAACTCTTAATTTCCAACCTCCAACTCGGAGCTAGAACTAAAGCTGCATTCGAGGTGAAGCTGCTTGTAATTCCCCACCTACAACCGATAAAAGCAACAGAAAACACCCCCTCAACTTCAAATTTCAACCCGTCAACTTGGGTTAGTCTTCTCAACTATCAATTCCTTCCCTGTTTACGGAGTGACATCCAATCAAAATGGCCGCTCACACTGTGAACAGTGTAAGGCCCTCCTTCTCTACTTTTAAATTAGTTTACAGCAGGATTAGCTTTAGATCTGTTAATATACAGACACATTACTAATCACTGTTTTGAGAAGGTAATCATCAACATTAGCTAACACATGTTAGCCAGCTAGCTTGTTGCTAAGCTACTCGCTGTTTTCCGCTGTTGTTGCTGTATTGCAATTTCGGTCCAAAATGTTGCATGAATGTCTGAAGTTCACTACAGTAGAACAGAACCAATGGCCACTCAGGCCTGTAGCTGTAAAGGTCCACTTAAAGTAGCTTTTTATGAGCTTTACATGCACTGACAGCAAACAAAATACCCTCTTTCGTGGAGGCGTACATGTTTTTTCCAAAATAACGCCATTACAGCTTGCAAATTACCAATTACAAGGCACCAAGAATGCAGCATAGGAACATGAATTCCTACTCGGAAAGTCGGAACAGTCTCCTTGACCCCGAGTTCAGCAAGTGACGTCAAATCAACATTGCTACTCACAGCATAAACAGTAAACAAAGTAGCACTTCTTTACATTTAAATACATTATACTGTATATACAAGTGCTAACAAAAGACAAACATGGAGTCCAACTTGAAAATGCTGTAATTCCAGCTCCAAGCTCCAACTTTCCACTTCCAAGTTAAGACAAATGCAGCTGGCTTTGGCAGAAAAACAAGGATGATTTATACAGAAAAGTACCTCCATGGACTCCATGAAGTACCAGGAGATTTTAAAATCTGGTTGCCTCTGCCAAGAAGTTACAATTGGCTCATGGTTGCATCTTCCAACAGGACAATGATCCCAAACACACATCCAAATCCAGACAAAAGAGTACTTTTTCTTTTTAATCCAGCTCAATATACTGAATTTTATCAATCCTGGACAGCTTATATTTTGGGCTGTCTTCCACAAAACGGAAGCCAATGGATGGACATTTGGTCCCCACCAAAGATATACACACACACACACACACACAAACACACACAGCATCATAGCATATTTTAGAATAATCATGATTAAAGGCTCTCAAGGCTTTTCAGCATTTATTTAGATGCTTTTCTACGAACATTTACAAGAATATGTTTTGTTTTCTTTTCAAAAAATTATATTGCAGTGTTTGTAGGCCCATTGGCGACACATGGGGAATGCTCTGAACACACACACACACACACACACACATTGTCACTCAAACAGAATATTTTACACGTGGCCAAAAAGAAGTGTGTGGGAGCTATCTGGCTTCAGTAGCATTTAACCTTACGTGTGTGTGTGTGTGTATGTGTGTGTGTGTGTGTGAGTAAGGTCGTAGTAGCTTGTGGCGCCTCAGGCAAGGCAGTTAGCATGCAGCTCAGAGTCCAGCAGAGACTTACTAGGAAAAAAAAAAAGCTACACACAGATGCTATCTCCCTTTCACATTCACTAAGAGCAGGCCATGCTCCATTCAACCTTACACTCATGTTCTTACATAAATACACAGGCATTTGACTCGCTGACCTGTATCAATTGTGTGTTATTTAGCTGTGTGTGTGTGTATATCTTCTGTAAAACATTTTCTACGAACACATTTTTATCACGTGAATGTCCATCCTTTAAATATGTACTATATCGTTGGCCATTAATGCTGCAGTTTGTAAACTTTAAAATGTTTATACGCCTATAACAATCATGTCATTTTAAAGATACATTAAAGCAGCTATCATTCTCAATATTTCCACATAATAGAGCTGTCTAATTTCTTGGTTGTAGCCGTCTGTTCCAGTTTTTTTCTGGCCCAGAACGAAGCTGCTCAGATCAGCTCAGCTCCTTTTCCTCAAAAGGCAACTCATTTGTGGTATGTTTTCCTTACGATTTCAGTTCACCTTACAGGCAGCTTTAAAAATGACAAACTGCCCCTTTAATACATATGTGTTGGTATAAATCTTGTGAAGTATATGATTTGAGTAGATGAGGTGCATATTTGTGGGTGCTAGTGTGTGTATATTTGTGTAGTAGTAGGAGTAGGAGTGTGTGGTTATGGGGAAAGGTATAACTATTTATATAGTTGGCTTCTGAAGTGTCCACCCCTTAATGATTTTAAAAAATATGGCTGATGCTATGATCAGGGTGCAATTTAGCCCTTGGAAGTCTTTAAAAAAAAAAATTATCTTTTTTTTTTTTAACATTTCAACTGATAATAGCAACAGGGATGAGTTTCTTTAGCATAGAATTGAGAAAAATACACTAAATGACATTCACTAGCATCCATGCTAATGCCAAGAGGACATCAAGGACATTCTAATGATTTAATTAATAAAGATTAATAAAGATTAAAAGATTTTTAAAAATTAATAATTAATAATTTACTTTCTGCCTATAATTTGTGTGATGGGTTTGTACTTTTAAAGCGATCTTACCAGTCAATTTCACAATATCACTGCAAATAAAGAAAAAACAAATGAGAGAATTTTTCTTCTTCTCATGATCTTCAGGAAATTTGAAAGATGCAACTTCCTGCTGAACACATGACTTGTGGAATCTTCCAAATATTTTATAGGGGTGAATGTGTTCAGGTAACACATTTAGATAAGGATTTCTTTAAAAATTTGCTCTTATCCTTTTGCTAAATCTCCCTCGCACCAACCTGAAATCTTGCTAGCGACCTTCCCTACTGGTTTACACAATATAATAGTTAGCCCGATGTTAGCTAGCTTGCTAGTGCTTGGTTTTAACTGCATGCTTATCCTAGTTAGCTTATTAACAAAATGGCTAGATATTAGAACCAGAAATGAACTAAAGAAGTAAGATTAGCATGCTAACTACTTAGCTGGTATAATTAGTGCAGTGATGTGTTTAGTGTTTGGGTGGCTTGTATAGCTGAGGTAATTTTACTGAAAAAAAGGATGCGCTAGTTGTTTTAGGTGGTGCAAATAGCCCCACAGTGTGGCTAATGCTAGCTTCTATGTTAGCTGGATAGAAAATAATGTACTTCAGTAAGTTTCAACTGATTTTCTTTTGATAAATGAAATGCAGACATGTTTTGGACTCAAACATTTTGGACCCTACTTCAAATAAAGAAAAATACAAACATGCACTGTGTATTATCTCTAGCTTTTCTAGCATGTTTTGCGCAGCAGTGAGAGGATAGAGTGTGTGTGATTTTTCTATTTAGAGAGTGTGTGAGAGGGCTATTGTTGGGCCGATTAGAAACTGAACTGTTGACTGGAGTGTAACACAATGGCTCTACAGACAGCTGAGGAGTCTCCATTAGAATAACAAATGCGCCAGAGGCTACCCCTGTCACACACACATAATACACACTCGGCGCGCTCTTACCCGCGCTCACTCTCTCTTTGTGAACTCTTTAAAGCTGAAAACAATAGGTAGTAAATAATCAAATTAAATGCATATTTTAGCAGGGAGACTCGGGAAGTCTTCCGCTCCATTAGCCACTCCAGAAAGGAAGGAGAAAGAGAAAGAGGGAAAGAGATCAGCAGGGGAGGAGAGAAGGGTGCAGAAGGGAAGGATGGAGATGGCAAAAAGGAGAGAACGAGAGAGGAAGAGTGGAGAAGAGAAGGACGACTGAACTGAACGCTTGCCAAGCCGGCACATTTGGCTCAAATGAGGCAATGCTAATGGAGGTTATGCACAGTGTCTAAGAACCGTGTGTGCGCGTGTGTCTACTTTGCGCCGTATCAGTTGATGAGGTTTCAGATCAAAAAAACACCAAAACATCACCTTCCTCTGTGTGTGTGTGTGTGAGTTGCCTGTACATGTGCACTTTTTACCCATACCAAATGTTTTGCCAAAACAAATGTTCGCTGAACGTCCTCTATCTGGGTATGCACATGAAAAATTCATGGAATAATATATATTAGATGTAACCCCATGCTTTCTGGGTGAGCAAAGGAAAATGTACCTATATTATTTACAATTTATATGCAAAAAAAGATTTAAAATGGAATGTGGGTGTATTCTGCAATAAGACAAAAAAATATTATGGGTGTGGGGCTACGAGGAATCAAATATAAAATAGAATATAAAACAGACAGGATGTAAAAGTGGTTTGTGAGCCATGAACAAAATCAGATGCAGTTATTAGACAATATTTTATCACATTAAAAACTTTTGTCCTGCTATCATTTTGGGGTTTTTTTCCAATTAATTGACTATGTTTGTTCCTTGCCATATTAAGGGAAGATCTGTGAAACCTAACACACTAAATGTTATTCTGGCATCTTCATTTTGTCCTAAGGGTGTGCAAACCTTTGCACTCGACTGTGGTTACAACTTTGCAGTTTCAAAAACAGTCAACATATCGTATCATATAATGCAGCTAGAGTGTGAGTACTAAAATTGTCTGGTTAGAACAGATTTTTTTAAAATGACTTATTAAGAAGGTTGCTGTTATGATACATTCACACTGCAACAATGCAAAATGCTAATTTTACTAGAAGTCGGCCATTTTGGTGGTATGTTGCTCGAAAACAAGCGATTCTATTTCAAAGTGACTGTATAATATAGTATTTGACATAAATACTGTTCTTATACAGTCATGGTTCGTATCTGTAACTACCTGCGTACCAGTTTGTTGCTATGGTCAGAGCTGGAGGTAAGAGGTCTCTACACGGTTTATACAAAATGGTGCGAAAAACAAAAAACATCCAATGAACAGCAATTCTGCGAGTGGAAATGGCTTCTTGGTGAAAGAATTCAGAGCAAAAGGCCAGACTGGTTCAAGATAACCAGAAGTCCATGGTAACTCCAGGCACAGGTTCACCACATCTGGACAGTTGAAGATGGGAAAAAACGATACTTAGACTTAGTCTTCAGCTGTCCAATTTTGGTCTTCATTCTAGCATCAGAATCCTGTTTTTGGCTGGAAGGAGTGAAAACCCATGTGGTCTTCTGCTGTTGTAGAGTAGGTTTCATACGTTGTGTCTTCTGAGATGCTTTTCTGCTCACCACGGTTGTAAAGAGTGGTTACACCAGTACAATATCACATGCCTAGTTTATACCTTGTCAAGTGATTATTCTTGTCCACTGCATCAGAAGTCAAGTTGTTTTAAGCTCTACTTCCCCATTTTGTCTAATGTCTAATTTTACGTCAAAAATGTCACAGAACAGCACACATTTAAAAAACTAACGCAAATTACCAATGCATAAATTAATCAATTGGTGTCAATCAATTAATCAATCAATGACAATGTACATTTGAAGTTGAAGAAATGATTTACATTATTATTTAGCGGCTCTTGCTGTATAATCCGAGACATGGTATGTTTATGCGCATCAACCGATTTAAAATGCAGCTTTGCGATAATTAGATTTGATAATTTGATTCTTCACTTTAATTCAATATATGGCTGGAAAACTGGACACTGTCTCAAAAGAACCTATATGAATAAAAAATCCTGAGTAGGCAAAGGCTTTTTTTTCTATGATGAGGCTAATCTAATAATCAATATCAATTGAGCATCCCCTTGTTGCCGTACAGCTATATAGTGTATGTTTTTCTGCTACACGCTCTTCACTTTGTCTCAAAGTTATCTTTAGTAGAAAGTTATTCTCAACATGCAAGCTCTAGAATCAGCTAGCTACATAGAGTCATCGCTACGTTTGTTGTGGTCCAGTGTAATGAGTGTGGAAGCCATTACTACATCCCAATTCCCCTACTTATACTATGCACTACAAGTATGTACTCTTTTTGTGAAGAAAAAGTACATACTTTTGAGTGTGTAGCAAAAGAGTACGCAAGTACTGTGACATACTAAAAGGTCATGTAACGCAAGAGAACGTTGTTGCCTAGTTACACACACTGTCGCCGTAAACAAACTCCTCGTTGCATTTCTTCATTCATTATTCCTTATATAATTTATACTATATAATTTAATTTACCACTCCCTTCATTTATTCATTTGAGTTCTTACACTTAAATACTGAAGACGCATCACCAATGTTACACTCGTCCGCCATGTTTGCAGGTTTAATTCGGCAAAGCAAATCATCAAAAAACTCCTCCTCCATTGTGCAAGGACTTGTGGGCAATATTAGCTGAAAAAGTGTCCACGGATACACAGGATCCACACTTCGAAAATCTACCGGAAATAGTAGACCATCCGGGTTCCTCTGGGATACTCATTTCAACATACTAGGATTTAAGACACACACATAATTCTAATCTCGGATACTATTTAGGATGGATAGTAGGCGAATTGGGACGCAGCACATGATTTGACTCCATACGTTGACGTATTTCCTTTTAAAGCAGGAAGTCAGGGAAGGAGTGTGTCAAAGGGCTTGACTGATTTCCACAAGAGCCGATAGCAAACCGGTTACTGTTAGTTTAAAGAGAATGGTGTTTAAACGTTGAAACAATTTGAGTATTGCGACTTTCGTTGGTGTTCGGTATCTTAGAGCAGAGGTTTCCAACCACTGTGCCTTGGATTGGCACCAGGCCTCACACTGGATAGTAACAAATTTATCTGTAAATTGTTCGCAAGAGCATCTACTCAAGAAATTTGGTCTAAAGTTAGCGGAACTTAGCAAGAACTATCACTGATGAAGTCAAACAGTTTTAGATTCCAACCCCAGCCTTCAGACCTCCTTGACTTAAACACATGTAAATGTGCTCCCAAGAATCACTTAGATGCCTGATTACTCTTTCAGAATACGTTATGATATGTTTTCATGCCTTCACCGACTACAGGAACCTACGGGGTAACATATGCGTAATCTGCTAATGTCTACCTCAGCTAGCTACAACAATCACAACACGAAAACATGTAACATAATGTTAGATAACAATACAGACTGCTAGCCAACTATCCATCTAGCTAGCAGGTAGAAAGTCCTTGGTCATATTGTTATAGCGCAAAATAATTACCGCTAGTTCTGCATAAACTTTGGAGCCATGATTCAACTCTTTTCTTTTTCTAGTCTATCACCGTTCTCATACATATTTGACAAAACAGACATTCTGTTTTGTTCTTTGTTGTGGTTTATATATACCTGTCTTTTCTATTACCCTTCCTTCTAATCAGTTTGCACTGTGGAGCTCCACCAGAATGCACACAGCAGTAATACAATGCTCTTACATGGGTATGGGGACAAAACTTAAAATATTTGCATGATTACAAGAAGAAAAAGGATAGGCTATGAATCAAAAATGCAAGATTCTGGTCATATTTGTATGCAGGAGTATTTTTATGCCTACTTCAGTACTTCAGGATGACTTACTAAATCACTTGGGACAATGTCGGGGGCCGACTTCCACTGTTTGTTTGGAACGGTGCAAAGATCAATGTTTGGAAGGAATTCTCTTTAATTACAGTTGACAGACTGAGTGTCCCACTGTGAGTGTTTTCATCGTGTAAGGTGAGTACTTTCTGCAATATTGTGAACCACTGCTATACATACTGGTACACATGAGGATAATCAACTACAGGATAGAAGAGACAGAACATTATGTAACGGATCCTGGGGAAGGTCAGGGATGGGGATGTCCATATGCAGCTCTTAAGTTGACATTTTCTGTCTGCTGAGAGCTGTGCATGTGCAAAGTGATTGACAGACGTGCATGGATGCCTCGATGTGCTAATGGTGGTCCTTTTTTTAATTAAAATATAACTACAGATTTTTAAAGAGAATTTAACATTTAAGTTCTAGAGAGTTTAATTAACATTGGCAAAGGTAAATTTACTGTGACTGTGGAAAATATAAATATAAATACAGCTGGGCTTTAATATACACTGTAAGAATGAATTCAATATTAAATTAAATACTAATGAAACACTGTAGGAGTTAATTCAACACTGTAGGGGTTAATGTGACACAGTAGATCTTAAAGAGACACTGTAGGAGTTAATGCCACACTGTAGGAGTTAATGCCACATTGTAGGAGTTAATGAGACACTGTAGGAGTTAAAGCGACACTGTAGGAGATAATGAGACACTGTAGAAGTTAAAGCGACACTGTAGGAGATAATGCGACACTGTAGGAGTTAAAGCAACACTGTAGGAGTTAATTCAACTTTTGTTCAACAATTGTAGGGTTTGATGAAACTCTGTAGGAGTTAATCCAACACCTCAGGAGTTAATGAAGTACTGTATGTGTTAATGCAACAGTGGGAGATAATGTAACACTGTAGGGGTTAATGTGACACTGTAGGTGTTAATGAAAACCTGTAGGTATTAATGAAACACTGTAGGAGTTAATGCAACACTATGGGTGTTAATGTGGCACTGCAGGTGTTAATGTGACACTGTAGGAGTTAATGAAACACTGTAGGAGTTAATGTGGCACTGCAGGTGTTAATGTGACACTGTAGGAGTTAATACAACACTGTAGGAGTTAATGTGGCACTGCAGGTGTTAATGTTACACTATAGGAGTTAATGAAACACTGTAGGAGTTAATGTGGCACTGCAGGTGTTAATGTGACACTGTAGGAGTTAATACAACACTGTAGGAGTTAATGTGGCACTGCAGGTGTTAATGTTACACTGTAGGAGTTATTGAAACACTGTAGGAGTTAATGTGGCACTGCAGGTGTTAATGTGACACTGTAGGAGTTATTGAAACACTGTAGGAGTTAATGCAACACTATGCATTTTAATGTGGCACTGTAGGAGTTAATGAAACACTGTAGGAGTTAATGTGACCCTTTAGGTTTTAATGAAACACTGTAGGAGTTAATGCAACACTATGGGTGTTAATGTGGCACTGCAGGTGTTAATGTGACACTGTAGGAGTTAATACAACACTGTAGGAGTTAATGTGGCACTGCAGGTGTTAATGTGACACTGTAGGAGTTAATGAAACACTGTAGGAGTTAATGTGACCCTGTAGGTGTTAATGAAACACTGTAGGAGTTAATGCAACACTATGGGTTTTAATGTGGCACTGCAGGTGTTAATGTGACACTGTAGGAGTTAATGAAACACTGTAGGAGTTAATGTGACCCTGTAGGTGTTAATGAAACACTGTAGGAGTTAATGCAACACTATGGGTTTTGATGTGGCACTGTAGGTGTTAATGAAACACTTTAGGAGTTAATATGGCACTGTGAGAGTCAGGCCCTGTTCACGTGGCATTGACATCTGTCTCGAGTGATCCGATCACAAGTGGACAGCCAAGACGCATAGCCGTTCACACCTGGCATTATGAATGTGTCACCATTTGCGTTCGGATTTCACACATCGTTTCCACAGGAGGAAGACTGTTGTGCACATTTACTGCGTCAGCCTTCCGCTGCATTTGTTTTCAGGCAGAATGTCCTGCGAAACCTAGTTTATATACGTGTATGGGTTTCAAATGCTTCGTTCGCAGTTCAGCATGATTTCCAAACAGTCTTGCAATTATTACGTATTTTCCGGCTAGGGCGATGAAGCAGGTGATCGGCCGGTCCTTCACTGCTGGCCGGGATGCATCAAGATGCATTCACACTACAAACATGATGTGTTCATATGCGTCCCAGACCACCTCCAAATGTGGTTTGAGTGATCAGATCACAATGGTACCTCGAGAATCATGTGACCCCATTAACACCTGGACGTAGCGCTGTCCATTTACGATTGGATCACCCAAGACACATGTTAATGAACAGGGCGTTAAAGTAACATTTTACGCGTTAATGCAACACGGTATGTGTTACTGAAACACTGCAGGAATTAATGCAACCTTGTAGGGGTTAATGTGGCACTGTAGGAGTTAATGCAACATTGTGAATTTTAATGCGTAACCTAGTATAAGTGTAACCTAGTATACAACCTTGTGGGGTTAATTTGACACTAAGGGCTCATGCAACCTTGTAGGTGTTAATGCAACTCTGTATACAACCTTGTAGATGTTACTGCGGCATTATAAGAGTTAATGCAACCTTGTAGAAGTTAATGCAACTCTGTAAACAACACTGTAGGTGTTAATGCAACCTTGTAGATGTTAATGCAACACTGTATACAACTTTGTAGGTGTTAATATGGCACTGTAGGAATTAATGCAACCTTGCAGGTGTTAATGCAACACTGTATACAATCCTGTAGGTGTTAATGCAGCCTAGTAGGTGTTCATGCAACTCTGTGTACAACCTTGTAGGTGTTACTACGACACTGTATGAGTTAATGCAACCTTGCAGTTGTTAGTGCAACTCTGTATACAACCTTGTAGGTGTTTATATGGCACTGTAGGAGTTAATACAATCTTGTAGGTGTTAATGCAACTCTGTATACAACCTTGTAGGTGTTTATATGGCATTGTAGGAGTTAATTCAACCTTGCAGGTGTTAATGCAACACTGTATACAACCTTGTAGGTGTTAATGCAGCCTAGTAGGTGTTCATGCAACTCTGTATACAACCCTGTAGGTGTTAATATGGCACTGTAGGAGTTCATTCAACCTTGTAGGTGTTAATGCAACTCTGTATACAACCCTGTAGGTGTTAATATGGCACTGTAGGAGTTAATTCAACCTTGTAGGTGTTACTGCAACTCTGTATACAACCCTGTAGGTGTTTATATGGCACTGTTGGAGTTAATTCAACGTTGCAGGTGTTAATGCAACTCTGTGTACAACCACATAGGAGTTAATGCAACCTTGTAGGTGTTACTGCAACTCTGTATACAACCCTGTAGGTGTTTATATGGCACTGTAGGAGTTAATTCAACGTTGCAGGTGTTAATGCAACTCTGTATACAACCACATAGGAGTTAATACAATCTTGCAGGTGTTAATGCAACTCTGTATACAACCATATAGGTGTTAATGCAACTCTGTATACAACCATGTAGGTGTTAATGCAACTCTGTATACAGCCTTGTAGGTGTTAATACGGTACTGTAGGAGTTAATGCAACACTAGGAACTAATTCAACATTACAGATGTTAATTTAAAACTGCAGGGGTTAACTGTATGTTAAATGTATATCGTTGGTGTTAATTCAACACTGTGATTAATTAATCGCCGGAAACGCTGTAAATTCATCTCTTTTCCTTATGATTCTCTGATTCTAGCCAAAGCGTTATAAAGAATTTGGGTTGGAAGTTGTGGATGAAGTGATTCCGATTCAGCACCAACCAAACCGTTCAGTCAGGAAGCTGTACAATTAACATATCTGATTACCGGCTGCGGTGTCAGTCACACGGGGAGCATCTCACGCACTCACACTCACGCACACACACACACACACACACGCGTGCGCGCGCACGCACGCACAGGCAGCGCGCGCGCGTTCAAGTCGGCGAAGGCAGTAAGAGAAGAAGCGGCAGTGGCGGCGTTCCCTCAGCGACGCAGCATCGTCATCACACACACACAGAGAGAGAGAGAGAGAGAGAGAGAGAGAGAGAGAGAGCTGAATAGGTGGCTGCATCATTCTGGATGGCTGCCTCTGGATCAGTAACGGAAGGAGGAGATGAGCTCGGGCTCACTCGCCTCATCTCCCCGCACGGAAGAGCCTCATCCTCGGCTTGAGGTAAGTCAGCGCCTCGCGGGTCTCACGCATCCTCCAGAGCGCATCACTTTGCGGTTTTTTTTTCTTTTTCTTTTTACTTGCCTAGTTGAATCTCCTTTCCAGATGCAACTTCTTTCAAAGGCGTTGTGCATGAGCTTGGATCTTGTTTATGATATTTATCTGACTTGCGGTGTGTCGGAATGCCACGCTGCAGATGCGGGATTGGAATTAACCGCGCGCTCCGAATGCACGCATACACTACTGTAGTTTATTATGGACATTTTGGAAAGTCAGTGCATTCATTCACTTTGGTTTATTGGCGTTGTCATGATGCGCTTAGCTTATTGATTGAATGCCTTTGTCAGTCAAAGTATTTGTGCTTAAAAAAAAAAATCCAACTTTTTTTTTTTTCTTCACTGAAATTCTGTGAAATTCCTGCATTTCTGTGCGCGCTTGGAAAACCTTAATGACACCAGCTTAATGACATGTGCACGAAGTTCAGCTGGCACTCAGAAAACTCCACTTTCATCCATGCTGATCCGCGCCGCTTTTCCACTGCAGAGCCATCCTGATTGAGGGTGTGTGTCCCCAGAAATTTTACTCCTGGCTGATTTGGAGTTTCGGGTCATTCCTGAGTGGTTATTAATTAACCACCGATTAAATAAAAGGTTAATTTAGCCCACAGGGCGCGTTAGCTCAGAAGGACGCGCCGCCTGGCGGTGAGGAAAAGGAGTTTTGGGAACGTGTGCGCTCCCAGACGCGCTCAGGAGCAGAGGATTTCCTTAGAGATCAAAACATTCTCAGGTATGAGCCAGGAAGTGAGAAAGATCCACACGCGTAAACAGACAGAAAGACTGAAGACAGGAGAAGAAACTTGCTTGAAAGCGCGCATCTGTGCGCCGGTATTCCAGAAAGAATTCCAACTTTGGAATTGCTCCATCATCATCATCATCATCATTAAAAAAAAAAAAAAACTTATTGGTTATCAGTCCATCATTTCCTTTGTGACAGTAAACTACCCAAGTGTGCACAGATTTGCATGCACAGATATGCATGCTTTGTTCAGTATATTAAAAAAACACACATTTTGAAACTTCTGTAATCTTTTTTTTTTGAGCTTTTACATGAGACAAAGCACACTTGAGCAGGTTCTTCAAGCACATCTAACCTCCGACCTTTAATTAATCGAAAGACAGAAAAGACTGCGCCCTACATGCTGCCATATGCTGATGATATTCTTAACACGTCCCCATACCAATCCTCCACTGAAGGTATGAAAGTGATATCCTTATTAGATATCCAGTATTTTCTTTAAAAACTTTTCTGTCCAGAATCTAAAGGAATCCTTTTTTTTTTTTTGGGATCCTTTGCATAAAGTTTTCTGTCCACACTAAATCAACAGAGAGGACAGGATTGCTCAAGCTACCTGAACCAAAGAATCGTTTCCTCTAATTTACGCTTGATATAGTGGATGCCAGTAAAAATGGCTAAGTTTTATGGATGATAATGGCATTAGGCATTGCCGAGATCGGGTATAGCGCAGTGAAGTACTTAGCCTGTCATTTATATTGCATATAGCTTTGTTCAATCGTTAAAAAAAAAAGACAACCATGAATATGAGAGTCAAATTAGATTGTCCTGTATTTTAAATGTTTTGAAGGTGAGATCACGTAACAGCCAGGAGGGATAGACAACAGCGTTTTCAAACATCTCTGCTTTTTTTTCTCCATCCATTACGCTTCCAAATGTATCCAACCTTGGAGAACATATTCAGTGGACAAGGTATCGGAGTTGTCCAAGAAAAAGAAAAAGCATATTAAAGCGTAACCTGATTCCTAGTTTCTGTCAAGTTGTTCACTAGATGAATATCGCCTTGAGATGTTGTTTCTGTGATCTAGATTTAATTCTGTGTGTGCCATGGTGTGTGTGGGTGGGTAGGTGATGGTCGCTTCTCCCTGCAAGCCAGCTCGGAGCTCTTATTGCCTTGCTTCCCCCTCCCCCACGCACACTTCCTATTTATGTCCGACCAATCATGTGTCCCCTCGGGAAGTGTTGGTCACAGCTGGTGAAGTGTCGATTGAAAACAACCTGGAGTCTGACGGCTCAGTTTGTCCCTTTAGAGCACCGTTATCCTCCCTTGATGAGTGCCCAGGGGAGTGGGAAACTTTCACAGACATGGGTCTTAAGTGGTAATTTGTAGAATGACAGGAGATATGTCTTTGTTTTCTTCCTCTTTTAACAGGTTGCAAGGATTTACCGCTGGAATTTTGGGACCATGGATAAAATGCCATCCTTCTAGTGCGGTGACTGTAAAAAAATCAAGCACATCTTCTTTTGAAAATGATATAAGCATCCTCACCCCATTCAAGAGAACATCTGGAGTAAAATAAAAATCGCTTGCATGTGCTGTGCGATGGTAACATGACCACAAAATGCTTGCCAGTCAGCAAATCCTTTTCTTTAGCCTAGGTTAGTGAACCATACGAGACTTCCTCCCACACATGTACGCCGTTTGCCATGAATCTGGCCGTGAAGCTGCGGAGGAATCTGAGGAGGCTGGTTATCCTCCTCGCCACCTTCTGCATGGTCAGTGTCATAGTCTCCGCCTACTATCTCTACACGGGGTCTGCCCAAGAGCTGGATCTGACGGACCATGGCGTTGGCCCAGACTGTGCTGAACTGCGGGTGCTACCTTTTCGACCAGCGGAGCTGAAGATGCCTAAACCCATGGACCCATCGCGGAAAGACCCTGTAGTGTTGGTATTTGTGGAGAGCCAGTACTCCCAGCTGGGGCAGGACATTATTGCCATCCTGGAATCCAACCAGTTTCGCTACCAAGCTGAGATTGCACCAGGGAAAGGGGACATCCCTCCACTGACCCACAAGGGTCGTGGGCGATATGCGCTAGTCATCTATGAGAATGTGCTCAAGTATGTGGGTATGGACGCGTGGAACCGTGACCTTCTAGACAAGTATTGCGTTGAGTACAGCGTTGGACTTATTGCCTTTCACCGTGCTAGTGAGAACTCCCAGCCTACCATGCACCTCAAGGGCTTCCCCCTAACCTTACAAACCAATGTACCCCTGTGTGACTGCTGTGTTAATCCGCGCTCACCACTGCTTTACGTCACCCGAGCGGAAGTTGACCGAGGACCGCTTCCAGGTGATGACTGGACCGTATTCCAGTCCAATCACTCCACATACGAGCCAGTGCTACTCGCCAGATCACGGCTTAGTGCGGATGATGCCAACGGAAGGATGGTAACTGGGCTCCAGGCCACCGTGGTTCAGGACTTGGGGCTCTATGATGGGGTCCAGAGGGTGCTGTTTGGGCAAGGCCTGGGCTACTGGCTGCACCGACTCATACTGGTGGACGCAATTGCGTACCTCACTGGCAAGAAACTGTCACGCTCGTTGGAACGGTACATCCTGGTGGACATCGATGACATCTTTGTAGGAAAGAAGGGGACAAGGATGAAAGTGGATGATGTGAAGGTAAGGTGCATGTTTGTGTGTGTGTGTGTTCAATTGTAACTCAAAACTGTTTATTTAAGTGACTCTGTCCAGTACCACGCTGTGTTTGTACTCATTAAAATTTTGGCACCATAGTCACTAGTTAAAACTTTAACAACAATTGCAATATATTATTTGAGCTTTTCTTCTGTCAGCAAACAGGCTGCTCTGGGGATTTTTCTTATGCATTTGTTATAAAGGATTTTAAATTGCATCCAGTGCCTCAATTTGAAGTGGGATGTGAGGGGATAGCATCGCTCTTGTTTTAAAAAATGACAAATCACCCCCTTGTAAAACTACCTTCCCCTTGGATTAAGACTTTTATGAGATATCATTATTACTGTTGTGTATTACTGACATCTTGTTGCCGTGAACATATACAAATTTCATCTGTGTCAGACCCCTAACGTTAAATTTGATATGTTTCTGTAAAGGAAGTGGTTATGTAAAAGCAGGTTGCCAGATTGGAGTGACTATTAACTCTCCAATCCTGGTGTAAAACCTTTGCGTTTGACTATAAACATTTTACTGATACTTTCTTTGACCATCAAATCTGTGCTGTCGAAATCTTGATTCTGATTGGTCAGATGGGGTTAATTAAATTTATGGAAGGAGTCTCCAGTGGCAGAGCTTTGTAACGGTCAAAAGTAAAGCTGTAACTTTAAGTTTTCCACCAAATCTTCAGGACGGAGGTCTTTGCAGGTTTCTCTACAACGTGACAAGCCATTTTGCTTTACGTTGACCAATCCCATTGTGGCTTATTTTACTATAACAGCACAACCTCGAGTGTTTTGTTACTTACTTATATGAGCACAAGATCATTTGTTTACAGAGCAATGGGGTTCAGGAAATCTTAATTTGTGAGACAAACTGGCAACCCGAGTTGAAATGCACAGTTTTGACCAGTAATGCAGTGGCAAAAAGTAAAACTCATGCTAAACGATCTGTGGATTTTGCTAACTAGTGACAATCAGTGAAAGACATCAGGAGCAAACCATTCTGTCCATATAATACCCTGATTTTTGTTTGTTGTGCTGCTTAGCACCCAAAGCTTACTGATAACAGGCTGTGTTGTGTGGCAGAAGAATTGTTGATAGCGAATATTATTAATAATAAATTAAATTATTTATTGAACAATGGATGTTGCTTGCTTTGCGTCATGCTCCCTTATTCGAAGAACTCCCTTACTCGTGATCAAATCAATGCACATCCTTTCATAGCTTTTTGCTTTAACGTAATTATACCAATTCACATTAATTAAGCTATTCCATTAGTATGGTGATCCATCTCTCTCATTTTTTTCCCCCAAATTGATCACATTTTAAAAGTGTGCTTTTAGTGAGATCAGTACATTTGGAAACTGTGCTGAAAAGTACACGTTTTTAGTACGCATTTTTGATTTCTTCTAAGAAATTTATAATAATGCAAGCATACAGACTTCAAAAGCTCACTTTTTCATGACCAACAAGTCAGTAATTATTATATCTAACCCTGATAAATCAGAATAGATGGTTCACAATAACTTTCCTATATGCGGATGTAATGAGGTGAAAGTTCAAAACATTTTACGCTAAAAGCAACGTGTGTCTGTTTAGTGACTCACAACAGTTTTGTTTTTAACACAGAAATACATTTTCGGAAGAAAAAAGTCCGTATTTATTCACAACCCCTAATAAGGTTAGAGCTTGGGCTTTAAATTAAGTTAATCTACTACTCAGGGATGAATTTTGGTGTGGGTGTGTGTGTGTGTGTGTGTGTGTGTGTGTGGTAGCCTGAATAGCAGTGGGTGTTTGAGTTGGCCTGGCCGAGTCTAAAGAAGCTATTTAGGGGAACAAGAGGAGTTAAATGGTGCTCAGTCACTCTTTCACACACTCGTTCATTCTGTCGTTCCCACGTTCGCCCCCCTCCACGAGCCTCTTCAGCAGATTGAAAGGTCGCGCTCACTCCATTATGTGATGACTTCATGACTTACACAGCCTCTCTCAGCAAGTGTGTGTGGATAAGAGGATAAGAGTATATTTCATTCAGTAGGAGTTTAGTCATTGAGGAAGTTTCATTCACACTTATATTCCATATAGACACACACACACACACACACACCCACACCATGTACCATGTCAGGTGTTTGACAGACATGATGATGAAAGGAAAGATAATTAGATTGTTAAAGTTGGAAAACCTGAGTGAAGTGCACATTAACACACACACACACACACACACACACACACACACACACGCACATATGCAGGCTTTACTGAACACTTTGTCTCTAAAAATTAATCAGTCAGATTGCTCTCCAGATGTTAGACGTATTGCTCTGCTATTTTTATGGAAATGATTTAAACCACTTTTTCACAGACTGTTGATTTTTTAAACATCTTTGCATGTCGTAGTCAGCAGTAGGAGTGTGCTTGTGTATTATATACACATTCTTGTGTTTACAAAGTACACCTGCTGGTCAAACTCAAAATTCCACACGTACAACATACGCCTCATTTTAATACAAACAGATTGTTGCTTGTTGTAGGGGGCGTGGCCACGCAAGCTGTGCTTTATCATTCATAGGTCACATGACCATAACATGTCTGTAGGCTGTACCTGTAGATCGAGGAACTCATTAACTTACGTAAAAGCCCCGGAAGAGTCGCCTCTCTGACACATCCGTTTAAATATCATCTGTATTGTATTGTTTGTTTATTATTGCGTCCTAGTTTCGGTGAGAGAAGACAGAAAAGAGCGACGTTTCCTGGAGTGTCTATACTGAAGACAAACCCCAAATCCTCTTATTTCTACTGATCATTTTATAGAAAGTAAAACACGGTGTAACCTTTTTGATTGGGTTAATCATATTATGTCATCTAAAATCTCTTAAACTGTTAGTATTCATCACGTTTTCGTTATACGATGAAATAGAGTGTGGCTGAAGAAGAGAGGAATCACATAGAACAAAAAAAAGACCGAAATTCGTTGTATTTTGAAAAAGTCAGCGGTGAGGTAACTGATCATACACCGCGACTAACCGTGAAACCACAACAACCCTAGACTTCAACGTGAATAAGAAGCAGAGGTTAATATTACCATTAATAAACCAGCTTTGCTTCATTAACTTCTGTATTGCTTCCAATAACAAAGAATATGTAGCAGTCAAGGTTAATGGTTAAATAGCAGCCACTATTTACACAATACATGATGCACAGTAGCTGAATAAAGCTTTCCTGGATTATTAATGCTTATGTAATGCTTCTTGTAGTTAATAAATCAGCTGATTTTCCTTTGCAATATATATATACATATATATGTGTGTGTATACATATATATATATATATATGGTTAATTGCTGAAGCCAAGATGCAAATGTGTTTGTTTGTGTCAGACAACTTTTCTGCACATCCTGTTATGTGTTAATTATCTTCTACTGGCCATGTGTGTTTTTTTTTCCTCATGCTTATAATTGCTGAGGTGTTTTATTTCCAGCGGTAATATTCAGCGGGAAAAGGTTACGACCGAATCCATTATGTCCCCCTCCTGAACGCTGTTAACTTACATGCAGTGTTACAGTCCCCTTTGATTGGCTGGGGCTAATTTAGAGCGAATGATGTGTGTGTGTGTGTGTGTGTGTGTGTGTGTTGGCGGCGGCGGGTTGGTGTTCAGGGAGAGAATTAGCGCCGTTCGTTCCAGAGCTCGACTGCAAATGTCATTGGCAAATTCCCACCGGATTCTGGGAGGGGAGGAGAGAAGACTTTGATCCGACTGCAATTGTTTTTAGGTTCTTCCTGGACCATAGTGTGTGTGTGTGTGTGTGTGTGTGGAGCTCGAGCCCATTACTAAGCCACTGGAGCGAAATGAAAGGTAACAGTTAATCAATGGCAGGCCAATCAATGCAATGGAAACAGAGAAAGAGAGCGAGAGAGAGGACTTAATCTCTCGACGTAGTTACGTAACACTGTTATAACACTGTTATGACACATCAGTAACAACTTGATTTGTGTATTCTTGCATTTTACATGGTGTGTGTGTGTGTGTGTTAGAGTCTCGGTGCTAGGTGTTGTGGATTGGAATGTCACTCTCGCTCACTGCTTGCCATATCTCCCATCAGCCTCTTGGGCCGAGCTGATGAACGGAGGATGCTGGTGATAAATGAGTCAACACACGCAGCAAGACAGGATTCACCCCATGGTGTGTGTGTGTGTGTGTGTGTGTGTGTGTGTGTGTGTGTATGTTTAGATGAGGCACCGGAGTCCCCCAAGCCAAAATCCTTCCGAAGCTGAATTGTGTGCGGATAAATCCAGGTGCATATATTTATGTATGCGGTTGTGTAAGCAGCATTAAAGGAATACTCCACCATTTTTCAAACTAATGTCTATCCACTCTATCTGGAGTGTACATTTGATTACAACATACAAGAAGTTCAATGTTTCCTTGTGTGGAGAAAAGACCTGAAAAACTGTTTTCTCAAACTTCACGTGCAATAGAAGTCTAAGGGGCAGATGTTGAATTCTGTTCATATTTTTAGAGAAAGTCTTTACCAATTCGTCAAGGAATAGAACCCTGAGGAAACCCACACAGACATGAGGAGAACATGCAAAACTCCACACAGATGGTAACCCAAGCTCAGGATCGGACCGTCGATCCTTTGAGATGGCAGTGTTACCACCACCATGCTTCACATTTTATGCAAATTAAGACCTACAGTTAATTTGCATAATTTATGCACATTTTTCAGAGGGAAGAACTTGCATTCTTGGTTAATCTAGCTCAGTTTTTACACAGAAATATTGCATAAATAATCCGAATTACTTCTTACTGTAGTATTCCAGTGTTGAAAAGATAGATAAAACTGAATAAGAACAATTTTCATAAGACATTTTCTTACAGGCCTCATATGATCCAACAACTGCCCTTAGATTTTCATTATTATAAACATATTTTTGTTCTTTTCCCAGTACACAGGGAAGCGTGTTGAAATTCTTGCCCGTGGTGATCACACATACTCTACAGATGTGGTGGATAGAGATTAGATTGAAAAATGGTGGAGTATTCCTTTAATGAGTGAGTTCCCAAGCTGCTGTTTTGCTAAATAGTTGTGATAGCTAGATTTTGGCACTTTTGTTTTTGGTGAGATTTCTGGGTGGACCTCTTTCTATACGTGTGTGTATCTCTCTCCACACACACACACACACACACACACACACACACACACAAGCATAAAAATCAGAGAGATGTAGAACAGAAGAAATGAGCGATGAACAGCAGAATGAAATCGCACAAGAACGATGTCCCCGACCTCCCAGAGAACTGATAAAGCAACGAGAAAGAAGAATGTTTAGCGCAGCCGAAAAGACAGCATGGGGGGGAAAAGAGCAAAAAAGTGAAGAAAAAAAGGATAGTGAAAACAAACTGGGACAAGAAGCGAATGAACAGAGTGCGAGAGAATGGATGGAGGGAACATACCGGGGAAGAAAGAGTGCGAGAGGAAACTCATTTTTGTCTGCCACAGATCCAGTAGCGCTATAATGAGGTTTCACGGTGTCATATCAGAGATGCCTGCGAGTCAACAATATGGAACAGAGAGCATACACACACACACACACACACAATATTCATTCTCTTTTTTCGTCGCATCCGCTCCATTGATTCTGAAAGCAATCCCTTGCTTTGTTTTAGCAAGACATGTGTCTGTGTTCGCTTTTGTGTCTTATGTGTACAGCATGATGGAAGAGTCACAAACAATACAACATTGATGTGAAATTGAAATATTGTGTGCCGCATGTTTCATTCAAATGATGCACACATCCCCAACACAATGTTAATTATCCTCTCTTAATGACCCTGTAAGGAATAAAACACAAAGGAGAAACGATCACCAAGGACATCAGCCCAAAGCTGATTATATTCCTATAAGAGCACATCCCGTGAAAGTGTTTTATTCCTTATATACCATAGCAGTTTACCAACAATTAAAGATGCAGCAGTTGATTTTTTTCCTTATTTTCAAATAACCTGGAAGATATGTAGAACATGGTTTAAAAAAAAAAAAAAAAACAACGGGTTAAACCATGGCCATAGCCAAAGTTCAATAAGTGGCTGAGAAATCCCGTTTGAAAAACTGACTTCTGGTCCGTATTCCTTGTTTGTGTTTGGATGCGTCTCTTGTCAGTCATTTTATAGACATTTTTATATGGGCCACCTACAGTCCTGAGGGCGGAGCTTCATGTATATGGGTGGGAATAATTCAAATGTCAAACCCAACAAACCTTTAGAGACCTAATCTTGAAAAAAAAAGACTAATCTTACCTATTGCACCTTTAAATTTTTTTAATTTGTTTAAGAACAGCGCTTATTTTTAAAATCCATGTATAGTTACATTTAATGTTGTGGAACATCCATGAAACAAGTTAATTCCTGGTATCAGTTACGTTATAGCAGCTATAAAAAGTCATTCCCTCACCAGCCTTGATGTTTTTACAGCTGGTCTCTCCCGAGTGCCACAACAGAAAAAGCGTTCGCCCCAATATCAGGTTGGGAGGGATCACAGTGTCAATCACAGTGACACTAGCCAATCATGGGCATCTGTGAGCGCATGTATGTGGAAGACGGCGGATAGCGCTTTTCTCCGAGTGTGATACGCTGCTAAGTGACACAGCATTAAAAAGATACAGTAGGCTCGCTTCACGTGTCTCAGAGGAAGCATGTGACTGATTGTTAGCTGTTGTGTGATTGGATAGAGCTGGTTGGAGGGTGGGAATGACCAAATGACCAAATTGGGGAGAAAATGGGTTTAAAAAAAAATACAGCTTGTCATGTTACAGAGAACATCTTCATCCTGGAGACTTTTCAATGATGAAAAACTTAACCTTACAGTGTTTTCTTTGACTGTTACCAAACACTGACACTGGAGACTCCTTCCAAAATGCTTCCAAAGTCTCCTCACCAAGAACATTTTTATGGGGCTTGTGTGTTCGCCATGTAAGTTCTTGTGTAAGTTGTTACTATAGAAACGATAACGTATTAGAACGAGCGCATTAATATAAACCTGTGATTTGCCTTGTAGCCGGAACTATTGTCAGAGTTGCTATTATAGAAAATTAATCAACACCTTTTGACCAATCAGAATCGAGAATTCAACAGAGACATGGTATAAAACCTGTTATTGAGTGCATTAGTATGATATTACCCTAAGAACAATGAATAAGAATTCAAATTCATTAAACAGTATTAATTTGAAATAAAATCAGGTCCTTGGAATCGACTCCGGCTTTTAGGCTTTACTGTATGTAAATTATTTAAATTAAATCAAATAGTGTCTTAGTTGCTGGTCTATAGTACAAATAGTATGATAATATGGTTAGTGTTAATGCAGTAAATATGAGATGAAGTACTCCAAAGAAACATAATGCAGTTGGGTAATTTCAGTCAAACAAAGATGGTGTCCAGATACAAGCGAGATACAGAATCACACACACTGCCTTGACGTCATGCATGAAACACTGATAGCCAATGAGCTGAAATGTCATCCACCATGATTGTTTTGTTCATGAGAAATCCCAGGTTCGGAGAGTTGGGATCATTGGTTGGGACTCATGAGCATAATCTGATTTGGAACAAAAAAAAAAAAAAAAAAAATTGGCCAATTCTGTCCTTAATCCTGGCGTCTCAGATTTTCAGTATCAGTTAGTGATACTATAAATCTTGCAATGTAATCAAGCTCAAGAGACATAAAAAGCCAAAAATAGTGGTGTAATGATATACCAGCGTACTTATCCAGTCCATTAAAAAATATTCTAGAAGGTTCCATAACCGAATAATTCAATACTCACCCTGCAGCTACATTTAAAATTTAATGCTCTCTCAGAAAATCTAAAGTTGTAATCAGATACTATGATGTACAGTAAGGGGGAAAAAGTATTCGTACACTTTTGGTTTTGTTATGTAATATACTTCCAGTGCATATATCCACTTCCTGTTTACACATGTGACGTCTTTTGAATTTGCATTTATAAATATGAACAAAAAAGTATGTAATCATAATCATAAACGATAAAAGATATGTCTGGTTAAGGGTGAGACATGATATATAAACCATTATAAATAAAGGTTACATAAAAATAATTTTTTTTTGCACCTGGGGTCATTATGAAAGACGTTGCCATTGGTTGGGAAGATTTTACGCAACAAGTGTCAATCATGGTGAAAGTGATTGAGTTGTTAAGGACAGCATTATTAAACAGCACTCGAATGGAAAGTGCTATAGAGCCATAGCGAAGATCTTTACCATCATTTTCAGTACAAATGGTGCAATAATATGCAGGGCAGAAAGTTGGAAGCACAAGTAATCCTCCCAGGACAGGTGCATTATACAAGGTTCCACAACGAACTCTTGGAGTAATGATAAGGAAGGTAAGAGAGAGGAGACAGCAGTCACTTGAAAAGAGTTGCAGGACAACCTGAAAGCAGCACAAAGTACAGTAACACAGAGAACAATAAGCAATGAAGTGCACTACAATCATCAAACAATATTACTACAATCAGCAAAATTCCTCTTTTGGAACAATATACTCTGGTCAGAAGAAACAAAAATAAAACTCTTTTGCAATAATTCATCTCGTCATGTTTGGGGAAAGAAGGGTTATGCGTATGATCCACCATACCACCATACCCACAGTGAGGTACAGAAGTGGAAGCATCATGATATGGTGCTGCTTCTCTGCAAAATTTACCCGGGTATTACACACCATCAAAGGAACCATGAATGGAGAGATGTCCCGGGACACGTTTGAGGAGAAATGAATCTCATTGTCCAAGAAACTGAGGAGAAGATCAAACATACAGCCAAATTAACTCAAGACAAAAAAAAAAAAAAAAGAAGGTGAAGGCCTGGCCTTGGCTGAAAATGTATGGAGGGTGTTGAAATTGCTAATCCATCAGACAGAGACTCGTAACCTTGGGGAATTGAAGATGATTTGCCAAGAGGAATGAGCCAAAATGCAACCACAATGCTGCAAAAACATGAGTACTTCGCATCATAGATGTCTCGAAGCCGTAATTATATATAATTACAATATATAACAATATATTGTATATATTAATAAGTAACTGTGGGGCAAGGTGGCGTAGTGGTTAGCATGCTCACCTTGCACCCTGGGGTTGGGGGTTCGATTCCTGCCTCTGCCCTGCCCAAATGGCATTTGCATTTTCTTCCCATGCTTCGGGGGTTTCCTCTGGGTACTCCAGTTTCCTCCTCCAGTCCAAAGACATGTTTTGTCAGCTGATTGGCATCTCTAAATTGTCCGTAGTTTGTGAGTGAGTGTGTGCGATTGTGCCCTGCAATGAGTTGGCACCCAGTCCAGGGTGTCCCCTGCCTTGTATCCCGAGTCCCCTGGAATAGGCTCCAGGCTCCCCGCAACCCTGTGCAGGATAAGCGGTACAGAACATTGGTAGATGGATGGATTAATACGTAAGTCAAAAAACATTATGTTTGTAAATTTGAATTTGATACACACACTGGAAGTATATTAAAATACAAAAAAAAAAGTGTCCGGATACTTATTTCCTCTCACCAAATAGCAAGATCAAAATGCTTTGCTTAAGATGTTATGAGAATATAATGGAATGTGATTTCAGCACTTCAGTGCACACCCTTTTCTTCGTTCCGTCCCCCCCTGATATCTCATTCTGGTATTAAATCTTGGTTTTAAGCCGTCAAGCACAGAGAGCGGTGCGGGAAAAAAAAAAAACTCAACACGCCAAACCTCCATTAGCGACCAACGAGAGAGGATCGATCCTGTGATATTTCTGCTCCGTGGAGATTGCTGTGTGTGTGTGTGTGTGTGTGTGTGAGCATGTGGCTCTGCGAAGGGTTATGTAGGTTGCTAGGCTATCTCACACACACACACACACACACACACACACACAAACAAACACACACACACAGACAGACAACATTAGTAAGGTCTCATGTTTGATCAGACTGGTTTTGTATGTTATAAATCTTGAACCGAAGGAATGTTAATGACTTAAGTGCTATAAGTCAGGAATATGAGAGCGAGAGAGAGACAGACAGAGAGAGAGATAGAGAGAAAGGGTAAGAAGGCCAGGGATTGAGACAGATGGAGGAAGCAAAATGGTAGCAGAAGAAGAGAGATGGAGGGATTGAGTGTTGCTGTGACAACAAAATGTGGCATTTGTGTGGGTTTATTTTTCACTCTTCTCTCCAGCTTTTCCTCTAACTCTCTCTCTCTCTCTCTCTCTCTCTCTCTCTCTCTCCCCCTCTCTTTCTCTTTTTCTTCTAGTGTCTGTTTAATCCGCTGTTCTATGTTCGCAGTTCTTTAAAATGTGCCTCCGTGGCCTCCAACCATCAGCTCCACCCTCTGCTTGTCACAGAGATTCACACTCACATTTCACACACAAAACGACACCAAAATACACACACACACACACACACACACACGCACACACACACGCATAGCCAGAATCAGCAAACCTAAACAGCGAACATTAACCTTCAATTTCTAAAGATACTTATATAATTTTGCTTGAGAAATCGTTTGTTAAGATGTATTGCTCATAGGAGACTGGCCACTTTAATAGGAACACTGGTACTTCTGCACATTCATTCAATTATCCATGCAACCAATCATGTTATGGCGGTGCAACGAATAAAATCATGCAGATAAAGGTCAAAAGCTTCCGTTAATGTTCACATCAAAGATCAGAATGGGACAAAAAAAATCTCAGTGATGTCAGTGTCTTGGACTGTGGCATGGTTGTTGGAGCCAGACGGGCTTTTTATAGTATTGTAAGTATTAAAAAAACTCCAGTCACAACAGTCTCTAGAGTTTACAAAGAACGGTGCGAAAAACAAAAAAACATCCAGTGAGCGGCAATTCTGTGGTCAGAAACGCCTTGTTGATGAGAGAGGTCAGATGAGAATGGCCAGACTGGTTCATGAAGGCTACAGTGACTTAAATAACCACTCTGTACAGCCATGGTGAGCAGAAAAGCATCTCAGAACACATAATACACCAAACCTTTGAGGCAGATGGGATACAACAGCAGAAAACCACATCAGGTTCCACTCCTGTCAGCCAAGAACAGGAATCTGGAGCTACCCTGGACGAAGGTTCGCATAAACCGGACAGTTGAAGATTTTCCTATAACTGCACACCTTGTTGTGTTTTATTCCTTACCTATCATCTGACAAACAAGATGTTGGGCAGTAACTGTAAAACATGCAGCATATGTTCTCAAATGTCACTTATGGCTCATAACACACATCTGGTGTGTGTATACACAGTACTGTGTGTTTGTGAGATGGTGTGTGTGAACCCACTCTCAGTTGCAGGAATGTTGCAGTGACAGAAATGAGAACTCGCCCGTGATTAAGTGACTTGCGGGGCTGTGTTAATTGCGTACATAAATACGCACACCCGTTCAGCGGAAATTGCAGTGTAAGGTGCTTTCATTTTGACACCACGCGCTATTTCATCGCTTCAGAAATCAAAAGCGAAGCATCTACTCTCAGCAGCTCATTACAACGAGCCAATCTGTCCCAGGTCAATTTTGAAAAGGCCCACGAGAGGCGGCGGTTTTTCACGAATGCTTACATATCGGTATTTCACAGCAGCATATGCTTCTTCTTAATAACTACAGCTCACTTGTGTTCTCCCTCAGCCATCCGTGCTGAACTCTACACTTCAGCTGCAAACTCCAAAGCAGTTCACACCTAGCTTCATTTCTGCTTGTGTATATTTTATCATCAGCTCTCCATGCTGAGACAGAAAATGCATAAAATTAAAAACAGAACTTGGACCTAATCAGGAAAAGCCTTTCAGAGTTTTTCTCTATAATTGTAATGCTGGCACAGAGTAAGAAAAATGAAGCCAAAAGGTCATTTTCTATAGCCAGTATAATGGATTTATTACTTATTACGCAGAAAAACTACCCAATAAGTTGTAGTAGAAATCCTTCTACGCACCACGAATGAACATTAATACACACGTGAATAAAGAGAGAATAGCGCTGGAGTTAGCGCCAAACAAATTCAAAATGCAAAAGAGTTCATGCACATTGGTGCGAAAAACAAAAAACATCCAGTGAGCAGCTGTTCTGTGAACAGATGAGATAGATCAGAGGAGAATGACCAGATTGAATCGAGCTGAAGGCTACGGTCACTCAAATAACCACTGTTTACAACCGTGGTGAGCAGAAAAAGCATCTCAGAATAAATGATACCTCAAACCTTGAGGTTTATCTACCACTCCTGGCAGCCAAGAACAGGAATCTGAGGCTACAGTGGATCCAGGCTCACCGAAACTAGACAGTTGACGATGAATGTTGATTTCTGCTACAGACGGAAGGGTCAGAATTTGGCGTCAACAGCATGAATCCATGGATCCAACCAGCAACCTGTCTGTTCAGGCTGGTGGTGGTGGTGTAATGGTGTGGGGAAGGTTTTCTCAGAACATATTGCACCGTAAATACCAATCGAGCATCATTTGAATGTCATAGCATACCTGAATATTGTTGCTGACCACGTGTATCCCTTTATGGCTACAATGTACCATCATGTAATGGCTACTTCCACCATGATAATGCACCATGTCACGACGCACAAGTTGTCTCAAACTTTGGCATGTAGTAGAAGTGTGGTAGGAAGTTAAAAATGAGATGAGTGTTTAAACAACGGGTGTTGCAACATTTACTCGTTATTAACGTGACGAGTGTAGGAGGCTGGATTCTGTCGCGGACTGACGAATGAACACGCCCACATACACATCAATAGGATTATACATACAGGAAACATACAGGATGGCTTCAAATACGTTTGTGGAGATGGAGAAAAGTAAACAATTCATGCTAATGGACAGCAAAGATATCACCTCAAGCTCACTTTGAAGAATGATTTTGTATATGCGTGCCAGTTTTCAGAAATAAGCCCAGATCGCACTGATTGATGATGTAAACAGAACGTACAAATTTTCTTTAATCACAGGTCTATCGTAAGAGAGTCTTCATCGTATAATCTGACATGGAGAATGTGTTATCACGCAGTCTGTTATAGGAGTGTGAATAGTTATAGGAAAAATTTAGAGTAATAGAAATCTCGTACCTTAATCTTAAAAGACTGCAGAAATCCCGTAATATAAAACTGACTTAAGCTAGAACACCTAGACACGCCCCTTTTTTCTGATTGGTTGGATATTAGTAGTAAAGAATCAGAATAAAAAAGTTTCCTTTGAACACAGCTGCTAGAAAGTGAAAGCAAGAAAGCTTGTAGTAATACAAAGAGAAAGCATTCACAGGCACACACACACACACACACACACATACAAACTAGCTAACACTTTCTCTCTCTCTCTCTCACACACACACACACACACACCCTTACACACAGCACTGCTTATTAGACTTCAGTCCCCCATAATCCTTAGCCTCATGCCATCAGTGTCACTCAGCATTTGACATTTCCTACCATTTTCTCTCTCTCTCTCTCTCTCTCTCTCTCTGTGTGTATGTGTGTGTGTGTGTGTGTGTGTGTGTGTGTGTGTGGTACTGTCATGACTGACATGCTTGCTTCCTACTGTCATCTTCGCACATCAGAAAGAAGTGTAAACCCAAGTTAACGAGTTACACATATATGATATGTCACATGTGGTGAACGAATGAAAGAATAAATAAACAAACAAATAAATAAATAACAGTTAAAGAAATAAAGGTGTGATCTGCCAAAACATAAAATGTACACAATTTTCCCCTCACCTCAAATATCTGTCACTTTCTTCTTTACTTTTTCACTGAAGCTACAAGGAGGCCAGTGCAGCTAAGGCTACCAGTTTAGCATCATGCGTAAATAAACACTTTCTGACACTGTATGACAGACTAGTGTGTGTGTGTGTGTGTGTGTGTGTGTGTGTGTGTGAGGTTTTCTTCTTTACTTGTGCACTAAAGCTATGAGTCTACTACAGCTAACATGTAATGAAAGTCTATGGCTACCAATTTAGCACCACGCAAACTGTATGTGTAAATCATCACTCAAATGCCTCTTTCTGACACTGTGTGTGTGTGTGTGTGTGTGTGTGTATGTGTGTGGGTGGGTGTGTGGGTGTGTGAAGTTTTTGGTTTGTGGTGTTAAGTGACACAATGATTTAACATTCAAGAGATGTTGCATATGTACTCTATTCCCTGATGCACACACACATACACACACACACACACAGTGTTGTCAGGGATTTGGTTCCTTATTAGGCTCAGGTACTCAGTTCTATCCAGTCATCACAAATCACACACACACACACACACAC
>CM040481.1:12443951-12526959 GCA_022758105.1 Pangasianodon gigas
AATCCCTAATTCCAACCCCTGATCCTAAACAATAATCCCCAACAATAATCCCTAATTCCAACCCCTGATCCTAAACAATAATCCCCAACAAAAATCCCTAATTCTAACCCCTGATCCTAAACAATAATCCCCAACAATAATCCCTAATTCCAACCCCTGATCCTAAACAATAATCCCTAAGAATAATCCCTAATTCCAAGCCCTGATCCTAAACAATAATCCTCAACCCTAATTCCTAATTTCAGTTCCTGACTCTGTACCATAATCCTCAAACCTAATCCATAATTCCAACCCTGATCCTAAACAATATCCCTCAACCCTAATCTCTAATCTTAAAGCATAATCTCTAATTCCAACAGCTAATCCTAAACCATAATCCCTGCCCCTAATTCCTAATTCTAAAGCATAATCCCCATCCCTAATCCTAAACCACACTCCTTAGCTGTAATCCCTAATTCCAACACCTAATTCTAAACAATAATCGCCAACCCTAAATTCCTAATCCTAAAATCTCACAAACCCTAACAGTAATTCCTAATTCCACCCCCTAATCCTAAATCATAATCCTAACTCAAATCTCTAATGCTAACCTCTAATCCTAAACCTTAATTCCCAACCCTAATCCCTAATCCTATACCGTCATGCCCACCTCTAATCCTAAACCATAATCCCCAACCATAATCAATCCTCAAACCTAATCCCTAATTCCAACCCCAATCCTAAACCAAAAACATAACACTAATCTCTAATTCCAACTCTAACTCTAAAACATAGTCCCTAATGGTAAATCCCTAATCCGAAACCATAATCCTAAAACTAATCTCTAATCCTAAAACCATCCCTGTTCCTAAATTTTTATTGTACCTCTTTTCTTCATAGGAATCAGTCCACAAATACATGTCCATAAACACGCACACACACACACACACACACACACACACTCTCACACACACACACACACATACACATTCACACACACAGAATTTCTTGATTTAATATCGGTGTCCAAACATAGCATCTGGATCACAACAGGCTTCTAAAGAGACGCCAGCCGAGACCACACACGCGCGCGCACACACACACACACACACAATTTTTTCCAGGTCATAAAAGAGTTTCTAATGTGCTTGTGGTTAATGTAGTCATTTTTATCTGTCTGCCTGCACCAGCGCTAGCCGTTCAGCCCGGCTTCCATTTCGAGAGCATTACAAGCTCGGCGCTGCGCTTACGGGAAGAACATCTCCTCCATGCACGATAATAATCTGCGCCATAAGCACATTCAGTGCAGCATTAACGCATCACTGCTTCAGTGTGTGCAGAGTCTCTGAGTATCAGCGCTCGGAGGCAGATCAATAGCACACTCCAACACACACTCAACATTTAATGCTGCTTATCACTTCCGAAACTTTTCCTCCAACTTTTCCAACACGTCCATGCTTTTCCCCTGCTATTCTTGTCCCTTCTTTGTACCCTGTATCAGTGTGTGTATGTTTGTGTGTGTGTGTGTGTGTGTGTGTGTGAGAGAGTCTTTGTCAGGGGTTTTGAGGGAAATTTTGATGTAAGTGAAACAAATAAAAAAAATCCCAAGGCTCTCCATTCTGCTGATCTGTTTATTTTTTCTGTCACCCGATGCAGGTTCTCTCCCTCTCTCTCTCCCTCTCTCTCTCTCTCTCTCTCTCTCTCTGCTGTCATTCACGTTCTGTCATCACACCTGTATTTGTTGCTGTTTTGCCAGGCCCAGTTCTCAATCTGTCTCTCCCACAGAAAGACACGGGGAGAAAGAAAGAGGAACAAAATAAAAGAAAGGAATAGAGGGTGAGAGAAATTTGGATAAGGGAAGGAAGGAAGGAAGGAAGGAAAGCTTGAAGTGTGAAAATGGATGTAAGAGAAAGAAAGAAAGCATATGGGAAAGAATGAATGAAAAAAAGAAGGAGGGACAAAGAAACCAACAAAGCAAAGAAAGAAAGAAAGGCTTAGAGTGTGAAGGGTGTATATAAGGGAAGGAAAGAAATATAAGAGAAATAAGAGAAAGAGAGGGAGGTATATATAAGAAAGAAAGAACAAAAAAGAAAGAAGAGGAATTGGGTAAGAAAGAAAGAAAGAAAGAAAGAAAGAGGGATGTTGGCAAAGAGAAAAATAAAGAGAGGGACAGATGGGAAGACGTTTTTCTTTCTTTTTTCTCTTTTTCTTTCTCATCTATCCCTCCTATAAAGAATCCCTATTTATCTCTCCTCATTTTCTTTCTCTATTAGCTTGCTTTCTTCTTTCCTTCCTTCTTTCTTCTCACAACCCTCCAGCTCTCTCTCTCGCACGCAGCCTCTCGTTGTCGATCGTGCTCTCCCTTATCCAATGGCACACTTCATCACTCGTTCATTCTCATATTTTGTATCATCGTGTGTCCGTGTATGCATCAGTGCTGGAGTGTTGTGTGTTATTCCATATCTCTCCAGCTCTGTTTCACACTGCTGTATATCTGCCATATAAATATTCATAAACGCCTCATAAATATTCATGAAGCCGTAATCCAATCAACAGGCAGCTCTGCCAGGATCCCGTCCTGCTCCGTACATCACATTAAGCGGCGTTTGTACGAGACGAGGATCATTTTACATTAATGAGCTCTCAATCAAAAACACTGGCTTTATTGAGTTACAGTGTAAAACACACTTGCACGCGCACACACACACACACACACACACACACGGGCTGATTAGATTAGGGAGGTGGCATGTATTTCATCATTGAAATGTGATTTTAAGTGTCGTTTAGTTACGCGTAAATGGAATTAAGGTCAGCGACGTCCTAGGGAATAACGGTCACACTCGGAGAAGAGGATGTAATTGAATAAGTGTGTGTGTGTGTGTGTGTGTGTGTGTGTGTGTGTGTCAGCACTGAGTGAGAAATGACTCGGTGACATCATCCAACTTGGCTAACACACACATTCCTGACTACTGCAATATTACCATAGCACTGCTACAAACTACTGACATGTCACACATCCACCCACCCACACACACACACACACACACTCACACACACACAAATCTGACAGTCAGGTGAAAGATATTGATCATATGTGCATGGTGTCTAAGGTAGGAAATATGCTACCTTGGCACCTGCCAAGACCAAACACCATTAGTCACACAACAGAGATTGATACACACACACACACACACACACACACACAACACACTGAGTCTCTGTCAGAATGAATTCCACTATATTTTTTCAGAATACATTTATATTTTGAAGGGCTACATAGAGGTAACAGTATATTAGCATAAAACATTCACTGCTACAGTTTTAGTCATACTGCTTATTTAAATCACTTTTATTACCAAACATATATCTTAAAAGACTCAAAAATGCTGACAAAAGAATTTACTGTTTTATTTATTTATTCTTTCATTTCACTTGCTGTTTTCTGGCGTAACTAGCTAGCTACATTTGCTAGCTATATTAACGTTACCTCAACTCTTAGCTGTTTTCCCTGTTAGCTGTTTTTCATTTTCAATTTTTTTTCCTTGTTAGCTGTTCTCTTTGTTAGCTGTCTTCCTTGTTCATTTTGTTCTTGTTAGCTGTTTTTCCTGTTACTTATTTCCTTGCTAGCATTTCCCTTTTGTTAGCTGTTTTTCCTGTTAGCTGTTCCCTTTGTTAGCTGTTCCCTTTGCTAGCTGTCTTCCTTGTTCATTTTGTTCTTGTTAGCTGTTTTTCCTGTTACTTATTTCCTCGCTAGCGGTTCCCTTTGTTAGCCGTTTTTCCTGTTAGTTATTTCCTTTGTTAGCTGTTCTCTTTGTTAGCTGTCTTCCTTGTTCATTTTGTTCTTGTTAGCTGTTTTTCCTGTTAGTTATTTCCTCTTTAGTGGTTCCCTTTGTTAGCTGTTTTTCCTGTTTTTTCCCCTAGGTAGCTGTTTTTATTGCTTGTTAGCTGTTCCTTGGTAGTTTTCTCTTTGTTAGTTTTTTTTTTTATGACAGTCTAAGTGCAGGATGCAAAAATATTTTCACTCATTATCAGTTTGTATCCCATTTTTGAGGGAAAAGTTTTTTCTTGTTAACTGTGTTCCTTGTTATATTTTTTTTCTTTGTTAACTGTTTCCCTGTTTTTAGTATCCTGATTTTGAGGCAAAGGTGGTTCTAACTTGTGTTTATAATTTATGTTTATGTAGTTACTTCCAAGTATATGGATTATCTATTGAAGCTACCAGGCTATAAGGTAGCTAGGCTAACAGGTCTCTTTCTAGGATTCCTGTTTCCTTTTGTTTAAATGTATTGCTCTTACCCTAGTTCACTGATATTTTTGTTCTTATTACTGATATAATCAGCCAGTTCTAATGAGCATGTTGAATTAGCACACCACCAATGTTGCCTTTACTATTTTGAACATACTGTTTAGTGCAGTAGTATGCAGATTGAGACACAGCCTGTGTATAGGCAGTGTTATGCTATGTAATGGTGCGGTTCAAGCAAATAAAGATTATTTCTCAATGACTTTAAAAAAGCAATTAAATATGAATCTTCATCTGTTTTATTGCTTGCATAGCCTAGAGAAGATACAGTCAATAAACTATTTTTTTCTCATGGTTTTATTTGTGTTACATGATGGCAAAACAAATAGTTGGCTAGGAAATTTATTTATGAACGAGTTGCATATTAATCTTTATAATTATCATGTGATGCTTACTAGCATTGTAGTATACAGTATTTTGCAATATTTATTGTTTTTTTTATTAAAATGTCTTTCATTGACATGTTGGTCCGTTTTCGCTAACGTTTTCGATCTCTACTTAAAGACAACGATGCAGCAGTGCTTTAGTCTTTTAGTCTATCTAGCTCTCTCTTACCTCATTATCTGTACACCTCATCAGCTTCCAGACCTTCAACTTTCATGCCAATACCGCCGTCACCGCCATCTCTTATTTAATTTCTTTTCTCTAGAATACGATACAGGTTTAACCTTCCATGGTTTCCATGGTGACCCAAATTCATAGTGTATCAATACTGCTAATGTTTGTTCTGTCCATCACAGTATTTATTTGTAGACTCACTAATATTGAAAAACCTTGAAACATTAAATACGTTCAGTAATTAAAACTTGACTGAAGACTGGCCAGATGTATTGAATGCAGATACATACACACACACACACACACACACACACACATTAATTTAATACTCACAGGTCCAAGCCTATCACCTTGGCATCCACCTGTCTGCACACTCATTATTGACTTTCTGTAGAAAAAGTCCTCCATATGAAAAAAGTGGCTCACGACACAGACACAGTAACCATAGCAACATTGTTAGCGCTTATGCCTTGCAATTGCACCTGCTAATTAACTATCTTTTCTGTTTAGTTTGGCTAACAACAAAGATTATATTGATTTCTCAATATTTAGCGAGGACTTACTAGCGAGGAGGGGGCTTTGTGATCCTTGCTGAAATATTTGACATCGGCTTACATTGCCTCACTATTAAGACTCATTTTTCAACTGACACTTTGTCCTCCATGTTGCTTTTTCTTGCTTGCACCAGAGGGTGAGATCTGATTAGTCAGGTGATGAAAAATCGATCATCATCTCTCAGTATAATGTAGTTATACTATATGTATTTGAGATGCTGTTCCAAAAAAAAAATTTGTTAGTGTGACAAAAAAAAACATGGTGATGGTAGCACTTCTCATCCCTTTCTCATAGGATTACATGTAAAATGTGCGCTTTGGCAGTTATCTATGACAAGATGCTATGATTTTTGAAATCTGAAGTATTTACAGCATTAACGTTACTCTATACTGGTAGATACTGTATAAAGCAAGCACAATTGTTGCTCATGCTGTGAACACTTTGATATATAAAGATAAAGGTTGGTCACTTTTGAGAAATTTCCACTGGGGATATTCTGTATGGTCTTGACCATCTCTTTTCAATGTCATTTTTAAGTATTTGATATATTTTCAGTTTAAACAGAGTTTAAACATTATTTTGTCAACTATCAAAATCACCTTATGGTTTTATGTTTACAAGGAATGACCATTCTGACTTATTTCACCGTGATATCTTAAGGTAAGTATAAGTGACCTCTGTAAACTAAAGCGAATTCTAAAACATGGTCGTTTATATTTATTAGAGGAATACAATAAATACAATATTTATTGGTAATTTATATCATACATAAACATTTTATGTAAGTAATGTAAGAGTAGGGAACACCCTGAAGTTGATTACTTTCCTACATTTTTTTATTATTAGGGGTCCAAGCACCAAAGGTGCTGGAATGCTGTTGTTTTTGTTGGGATTTTTATTATTATTTGGATATGTTTTTTATGTATTATTATTATTATTAGTAGTAGTAGTAGTAGTAGTAGTATTCTCTGCTAAAATGGTCCTAGAAACACCAAATTTGGAGGAAAGGTACAGTATGCACCTTGGGTCATGCACTTTCCCGTGGCTGAGAACTTCCTTACCATTACAAAGCACTGACACTGGAGACTCCTTCCTTGTTAAATAAACATCTCCTTACAGAACGTTTCACCATATCAACAATTAGACATTCTTCTTTGTAAAATAACATGTAGTAGTTGTTATTATGTGAATTGTTATATTATATGAATTGTGCTATTGGGTAAAATTCAAACTAACACTGTGTGACCTTTGACCTGTCCACCTTTAATATAAGTTTTATATCATCATTATGTGTCGTTCACATAATTTCTTTTCTTTCCCAGGCTCTCCTTGAGACGCAGAATATGCTGCGAACTCAAATCTCCAACTTTACCTTCAATTTGGGCTTCTCTGGCAAGTTTTTCCACACAGGTAAGTGACTGTGTGTGTGTGTGTGTGTGTGTGGAGAGCTATAAATGATGTAGCTGGTGATATCAGGCCGTAGTTTATCAGCGCCATCCGTGTGTTTGTGTGTGTTCAGGCACTCAGGAGGAGAACGACGGCGATGATCTCCTGCTGAAGTACGTGAACGAGTTCTGGTGGTTTCCTCACATGTGGAGTCATATGCAGCCTCATCTCTTTCACAACGAGTCGTCGCTGATGGAGCAGATGATCCTCAACAAGGACTTCGCACTGGTGAGAAAAAAAATCATATCACGGTCACGCGTGTTTACACCTCTCGGCCAAACACAAGCGTCTGTGCTTTGTGCACTCGTCAAAAAAGAGAACATATCAAGGATTCAAGGGTTTTCTTTTTGAATAGTTAAGTGTTCATGGTTAAGCATCCTTAAAGGCTCCGAAATGAAAAGTTAAGAGTTATCCTTTTTTTTCTCAGTTTAATGATTTTAAAACCATATTATTTAAGACATACAGTATGTAAGGCATCATTTAATTTTATTACAGAACACACAATTTCAAGTCAAAAGTCATGCAAATATGGAAGCACTGAACTGCAGGTTGGGGGAAAAAGTGAATAAAAACTTTGAAATAACTTCACTGTAAGTTGAGTTATGAGTAACTAATTTGACATAATAAAATATTAAGTTGAAATAATGAGAATATCTTTAAATAGCGTGGTTATACATCAAATTTACGGCGTAATATCTTGAAGTGACATGGTAAAATGTTGAAATAAAATATCTTGAAATTAAAAGGTAATATATTGAAATAACGTCATAAAATCTTGAAATGAGTTGTTAAGTCGAAATAACGATATAACACTTGAAAAAAATTTACAACGTGCACTTTCAGGGCTTCCTCATGGAAACAGAAACTATTATTAAAATATAAAAATAAAAGTTAAACAAAGATAAAAACTATACAGTGTGTATAAATAACAAATATAATCCCTATTCCAGGTTTCACCTCTGCCTCCGCCCGACCTGTTCAATAGATAGAAGTTTAAATAAATTTTTTTTTAATAATAATAAAATAAATAAGATGTGATGAGAAACAATGACCTCAAGTTACGGATTGTGGTGGCACTAAGCAAAAATCTACTTTTAAATCTTGTTTGATGTTTTTTTTTTTAAATATTAGTAGTGACCAATTTCTTCTTTCAAAAGAACAAAAGCCTTTTTTCATCTATAAAACCAATGTGTCAAGTATTTCTGAGGATATTCTAAAAATTTTAGATTATCAAAAAAAAAAAAAAGAACAAAACTAGCAAAGCAAACTGTAATTAATGTGTCACACAGTGGAGAAACATTTGGAATGTTTTATGTAATTTCGTCTCTGAATACTCTCTGTCCTTTATGAATAAGCTTATTAAGAGGCAGTGCTCAAAACAATTTTTTCTGTATCTCTTTAGGGAGCTGCATCCCCAGTTCATTTTCACATTGGGTTGTAATTACATTCGTGGAAGGGAGCTTGATGGATTTGTGCTTTTAAAACAATGTAGAATGTCACTCAAGGCACTTATGAAAAGGAAAAAACAGAGAGGTATCAAAGGAAAATACAGTATGTAAGAACATATATAGAACATATGTAATGCAATAACACTATCAATATCAGTATCTGTATTTATATTCAGATTTAAACGTGAAAAGGGTGTGGCCTAAACCAGAATTATCAGGATGGTGTGTGAATTCTGGCTCTGAATCTCAGTTCCTCAATCTCAGCTACATCACTCGAGTTCATAACTGGACTCGGTTATCATATTTGTTTGCGCCTTCCACAATCTTTTCTAATGAATTTAGTTGACTCTGCTGTATTTCCCATTAAAATAAACAAACTAGTAGCCTAATTTAAAGCACCATGTCCCTGACCAGGCAGTTACTAAGGATGAATGAATGAATGTTGTTAATGCATCCCATGTTATTAAACATGGTCTTTGTTTGTCAAGCAAGCTTCATATCTGACTGCAATCGCATTGTCTTTGACAATGACAGTGAACCTTGGAACAACTCACCTGCACCCCCAAAATGTAGTAGCTTGATTTGCTTTGTGATTCTGAGTGTGACGCAATTAGTAATACATAGACTGATTTGTCTAGAGCCACAGGGGATGAATGCAGCGTTGCTCCTTTTGCAGTCACATCCACTCGATAGTCTCTCCAACCACACTTAAAAAATAGCAGACTCAAAAGTCAGCAAGTCCTTGTTTTCTTTCGAAGAGCCTTTTGAAAAGGAAAGATGCTAAAATCCAAGCATTCTGGTTGAGGTTGTGGTGGGTCTGAGTCAGTCTATCCTGGGAGCACAGCGCATGAGGAATACATCTTGAATGGGGCTCCAGACCATCAAAGGGCACCATGCATGCACTCATTCACACCCATGGGCAATTTAGATCTACCTACGGGCCTGTTTTGGGGAGGTGAGAAGAAAACAGAGAACCTGGAGGAAGCACACGGATATGGGGAGAACTTGCAGAAGAACATCTTCTCTTTTAACTGCATCAGTGCAGCCAAGCAGTAAAACAGAGTGAAGTCTAGAACTGAGAGGATATGTTGGGTTTGAATTGAGAAGATCTCTAGTGAAAGGAACATGTATGAAGGACAAATCCCTTAACGCATAAGATTTCATTGCCAGAAATGTTCCCAAATAGATCTATATCTAACCCAGAATGATTGGAATTCGACGTTGGAGGCTATTGCAAAGTATCATCGACATATAAAGATATCTTGTTAGACGTACTCACAGTGTTGAAGGCATAAATAGAATGACTTCGGGAAGACATTCTGCAGCCCAATTCCTTAGATGCAGCTCAGTTTGTTGATTTTCTGCTCAAAAGCATTCCTCAAGGGTGGTTAATACTCGAGATGGGAGCTTTTCTGAAGGAAAACACTCTGTCGTAAAGAGTTTCCCCAGAGGGACACGCTGAAGAACTGTTGGAAGTGCCAGATTTCTTTCTTAAACTGTACCAGTCTGGTAATTAAAAGGGGGGTTAAAACAGACGTCCCTCCAGGACAGGATTTGGTCCCTGTTTGGTACGCTCTACCAAGGATAACTCCAATCTGGTCCAGATGGATCATCTTATCCATTTACCTACAGAGTCTATTTACCAATATTTTCTGATCCACATTGAGATCAACATAAACCCTCCAACCTCCTTTGGGTGCCAGTTGTTGTTTTTTTCTGGAATAACTGTTATATCAGCCTTGTTAAGTGTCTGTCGCAAGAGTCTATCCTTGAGGGCCTGAGAAAACATTTTAGCAGATATGGAGAAAAAAACATTAGCGAATATCTTATACGTTTCACTCGGAAAGCCATCTGGGCTTGGGAGTTTGCTTCTCTTTAAAGCTTTTATTGTTTTTCTTTATTCCTTGGGGGCGATGCTTGAGTTTAGGAGAGAGAAGAGAAACTGCACGTTTTTCATATTAAGAGATCTTGCATATGTCTTACTAAAGAGTTGCTTAAACGTGCCGTTAATGTCTTTAAACGAACTAAGATATTCATTGCATTCTAGTTTTTTTATTGCCTGACCAGTAGTTTCTCTGTTTTTTTGTTCTGCTTAATAGAATTTTTAGAAATATTTGCCGTGATAACGGGATTATCACAGAGATGAACCCTTAAATGCATAATTTTCTCATATTTGTTAGATTAAAGGAAATGAGACTGTTTATCGAGTTGATGAATTAGCTTTTTCAATTCTAGGAGCCTGAGCTTTAGTATTTTTAGATCCCTAATGTGAGACGCATTCCCAGAGCGAAGTATAAGTAGATTAAAAGATAATATTTTCCTGTGATCTCATGTACTCACAAAACTGGAGGTCACTAATGAGCTGAGGGCCAAAATTCACCAAAACTTGTCACAAACATTTACCCAAGTTTCTTGTAATTAATAAAATAGAACAGCATTGTGTTATCGCACCAATCAGAGCTGTTTTATTGTTGAGCAGGCTAAACACGTCTTGCTCGGTTCCATATGATGTGATCCTGCATTTGTTTTAAATTTAAAATAAGTTTTTTTTAGGTGTGCTGAGATATGTACGGCTTTTGAATTTGAGTCACCTGACCTGAGATTTGATATGTGTCCCAGTCATATATTATACATTGTGTTGACACAGTTACTATTTTCTACACAAACGCAAACGTCCAAATGGACCTGGGTTAAAAGTTCAGTCTCGTTCCTTTAGTTGATGTCTATCACGATGGATGTTTCTTGTGGCTTTTTCCATAAAGGTCAAGAGATCAGTAGCAAACAAGCACATCTGACACACACACACACACACACACACCAGCAGCACTCGTATACATGTGCACACACATATACACACACACACACAATCACTCCCACTTTTATTAAACATGGGTCAGTCGCAGTTGGTAAACCATGAAATGACTCATGCACGCTCAGGTCTTGACCCATACACTCACTGTTACACACAACCGCACACAACCACACACACACACACTTGCTCTGGATCTTGGCTCAGAGGACACATTTCATTTCCTGTGTGATTAAACACCAATATGTCCACTGGGTTCAAACTTAATCACTGCCAGTATTCTGTGTGTGGGTTGGAGTGTGTGTGTGTGTGTGTGTGTGTGTGTATTTCAGCTTGTGCACTCACCCCTATTAAACACCTGCTGTGCTCTCTCTCTGTCCTGTGTAACACATTTTTCATTATGTCCATGTTATATGGGTGTGTGTGTGCCTGTGTGTGCCTGTGTGTGTCCACGTATTCTACCCAACGTAACCTAACATAAAGTTCTACCAAAATGAACATACTAATTTATTGCACGTCACTTTTTGTTCTCTGATATCTCCCAGAAAAGCAAATATTTCCAAACAGTAATGTTTTATAATGTATGACATCCACACTGAGTGTTATTGGCATGCCTAGACCTTCTTATTGAAGACCTAGACATAAAGTACACGGTGTGTCTCTGTAGCTATAAGAAAGAACATAAAATCTGTAGAATTGATAGGTAGAAGACACAAAGAAGACAGATCCATATCTCACATATACACCGTCTCCTTTTATTTCTATAATATTGTCCACACTATATAGTTGCATCAGGGTTATATGCCTGTGATGATTTATTATGTTTGGAACTAACAAAACGCATTACAGTGACACAGTAACATGATATTTGAGCATATTCTTGTGCACATTACATTAGGAATAGGGGTGTGCCTCTTACGTCACGTGATGAGACCAGAGACTGATGCTGATAATCAAAGTCAGAACGCATTTCCCGTCGTAAACTTATAATTCGTTAAAATTTGACAGTTTTTCCATAGGTACGATTGTAAGTGGAGAGGTAGGCGGGGCACATCGGTATTCAGCCCTCAAACATAACTACGGATTTAAGCGCTATTCAAAAGTTACGTGAGAATTGCGTACAAGGGGTGGAGTTAGAGTTAAACAGAGGTGTGTCTTAGTTACGCAAGATTCTGAACTTGAACTGACGCCCATGAGCAAGGAACGATATCAAATCCAGCGCTACTGTCTGGCAGTGACGTAACCACAATATATCATGCTGAAATGTACGTTTTGGGCTGTAAATACACTTAAAAAAATATAAACCACCATTTGAGACCAATATTAAATACATAAATATGACACTATTTATTAATTAATTCAATAAAAACATCATCCATTTTACATGAAGTTCATATGAAGGACATCAGAGAGCACATCATCTTTGCTTGTCTCAAGATCCTGAATTATTTATGGAAAAAAAATTATGAACAAACCTTAAAATGAGCTGTAAGTGTAGCAGATGAGTGCTCGGTCAGCTTATCCTTCAAACAAAAACACTGACATTAATTTATTAATTTGACAAATTAAAAGTGTGGTAAAACGGCTTACAATACATCCTGTCCCCACGTCACAATTTCATGACTTGATTAAGTTGTTTGCGGAGAGCATGATATACATATATATATAAAGGCAAAATAATATGATGTGCTGGATCAAGTGCTATTCTATAAACTGCAGAATAATGAGGGTGGCAGCCATTTTGTTAACTGAAACCAAATTTGTAGTGATTTAATGTGATAATTACCATTAAGACTATTCATGCTGCAATATATTGGCAATATACTAGACTCCGATTTGATGTTTATTTCAGTGCTTGTCAACTTTTCATCCATACATCATTGTTAGACCTTTTATTTTTTAATTTTAAATTGTCTCTTGCTTATAAATTACATTGTATTACATTTGACAGCAAAAGGTCAGCATTTTCTATCCCCTGTTTTTTTTTTGTTTGTTTAGTTTTTTTTGTTTTGGTTTGGTTTTTCCAGCAGGGCTTAAAGGCAAGTGATTGTGTTTGAAGGTGGTGGTCTAGGTGTTATTGACAAAACACATTTTGGACACTCAAGAAAAATCTAACAACCTCAGAGCGTGAATTACACGCAGGTGATTTGCTTGATTGCTTTACTTAAGCAGGTGCATAACCTGACTCTGAATACACATAACTTTCCCAGCGTAAATATTGACGTAACTTTTGGACTTAGGTCACCAACTCTAAATGCCATTTTCTACTTTTTCACTTTTGGAGACGCTACAACTTCAGTTGTTTTTGGGATTCGAGCAAAAGAGAAACATATTTCAGTTTAGGGAAATCTGGGGTTAAGGATGTAGTTAGTGTGTATATCTGTCTCTAACACACGTTTGTGTATATATGTCTGTGTGTGTCTAGGAGCATGGTATTCCTGTAGACATGGGCTATGCTGTAGCGCCACATCACTCGGGTGTGTATCCTGTGCACATGCAGCTGTACGAAGCGTGGAAGAGGGCGTGGGGCATCCGAGTGACCAGCACAGAGGAATATCCTCACCTGAAACCTGCACGGTACCGCAAGGGCTTCATCCACAACCACATCATGGTGAGCAACACACACACACACACTTGTTCACACTATTCTGCGCACAAATTTTTGACTCAAAGGGAAATTTATCCATGTAGTTTCACACCACTGTCTAGTGTGTGTGTGTGTGGGGGGGGCTAATATATACTTAATGTGTGTTGCATTTTACCACATTAAATGTTCAGAGTAACAACAGGATTCATGATTGTTTTGGTGTGCACCAGTGCGTGTTTGTATGTGAGTGTGTGTCAGTTTGTGTGTCCTCTGGGCTGTAACATTGCTACCCTCATGAAATATGCAGTGAGACTGGCTCCTGGAGACACACGCAAACACACACACGCACGTGCACACACACTGGAGGCAGAGCTACAACACTCTTCAGAGCATCAGCTGCAAATCAATGAGGCTAAAACAAATACGCACACACACACACACACACACACACACACAGATTTACACACTTACACATTCAACCAGAATTAATAATCTTTCTCAGATACTCGAAGAAAGATAAAATAAAATGTCCCAGAGTGGATGTAGACACAACACACACACACACACAGACACATACACATGCAAATAAATAATATTTTGTTCAGACACTCAGCGAGACTCAAATAAAATATCCCAAAGTGGGTTCAGCTCATCAAAATCTATTAGTGACACACACACACACACACACACACACACATCACAGATTTAAACAGAACTAACTGTAAATAACCTTATTGGTGTAAAGCAGTGTTCACTGGATCAGACGAACTGCTTCGGAAGCATAAGCATTGTTTTAGCATATAGATGGAGAACATGGAGCTGTGTTCTCATCTCAGTGTAGTATTATGAGGTACAATTTCCATGATGCTTTCCACGTATTTATTTCTTCACAACAATAGATGGACAGAGAAAAGGAAATATCTGTACGAATCTCCTGTGCTCTGTAATTAACACCTAAACATTCCAGTATGGTCCAGGAAATGTCTCAGCAAGGACGCCATCCTCCATGTTTGTGATTTCTTATGCATAAATTGACAGACCGTACAAGGCTAGACTACTGACCTGTTTCAGTCATGTGGTTTTTTTTCCTTGCAGCTGCATTATTTATAATATCATTTACGGCAGTAAAGTAATGGAGGAAAATTCAAAAAGCGATACGTACAAAAACACTGATTTGGATCCAATCCAATGTAACTAACCAGACAAATTATCTGATACTGTACAAAATGGTGGAGTCAAATCTAATATCTATATGAAACAGATCAGTACTGTCAATAAACAGGAAATATGTTCGAGTTACTAATATACAGTATCTTATATCATAGTGCTGCTGAATCCTCGATTCTGATTGGTCAGAAGGTGTTGAGTAATTCTTTAACCAATATATGGCTCTGACCATATATTGGTTTAAAAAAAAAAAAAAAAAAAAAAAGCTCATTGAAATTACTTAATTCAAATGCATACATTGGTTCCATGTGATTGAATTGAGTTACATCAGCACAATTTGTTTTTGTAACTCCATCAGGATTTGATCATGTATCATGATATTCAAAGCCCTGAATAAAATCAAATCAAACCACGCGCTCTCACCAGACTTCACGATCAAACCCAGGCCACTGGTGTTGTGAGACAGCGACATTTCCCACTGCGCTATCCGAATACACGTGTTTTAATCACGTTAAAGCATTTTTGGAAGGAGTCTCCAGGGTCAGTGCTTTGTAACAGTTCAAGTTAACGTTTTCCACCGTGGGAAAGTCTTCAGGACGGAGGAGTTTGTGTTTTTCTGTTTCTCTTCGTCCTTAACTTTAATAGAGAGAAAAACAGAAAGGACTGTCCTTCAACCAGAAGTTCCAGTCATTGCTTTCATTATTAACCATCAGCAAATGAAGATTGCACTGGAATATAAGGCATCCAGAATGGAAAGGATCGGCAGAGGAGGGAAGACAAGATCGAACATTGGTGTGGCTTTTCAGAGACCTGAGAGATTTCGTCTCTGTTTGACATGTTAATTATTCTGCTTGGGCAGTTCTGGTGTAATTTATTATCCCATCAGACTATTTGAAATGCTCCTGTTAACATACGCGACATAACTAGCTAGAATAAAAATAGCACTTACGTGTCTGCGTCTATGTTTTTAGCTGCAAGTGTTTACAGTGTTTTGCCTGAATATATAATTGTAGGTACAGAGTTTTGATCCAGGCAAGCAGCTGGACACTGAGCTAAGTCAGTGGCGCTGTCAGTATTTTTTTTTTCTTTGCTCTGAACATATAATAGGAAACGACGGGATTTTAAAAAAGCAGAACAGTAAGTACGAATATTAAAAATTCTACCCAATACCCAGAATTTGCCGATACACCTCCAAGTCATTTCAGATCGTTCATTAATTTTAGTTCCAAGTTGAACTGGAAATGATGAAAACCAAGCAAAGGAGATGTACGAGAGCATTTTTTAAATGGTTCTTTTTCAAAAGCCATCATAAACATTTCACCAGAATTATGAGATTTACGTGGTTTAGCACATCATCGTTAAAATCGTAATTGGTAAAGTTGCCTCTTTTTTTTGCCTTGCTGTTGTATCTGATTGGTACGGTGTTGTTTAATGATAGTTTTATTATTAACACTTAAACTAGACGCTAAATTATAAATGGTCTGTTTCTTTTATAACATAAACAGAAGTTTATTAGCTGTAAAATTGTGCTGTCGTACATAGACAAAGTCAGAAATTCTGACTGTAGGGTTACTGTATGTGGTCAAATTTACAGCCTGCTCAATGTTTCTGGAAGACTCTTTGGGTGGTGAATCAAATGAATCGAAACTTTTAAAGTTTAATTCACTTAAAGTGGTAGTTTGAAAGAATTGAATCGTTAAAGTGAGTCATTGTGGCTGTCACAAATGTGAAATATGGTCTCGGCTGCACAAGTTCCACCCACAGACCTCCTAAAATGAACTCATGACAATCAGTATTGTAGCCAGGATTAATATTTTAGTGAGGTCCACATTGCAGAAATGTGTCATAGTTAATATATCACAATGCCTAATGTGTATTATATCAATTGCTCATTTCTGATCTCCATTATGTTATTCTTCAATTATTCTAAATTACTCTGGCTCCAGTTAGACTGCTTAATTTAATTATTTAAATTATTTTGACTTTGCATTTTACAAACCGTCAACTGACTTCATAAACACTTACATTTATATCATAAGTTCTCACATATTCTTACACATTTATATCGTAGCTACGTATCATAGCTACGTCGGATGTTAGCTTATAATATGTATGCTGCATATCCCTCAACAAGAAGTTATCAGGACGTCAGCTGTTTCTGTTTTGAATTTAACCTGGAGATTAAAACGAAGTTTTTAAAAAAAAAAAAAAAAAAAAAAAAAAAAAGCTTTCCATAACTACCAAGGTCTGGACCTCGGTATCCTCATAGCTAGTTACAGCCGTTCTCATATCAAGGTTTTTTCAGCTACCATGGTAGCAGACGTCTGAATTTTGGTCCGCTTTGAAAACATTATGTATAGAACGTAATATGATGTTGAAAAGAGTTGGTCCTGTGGTGATCTTATGTATTATAGACATTTCTATAATAGCCAGTGCTTGAATTGGCCGTTGCTTAGTACCCATTGCGGCCATTTCTAAGTTTTGCTATTACGTTTTCTGGCATTTCTCATAAACTCCAACTACCCCACTTTACCCATGCCTAACCACAGAACCAAATGAACAATCAACCTAGTAATATCTTTTTGAGCGAGTTCTCGTGGTCTTTAGGGCTCTCTTATGCACACGAGTGAAAAAGAATAGAGGCAGCAAGCGCACCCTGATGCAAGGACTTGCGTTGTTCACTGCTGTGTGTGACATGCGGGAAAAACACGCTTCAGAAAAACGTCCAGTGTAAATTGGCCTGAATAGAGCCAGAGGATGGCGTAACATCACCTCAGAAAAGAAAGCGAGTCAATTCAATTTTCAAACATTCACTGGCAGTCCATAGGGAAGTGAGGAATGATTCAATGCACTGATAGCACTTTAAACCAAAAATTATAACGATTTAGTAACAATGTTTATTTTTCCACATCAAGCATTGTTAATAGAAGAAAGATGTTCTTAGTAAGTTCTAAGGCCATTAGAAAGAACGTCCTGCTTCGTGCCATTTACACTAGACGGCTCTACGAAACTTTTGAGCTGATCAGAAGATGTCCTAAAGATGCCATTTTGTTACGATTTCATTAACTTTCATGTATATTGGAAGCACACTCTTTCAAGGATATTGAACGCGAGTGAATGAGTGATCAAGACTACCAGAGACTCGAGCAATAGCTAGACACCTGGCTTGTGAGAAAAAGTTAATCTGACATCACCTATGCTAATTTTAGGGTCATTTCCAATATTGGAGATGCTTTTAACAAATTACTTTGTGAGAAAAACAGTGCTAGTAAACTTAGCAGCTTGTTTGTAACTTTCATCAGATTGAGGTGTTAGAGTGGGGGATGGGATTTCCAGTCTGACTACCACTGTTAGCAATGCTAGCAATTTTAGAGAATCGGTATTTTCGAGGCTTCACTTGTTCTTGACTGAGGGAACACGAGCGTGTGTTTCAGACTCGAAGCTTAATTTACGTTTTTTTTTAGTATGGATATTATAAATGAATTGCTCTGCCAGTTTTTCACCATCAACGAAAGCACACCTTGATCAATGAGTTTGTCATGATTAAACCTCAGAAGAACTAATGATGTCTAATGGATGATTATGGGTCGTATTAGAGTAGTAAGGACTTCATACCAAAATTACGCACTTCCATATTCAGACCTTAGACATAAAGACTGATTCGCTTGCTATTCAAAGAGTTGTTAGAGGCGTGTCTAGGATTCTGACCTTCAACTCAAGCCCATTTTTTTGTGCAATATCACCTCAAGAAAGGAGCGATATTAAGTCCACTGCCATAGTCGGACAGTTTGATGTAACCACAATATGTCGTGCTGAAATTTAGATTTTGGGCATTGTGAAAAAAAAAAAAAAAAGCTATCTGCTTCTTCAGTCCGCATTTTCTATCCCCTGAAATTCGTCAGTCCGCATTTTCTATCCCTCCAATTCTTTTTGTACTTACAGGTTAGTACTTGGGCGATGGTCTAGACACTAGTAATAAACCTGAGTTACACGCAGGTAATTTCATCATCTGAATTGGGTGCCAGGAAACTCAACCTCAGTACAATGCGTAAACTAACTCTGAATACTTTCCCTGCGTACATATCGACATAACTTTTGAACATAAGTTGCCGACTCTGAAGAAGAAAAAGTCTGTAAATATGTAGCATATGGCGTGTTTATAGCAATGGTGTAAAATCGTTTTTTTTTTTTTTTTTTTTTTGCTTTTTAGTCCCTATCACTCACTCCCCCTCTCTCTTTCTCTCATTTGCTAATATTATCATTCATATGCTAATATTACTACTGCATCCCACTTAACATTCAGAAGTCAAGTCGTTCCTCTGTATGAAAATGTCAGTGTTTTTGTTCCTTCTTTATCCCCACGCTGATGATTCACCACGTTTTGTTGAGGCTTAGAGGATCGGGCGAAGCAGATGCACCCCTCTTTTATTAAATGTACCAGAGTGCTCATTCACATGCATCAGCTTCCTTTTTATTTGTGTTGGAAAAGGACGAACGTCACGAGGAATCGCTGAATTCCCGTAATTTAGCTGTCGTGTTGCACGCCAAAGACAATGGCACACTGACTTTGATGAGATCTTTGAAAGAAAGAAAAGTGCCACAAAAAAATCAAAGACAAACACTACAGCATGCCTGTCTTACTTGATTAAAACGCTTCACAATTAAAATTTTGAGTACATTATCGAGGGTTTTTTAAATTATTATTATTATTATTTTGTCATTCGTCACATTGGTCAAATGCTTATTACATAATGGAGAATTTTCTCAAATACAATTCCATTATTTCTTACTAATGTTCAGTTACGGGTAAACAGTTGAGGGAAAAAGTGTGTATAGGAGAGAGATGGTTTTAAAATGGTCAAAAAGTTTCTTAAAAATAATGACTTCATATAACCGCAGCAAGTTTGATTTCGTATTAGATTTGCCACGCAGTTGCACCTGAGATACCGCCAACATTTAAATAGAGATACCCCTGTGGGGCATATGCTTTATAGGGGCACATCTAAGAATCATAATCCAAGTCCTTATCATGGGTCGCAGCACAGGCACGCAAAGTTAAGCGAGAATAATCCATAATCAGAAAAACAGAGGAAAAGGCACAGGTCTAAACCGGGAAAGTTCAGAACTAGAGAATAACCAGAAGCACAGAAAACAAGACTTGAACGTATTGACAAAACTGCAAAGTAAGCCCGGGCAGAAATATACTGGCTTAACAGGGTACAAGCAGACAAGCTAATCAGAAATAAACACAGAACAGGTGAACACAATCAGGCAACAAGAAGAATGACGCAAACGAGGAAACCATGGCAGCTGCAATACCTATGGACAGCACATACACTCTATTACACTATATGGCCAAAAGTATGTGGACCCAAATGAGGGTCTTCAATTTATGCCTTTGAGCAAGCAAATTAGCACGTTGTTTGGGATCTTAGTAATTTAGGGCCTAAATGTTGTAATCTTGTTGGTGAATTAATTGTTAATCTTCTGACTTTTGTCTCATGGGTATTCAAGCTTTTGCTTGACCTGAAACTAGAAGAATTAATAATATTTAACACTGAGGTCTGCGTTAATGGAGTCAAATGTTAGCTATTGACTAGTTACTAGTGTGTTAGGGTTTCTATTTTAATGCAATACATGGCACCACAACAATCTGGGCCACATTGTCGAATGAATGAAATTTGACATATAGTTAACCATCAAAATGATTTTGTTCTTAGCCATTATGATGGTCTTGTTCAATCTTGCACGATCGACACAGCGAGAAACACTTGCACTTGTATTGGTTTACCTCTGGGGCAGTAGAAACTCAGCAAGCAAGAATTAGTACGAGTGATTGAAAGGTAACATGTTTAAATCCCAGAACTCTCAGAGAGCCACCGTTGGGCCATTCAGTAAAAATAAAGCTTGAGTTTAGTGTCCATAAGGTACAAGCAATGCAAATGCGCCCTCAAAGGTACACCAGGAGTTCTTATGGTCAAATTGTATACGATTTAAATGAGTTAAACTACATTCACTGGAGACGGCTTTCATGAATTTTAAATAAACACCTCCTTAAAGAAAACTTCACCATGCTAATCATTATATGTTCTTTGTTAAATGAGAGCACTTTTTTTAGTCGTTTGTTATTAGCCTTAGATTAATTGTGGAAATTGTTACTATAGAAGCAAATGTAAATCTGTGATTTGAAGTACAGCTGTCATTAATATCAGAGCTGCCGTGATAGAAAATGAACCAACACCTTCTGACCAATCCGGTTCAAGAATTCAACAGCACTGTGGTATATTTAGCAAATGCTCTCAACCGCACTCGATTCACTCATAAACTGATTTGAATGAAAGTATGTCTAATGTTAGAAGGCTAACAGTGATGCCCTCACTCCTTCAACCCCCTCCATCTAGGATGAATACTTTCCACTTTAAAAAGCATTCACTGACTGTATTATTAGGAGCTATTTTTGTTCTTAATCTCAATCCAATTGAGAACAGCAAACTGCAATCTGACGCTTTTCACTCGGGCGCACGGTACGGAATTGTGATGGGAACAATTTTTCATTGCAAGACAGACAGAGAGAGAGAGTGAGAGTGAGGGAGAGAGAGAGAGAGGTTGGAACAGGTAAACTCAGGGCTGTAAATTGGCCAGTGTGACAGTGGGTTGCTGGATTTAGTGTGGAGGCGCTGGAATTGAATTTTGGGAGGTGGCACAGATTAAAATATTAAATCAAGGCCATCTGTCCAATCTGATCCACGTCTTTTTTTGCAACTCTTCATAACTCTGGCTGCGTCACTGTAGAGCTGTGTGTGTGTGTGTGAGAGAGAGAGAGAGAGAGAGAGAGAGAGACGATGTCTAAAGATGACACAAAGGCAATGAATTGTGGGTTTAATTGTTTCATTATTATTGTCTAAACCTTTTCAGTTGACTAATTTTTCATCTATTACTAAACTCTAAAAAAATAAAATAAAATAAAATAAAACCTAAAACTATTCATTTTCATCAAATCTCTAAAAAGTAAGTTAAAAAAAAAAAAAAGTAAATCCAAATTAACACTGAATTTGTCTTGCTTGGTCTATAATGTCAAATTTTAATTACTTTTTCTCAGAAGGTTTGTTGATAGAAATAGCTCTGTGTGTGTGTGTGTGTGTGTGTGTGTGTGTGTGTGTGTGTAGGAGATAGATAGGGCTTAAACCATTCACAGGAAGCTGCCTGCTTGTGTAATATATACAGTCTATTGAGGGACCTCATCACTGTGTAACTCAAACACCCAGACACACACACACACACACACACACACACACACACATAAACAGATTATAGCAACTCACCAATTCACTGCAGCTGTCTGAGAAGAAATATTCACTTTGTCGAACAAGGGGAACGAACACACACACACACACACACACACACACAAGTGAGAGAGAGAGAGAGAGAGAGAGGGAGAGAGCAATCTAGGTTGCTGTAATAAGGCATGGAACGTACAGCAGAGTTACTGTGTTATCTTTCCCACTTCACTCTCTCTCTCTCCTTCTTTATCTTACTCTCTCTCTCACTCGTTCTCTTCTGCTGCAGAACATTTAACAAGAACCTGTCAGCATTTACCTTTTTTTTCCCCCTCTGAATTGTTTTTCGATTTTTTGCTCAGCGAGGCACTTTCTGCTCTGCGTCTTAACATTACACAGTAAAATGAACCCTAATGCCAAATCCAGTCTTATTAAATAAGCAATACAACACTTGGGGTGTGCTGTTATAGTAAAAGAATCAATAATACGGTGGTGTCATGTGGCCCGGCGTGAAGCAGAGTTACTATCACCAGCCCAAAGTTGATTATTTTCCTATGACAGCATGTCCTGAAGTGTTTATTCCTCTGATGCCACAGTCAAGGATTAGAATCTTTTATTAATTATAAAATGACACATCATACATGACACATTTAATATTACTTTATTTATTATAAGTTTCCTTCCTGTTATCACTTACTATAAAAATTTGCACCAGTAATGTTGTGTGTGTGTGTGTGTGTGTGTGTGTGTGTAGGTGCTGCCACGTCAGACCTGTGGCTTATTCACACACACCATCTTCTACAAGGAATATCCTGGAGGCTCAAAAGAGCTGGACAAGAGCATCAAAGGAGGAGAGCTTTTCCTGACTGTCCTACTGAACCCTGTGAGTCCACACACACACACACACACACACACACACACACACACATATACAGTATGATGCAATAAAGCTTCCCATCAGTGTTGCAAGAAGACAGGGTCGAAAAACAACAACCGTGGATCACAAAATATTCAAAACAAAACGCATAAATCATGAAAACACAACAGATGAGAAGACACCAGAAACACAACTGTCACTGCGTAGCGGCTAAGAATATGTGATGGTGGGCGGAGACTGGGTGGGGCCATGGTGTGGCATCGTTCACCAATCACAACATGTTTTTGTAGTTTTTTTGGAGGTGGAGTCCAGCTAACCAGCGTGTGTACTAGTTGGTGGTGTAACGGTGTCCAAAGTGAAGTAAAGTTACTGTTACAACCCCGAAGGTGATTATTTTCCAATAACAGCACGTCCCAAAGTGTTTCACTACTCTTTATACCACAGCAATTTGCCAATGATTACAATTTTTTATTTATTAAAGAATGACATGTGGTACATTTTACCCATTTACAGTTACGTTTAATATAGTTCCTGTTATCACTTACACTGTAGCAGCTATAAACACTCGTTCGCTCACCAGCCTCTCTTTTTTCTCTTTCTCGACATTAAAAAAATAAGTGCAAACTCCTCTTTCCTGAAGGCGTTCCAAGGTGCAGACTCCTTCCAGAAATGTTGAATAAACGTCTCCTTACAGAAAACATCACCACATCAGCACTTACGCATTTTTAAATCAGTTCAATTGGAGCATCCGCCATACAGGTCAATGTGTAAGTTGTTACTAAGTAATTACTTAGTAATTACTAAGTGATTGTAAAGGTGGACGGAGACTGTGTGGAGCTCTCCAGCTAGTTTTGTGCTAGTCGTGGGAATATAATGTGTCAGCATGCATTGAGCTTATCTGAATAAGCATGTCATCACTCCCGCTGTTGTCTCATGACAAGAAGAGAGAAACTAAGTGGAGATGAGTGAACAGTGTGAGAGACAGGAATAAAGTAGAGCGATTTTTTTCGTCCCCCTCTCGGCGATGTCCTGCCGCGCCACTCAGGCTCCAGCGCTAAACTTAGCATCAGTCTGCCGGTGCCAGAACCAGCTGTGTGTCTCTTATTAAATTACACATCTACAAATATTAATAAACATCATCACTGTGGGAGCTCTCATCTGTCTCTCTCTCTCTCTCTCTCTCTCTCTCTCGTCTTCCCTCTCTCTCTCTCTGTCTCTCTCTCTTGCTCGCTTCTCCCCCCAACCCCACCCTCCACCCCATGTCCTTTTTAAGCCTTCATTTCACTCACTTTGCTCCCTCTTTCACTCTCGTTCTCTCTCTGGGGTGCATGTCAGTGTTTTTATAGATTAATTTTCCCAGCATGCTCTTTTTCTCCCATCATGCATTCCTGGGCTCCCCCACTGCGACTCGAATCAGCCGCAACATAAAAAACATGAGTCTAGCTCTGTGTGTGTGTGTATGTGTGTGTGTATGTGTGTGTGTATGTGTGTGTGTGTGAGAGAGAGAGAGAGAAAGACAGAGAAAGCACAGAACATACAGTGTATAGCACTAAGTTGTTTGGTCATATTGATTGTATTTATATGATTTTTCATCAATTCAAATAAATTTACACCCATTACAGATTTCCAGCTGTTTACACACATCCTACACTCTCCATTTACTTGCTTGTTACATGTGGACTGAAGCAAATATATGCGTGACCATAACAACAAGAAGTGCATACGTTGAGTCTTGTTAGTGTAACTAAGTAATTAACAATTTTAGGATAGCAGAACGTTATCTAGAGAATCTATGAGCTCTACGTAGATCTAAGAAGAATAAGATCTAAGAGATCTATGTAGATCTAAGAAGAATAATAGGTTATAAGATGGTCTGATAGCTTTGGTGCACTTTTCTGGCCACAACCTTTAGAATTTGGAAGGTTGCACTCCGATTAGCTCTCCACACTTCCATGAGCTAGTTCTCAGAGGGAATACAAACTTTTGAACGCAGTGACACAATGCTCCGTCAATGCAAATAGATCCCGAAGAAGCCACACTCACTGGCTAGCTAGCTCACATTGAAATGTACGTCCCCGTTAAAGGTGCATCCGGTGAAATAGGCGTCTTCCTTTTCATCTTCATCTGACGAGCTACAAGTCATATTCATGGAAAATGTATCGTTCGCCATGTCCGCTGATGACGTCACTAACTCTGCTGTAGTAACCGTTTCAGTTGGACTGCTGTTTGAACACAGACGAGGGCAGTGATACAAACAGTGATACGTCCCAGTGTGGCTATACGAAATATAAGCATTTTTGGAACGCCGCTCGACCAATCAAGTTAGTGGACTGGAACTAACTGTTGTATAATTGATCTATTAGTCAGATTATTAACTGGCCATTAGGCTGCATGTTAACGGAGCTAATGTGAGCTCAGCACTGTGAATTAGAGGGTCAAGAGAGAGAGAGAATGGAAAGAAGTAATAAGAAGGAAAGAAAGAAAGAAATCTACACTGTCAGTCAAAAGTTTTAAAACCCTATATTTTACCATTGTTGTTTATTATTACCAAGGAATAGGTATACACATATCAAGAATAGTTATTATTACATGTTTAATGAATTGAGAAATGTTAAAGGCCAAAATCTCTTTATCGCTCTAATTGGGCACTTCATTTCCCACATATTTATGTTATACAATTATTCTTAGCGCTATCTATGAGTCTTTTATCTATAGGCTTAACGGCTTTACGCTCCAAGTGCTCCTGCCGTTAATAAAGCATTCATTCAGAGTCCCATTAGGCTCTCAGAGCAAGCCGTTCTAATAAGTTCCACATAGATGAACTTTCCTTATTTAACTGCTATTCTGTAGCGTTTTTGTTTGGTCTGTGGCGATAATAGGGTCATATACACAGTTGGCGACTTTAATCCAATATTTGCACAGGGAAAGTTCCTCATATTCAGAGTCGGGTTACGCACAGGCTTAAGCCGAATGCCTGCGTGAGGCATTTCGATTATGCAAATCACCTGCGTGTAGTTCATGCCTCTGTGGTTGCCCGATTATTCTTCAGTAGAAGCCTTTGAGACAGAGTTTTTCAACAGCGTCTAGACGAGTACCTTTAAACCCATGCACATGGCTTTAGCCTGAAACAATTGAGGAATAGAAAATGAAATGCAGACTAAAGAAAGAAACGTTTTGCTCTACAATATATGAATGAGAAGACATTCATATATTGAGATCAAAACGTTAAGAGCAAACGTTGAAATAAACATCTAATGTCTCGTGTCATGCCAATATATTGCTGCATGAATACTCCTAGTTCTAATTATCACATTAATCACTGCAAATTTGGTTTAATTTAGCCAAACGGCTTCCACGCTCATTATTAGAAAGGTAATAAAATAGCACTTGATCCAGCATGTTCTTTTATTTCGAATTGTATTTATTTCTTTATATCACGCTCTGACAGTGTGTGTTATCATTAAGTGCGTTGTTCTCATTCACGCTGTCTGAGACCCAAAGTCACACAGTGTTTTCATCTTTACTAACGAGCACTGCTATTTTTACCGATAGTCTTTCCGCTTTCATAAATCTTCCGCTTTGGAGTGGTTTCGATCTGCAAAGAGTCTGAGTTGCTAAGGGTGAGGGCTTGATGTCAGTTCTGCGCTCTCCTAATGGTGGCTGTTACACACAGCATGTGTGTGATTCGACTCAACAATTAGTCTTTTGTGTTGGAGCTGATGTGTTAGTGCAAGCTGAAGAAGAAATCCCCAGGAACCACTTTATATGTATATATATATATATATATATATATATATATATATATATATATATATTTTCTTGTAAATGGCATTCAGGTGGAAAAATACCCTGCTTACTGCCAAATACCATCAATACAATACTAAAATTATAAAACTTATTACTGTCATACAGAGATAATTCAATAAATATTAGGATATCATTTTTAATATTGCTTTAGTTGTGGAAATAAATAAAATCAACCATTTTGGCTTGAATCATGATAGGCATTATTATGTAATATATTATAATTTAATCAAAAATATATCAGAATTTGTTTAATAAATGTAATTTAATGAACAATTAAACACATTTGTTCCAGCTTGTTCTTTCTATTTTGTTTGTTGTAAAGAACCGTAGTTTTACTCGACTTTACTTTGATTTATTTGGATTAATGAGCTCTGGCATTGGGAGTCCCATTGGTGGGGCATCACAGGTCACACTCCACCCACCACCACATTAACAATTACTCACTGATTGGCTTCCACGTTAGGCAGCCAGCCAATCAATACCAGTCTTCTCCCTCAGGCTGGAAGTCCTCCGAGTCAACCATTAGTCAAGTGTACAAACTGCAGAGAGAGAGAAAGACAAAGAAAGAGTTGGAAAGACAGAGAGACAGCGAGAGAGAAACGGAGAAAGAGATCAGAGGTTCTTGTTGCAGTAATGATGATGATGGTGATGATGATGAAGATGGTGATGATGATGATGATGATGATGATGATGATGTTCATCACGATCACCATCATCATCTTCATCATCATCTTCATCATGTGGTGGTGATGGTGATGATGATGATGATGATGATGATGATCATCACGATCATGATGGTGATGATGGTGGTGATGGTGATAATAATCACAATGATGATGAGGATGATGATCAAAGATGATGATGGTGGCAATGATGATGAGGATAATGACAATAAACGATGAGGATGATGATGGTAGTGATGATGGTGGTTGTGATGATGAGGATGAGGATCATGATGGTGGTGATGATGATGATAATGGTGATGGTGACAGCGATCACAAGGATGATGATGATGATGATGATGATGAGGATGATGGTGGCAGCAATGATCACAATGATGAGGATAAGGATCATGATGGTGGTGATGATGATAATGATGGTGATGATGATGATGATGATGGTGAAGATGAGGATGAGGATCATGATGGTGGATGATGATGATAATGATGGTGATGAAGATGATGGTGAAGATGAGGATGAGGATCATGATGGTGGTGATGATAATGGTGATGATGATGGTGGTGGTCATGCTGCTGCTGCTGATGATGATCATGATGATGACAACGATCATCACAATGATGATGATGTTGATGACAATGATAATGATCACAGTGATGATGATGATGATGATGGTGGTGATGCTGCTGCTGATGATAAAAATGAGGATGGTGATGATGATGATGATGGTGGTGATGCTACTGCTGATGTTAATAAAAATGAGGATGGTGATGATGATGATGATAATGATGATGATGATGATATGTACCTCCATGTGCCTTTCTCCCTTCTTTTGATAGTATTCAATCTTGACATTTACTTCTGCTCTGTTTTCATCTCCTTGGTCTTTTTTTCTTCTCTATTATTTTATTTCCTTTTCTCTTCTTCTCGTCAACATTTACACTTATTTACAGTGTTTAGTAGATGCTCTTATCCAGAGTGACTTACAGAAGTCCTTTGTAGTCTCTCTGTATCAAAAACACATCCTCATGCTACTTCCCTCTTTCAGGGACTAAGCGAACGAAGAGTACACTCTTCAGCGCTCTCCTTTCGTCTCCTCTCCTCTTTTATAACTCACTTTCTTTTCAAGTGCAGATCAATTTAATGTTCTTTTATGGCAGCTATAAATTGAAGTATTGATAAATTGTCAATAATTCATGCAATAAAAGGCGGAACATTAATGCAGGTAATGGAACGTCGGTCTGTTGTTGAAAGAGAAGTTGGTAAAGCCTTTAAAAGTGTTCGTAAAACTCCGGGTAGAGCCGTTCTGTTCTGCACACCCTCTGGGCTGTAAGGCAAACTCAATTTATTGGTCATTCATTATTGAGGTCTACCGACTGTGTGTGTGTGTGTGTGTGTGTGTGTGTGTGTGTGTGTGTGATACAGAGAGAGAGCTACAGATGACAGAGTAATGTATTTTAAAAGAAGGCACAATGATGTAAAGTATGAACATTTACATCTACAATTTTCTATATGCTGATTATGAAAAATGGTTGGTTATAGAAATTGCTAGAATATTCTTTCCAATAACAGCACATTCCGAAGTGTTTTATTCCTCTTATACCACAGCAATTTGCCCAATGATTACCATTTTTTCACATTTATTCAAGAATGACACAACCAACTTTTTTATAGTTTAGCATTTATAGTTACACAAACAAGTTAGTTCCTCGTATCACTTACGTATTTAGCAGCTCTAGACAGTTGTTCCCTCGCCAGCAACTCTTTTTTACTCTCTTGAAGTTAAAAACACAAAAAAAAATTGCCTTGTTATCAAGAAGTCCTCTGTCCTGATGACCTTCTCATAGAGGAAAAGTTAAAGTTAAGTTACAGCTTTATCTCTGGTACAAAGCTCTGACACTGGAGACTCCTTCCAGAAACACTTTTTCATCTATTTATTATTAGGCTTATAATATGTGGCGCATCATTTAAGTCCCTGTGAATGAACAGTTTGTGATGAATTTGTGATGAAGTGGCTTGCTGCAGTCCCCATGGCCATGAAATCCATGTTTTAGTTTTAGTACATTTTAGTCTTGTCTCCGCCCCTGTCCTGTCATTGGTTTCTTGCTCTAATGTGTGCACCTGTTCCGTGTTAGTTCAGTGATTATTTTGTCTATAGACAAACATGGCTCGTTTGTTTGTCGTTATTGTGCTTTTGTTAGCTTTGCTTTCCAAGTTCTGTATATCTTTGTACTTTGCGGTTTTAGATTTCTTGTTTCCCTTGTTTCGATAATGGATAATTCCTATTTACATCTTCCACCCTGTATTCTGACCTCCACTATGGACAGCGATTACTGTTCATAGATTGCCCTTAACAAAAACATATGCCGAGCATGAACACTTGCATCATGCTTCATTTATCCCACAAGTCACTATAAACAGTTACTATTGAAATGATACCATATTAGAATGAGTGCTTTAATATATAAACCCATTAATATAAGCCAGAGCTGCTTTTAAAGACAATTAATCAACGCCTTCTGATCAAACCAATCACATTTGAGAATTCAACAGCATTGTGGTATAAAATTATTTATACCACAGCACATATTGTGGTATCTGATTGGTCAGATTTTTCGACTACGAATGGTACAGCTTTGTAATATTTAGATTAATTTGCTCGTTCTAATGTTATTGTTTGTATAGTAACGGCCCATACACAGGGACTTGTATGGTGGATGCTCCTCATAATCTAAGCCAAATAATAATTAGACTTGTTTAAAAATGTGTTGTTGTTCAACAAACAAGAACGACGTGGTGAAGTTTTTATCTAGGACATGCTTATGTAACATTGATGGAAAGAGTCTCTGGTGTCAGCAGTTTGTAACAGTCACAGCGCTTTGTAAATTTCCCAGAACGGGAGAGTCTTCAGGACAGAGGAGTTTGCGATTTCTTGGCAAGCTGTGTTTCTTTGTCTTCTTAACTTCAAGAGAGAGAGAAAAAAACGGAGGCTGGTCAGGGAATGATTATTTGAACTGCCGTAACCTAAGGGAAAACTTTTCTCATAGACGTTCCATTACATTACATCGAACTATAAACAGTTAAAAAGCATGTGTCGTTCATTAATGAATTAAAGTGTGTAATTGTTGGCAATTTGCTGTGGTATAAGTGGAATAACACACTCTAGAGCGTGTTTTTATTTGAAAATTAAATTTCATTATACTGGTATTGTAAGAGAAGCTCCTGACATTTTCTGTTGATGTCTAGGGATGAACAGAGAAGTGAGAATGATATCCAGAGAGAAAGACAGAAAATGGAATCAGGGTGAGGGAACGACACGAAGGAAGGGCAATCAGAAAAGTACAGATGGAACTAATAGAAATTGGGAAGTGGTGGGAATTGGTGTCGGATGATAAGGGGGCAGATTGAGAAACCGCATTAACCTGGTATGAGTTTATAGAAAAAAGGAATATAATGCTGGAGGACAAAATTTCCACCTGGACTCTGATGCTAAATGAAATGTTTGTTTGTGTGTGTGTGTGTGTGTGTGTGTGTGTGTTCAGTCTTACTAAGCCTGCTTAGCCAAATGGGAGCGCAAGAATGATACATGAGGAGGAGTGAAGAGGAAGAGACACCGAGCGCTGGATGAAAAATGATTTCAAATCCGCCGTTTATTTAGCAAACTTGTTAATGAACTGCGCCGCCTCGCTGACGATCGAGAAGGTTCTCGAATGAAGCAATCTGAACTTCTGAGCGTTTTTATCCGAGACGTTGTGTGCGTGCAAAAAAAGCACTCAAAGGCCAAAAGAGACGAAGAGTCAGTGCACATCACTCATTGTATTTGAGTGTGTGTATCAGAGTGTGACGCTCGATAACGCACCAGCGCTGAATGAACTCCTACTGAGTTTAATTGAATCTCTGTGGGAGCTAATTGAACACTGATGTTTTTATTGTGTGTGTGTTTGCTAGCTGGAGATGACTTTGTTGCGTAGATCAGGGATGCTTACGCACCCACTGCAGCTAGGGAATTAATGTAATACACAGGTGTGTGTGTGTGTGTGTGCGTGTGTATATATTTGTTAGTTAACCAAACTCTCATGTAAGGGGTGAACAACCAAATCTGCACTAATGGAGGGTCTCTGGCGTGTCTCTCTTATTCTTCCTCTCTGTGTGTGCGTGTGTGTGTGTGTGTGTGTGTGTGTGTACTGGTTAAATTTTCATGCCAGGTGAGTAATTTAAAATTCCGCCAGGCCCTGAACCTCCTCCAGAAGGAACATCTGTTTGGCCCTTAGATGTGTGTGTTTGCGTGTGTGTGTGTGTGTGTGTGTGTGTGTGTGTGTGTGTGTGTGTGTGTTTGTGTGTGCGTGTGTGTGTAATAGCTGGTCCAAATTTAGCTGTAAAAACAGCGGCTTGTACTGGCACTCTCTTGTGTATTTGAGCCAGACAGGATAGATGCATTTGGACCTAAGATTCTCTCAACCCCACCCCTCCCCCTCATCCTCTCTCTCTCTCTCTCTCTCTCTCTCTGTCTTCTCTCTGTGTTTTTTTTCGCACTTTCTTTTTTTCTTTTGTTCAGATAAGCTCATTCGTTACCACTGTCCATAATCATACTACTTCAGGCGCTGTGTGTGTGTGTGTGTGTGTGTGTGTATGTGACCGTGCTTGTTATTGATCGCTGGAAGCACCGTATAAATCATATCTCGATCAAACTCTTTATAGTAGAGATAAAAAAAATCTTATTGGTCAAGAAAATGCTGTTTTAGAGTTTATGGCTACATTTGGCAGTTTACAGCTGATACTTTGTTCTAGCTGACATCTTTTTAATAACAATGGTGTGTATGTGCGTGCATGCGTGTGTGTGTGTGTGTGTGTGTTTGTGCTCGTGCACTGAAGACGTGTGTGGGCATGTCTAAGACGAAGTCTGCTTCTTTACTTATTGTGTGTAACGTGTGAGTTTCTTTATCTATTAAACTTGCCTCATTGTATCTGCCCTGTTCATGGTTGCCTAGCAACCCATCAATCAATCAAACCGCATCACTTTGCCAGCCTGACTCCATGGTAACTAAAAAAAAATGGACTAATTCAAGAAATGTTTGTTTCGTAGTGACAGAAAGCAGGAGAGGACCCTAATAATTGAGAGTACAGAATACACATATGACTATTTATACAAGATGTAAGGAATTATTGGACAATAATGAACGATAAAGTGGATTTTTTATCTTACGACAGCACATCTAGAAATGTTTTATTCCTCTTATTCCACAGCAATTTGCCAGCGATTATAATGTTAAATTTATTAATAAACGTCATTTGTTTTTACCGTTTATAGTTACATTCCCCTCACTAGCCTTTTGTACAAGTCCACGTGAATGAGCTGTTACTATAGAAACGATAATGTGTTAGAACAAGTGCATTAATATCACCTTATGACATAATGACACCTTCTGACCAATCAGATTTGAGAATTCAACAGCACTGTGGTAGAAATTAAAAATGAAGCATATGTTGTGTAATATTTAGCGAAATTCTCCTCACATTCTCCTCAAGTCTCTGTGGGGGATCCCAGGGAAAAAAAAAAAAAACAGATGTGGACCACTAAGATCCAACCAATCAGAACAATCAGGGATTTCTACTTATAGTACCTGTCAATCATGCTGCTTGTTAATTTAGACAGGTGTGGTTTGGGGGTGTGGCTTTGGAGCGGAATTTGTTTTGTTTGCGAGTTCCTAAACCGCTGACTACATCTTTAATTTCATTTTCATACATAAACATAGACACAGTACAATAAAAGAGGTAAAGTGTAAGTCATTTGCACAAGCTAAACATGCATAAAGGTTTACTGCTGTGTGTGTTGTTGTTTTGTAAAGAGTGTTGTGCGGTTTTATACTTTCGCAGTAAGAGAAGTGGCTTCTTGTACTGGCTGGTGGCTGCAAATTAAACTAGGCCACTTATTCCCTTTCGCCCTCTCTACATTCACAACCTACTAAAGCAGCCAAGCATGGAGAGCCTGCGCTTCTCTTCTCTTCTCTTCTCTTCTCGCTTCTGTCTGTCCTCTCCTCTACTCTAATGCATTCTGAAAGCAAAGTTTAACATCCTGTAACGTTATTGACCAGACTTTGTTAATGTCAGTGCAGACTCTAGGATAGCAGCCCCCTTGGTAACGGTATTGATCGTGATCATAAAAGCCCTGAGAGCGAGTGAACGTCCCCCTGCGGTCCACATTGAAATTATAGCGAAGTCAGGCGCTGAGGGAGCACTTCCTTTCGGTTTTACATCATACCACACTGTGCTAAGATGAGGGCAGCCAGTGATTGAACGTTCTCTTGAGGGGTTTGCCGCTGCCCATAACTTGGCACTAAGACAATCTGAGCAAATTACCACATACTCGCTGAGCATAAAAGGACTGAATCCTTGAAAATACTCCTACAGAACATGTGACGGTTATTGAAGGCTTTTTTCTGGAATATAATTAAAGCATTCCAACAACGGCACACTTAAATCTCGCTGGCTAGTTTATGATGCTGTATTGATGTATTTCTATGGCTTGAGTGCTTACATACAAAAGCCAATCTCTGGGGTGCTAAATAGAGTCCGTGCATGCTGTTGTGGCCACCGGAAAGTCCTGCTGCTAGCTTCAAGTCGCTAATTGCTTTATACAAGATTTTAATACAGACGTCTGCATTTGTGGTTTGTCAGCTAGAAGGCAAGTTAGCATGGCATGAATGTGGGAACAGAGTATATCTCTTATAGTTTATCCATCCCAAATCCAAATATCTAACTATAACCAGCCAAATTCTCCAAATGTATTTTGTATCATTCCCAGACATGCTCTGAGTCAATCCCAATCTCCTCAATCTCTACTTCAAATGTGCCCTATCTCTCCTCAAATGTTATCTCTACTATTTCAACCCCTAATGTTCTCTCTAATATACCCTTACCTCTATAAATGTACTCTTATCTCTCCCTTATCTCAACCACAAATGTTCACATTTGTCTCTATCTCTCCCCAAATGTGAACCTTTTAGCCATGCACTCATCATAGAGATGTCTGTGTTCCTAGAAGTTTGTGATGTTTGTCACATTGCATCATGAGATTAGCACCAGTACCCAAGATGTCTTACACAGTACCTGCTTTTAATGAATGCTAGGTTTCCTGAGATGAAAATATTCCCACCCACAGGAGACGCTGGGGTTTTTTTAGGCACCGGCTCGCCCACTTGACCCAGGCCTTCACTCGCTTGCTCAGATGGCGTGCACATTTTTTTGCTAACATCCACTGGCAATTGTTTGTGCGATGTTGTCATGTACAGCACACACAGTGATTTGTCACTCGGAATGGTCATCAATGGGCATGTGCTTGTTTCTTTTGGGTGGAAGTTTCCCTGGTAAAACTTGTTAAGATGTGATCAAATAGAGCCCAGTTTTAGAAGCTAAGAACACATAACTATCCAGTGAATCTTTAAATAACCTTTTTATTCTAAGAGTGCCTGTATTAATTGGAAAACTGTGCAAATTATTAGTAATTATTTTCTTCTTAATAACAAGAACCTGTGAAGAATTTAAAATGTAAAGACAGCTAAACTGTCTTGTTACATGACACCAAGGTTTTCAATGGTTCTTTGGATAATTAAGGGTTCATAGCATGCTGAAATGGTTTTATTTGGGAGCCTTTCTGACAGGGAAACATTTTGTTGTAGTTTTCTACACAGAACCTTTATAGGTTTCCCCAGAGGGACAAATGAAGAACCTTCCCCAATTTTTAGCTTAACACTCACCAAATGTAACTTAACCCTTGCACACTATCCCTCACCAAATGTAATCTAACCATCTCCAGATGTACCCTAACCCTTGCCAAATGTAGTCTCATCCTCGCCAAATATACCTTAACCCTCGGCAAAAGTAGTTTAATCCTCCCCAGATGTACCTTAACCCTCCCAAAATGTACTCTAACCCTTACCAAATGTAGTTTAACCCTCCTCAAATGTGGTCTAACCCTTGTCAAGTGTAGTCTAACTGTTCTCAAATGTAGCCCAACCCTTGTCAAATGTAGTCTAACCCTCCTGAACTGTAGCCTAACTCTCGTCAAATGTAGTCTAACCCTCCTGAAATGTAGCCTAACCCTTGTCAAACGTAGTCTAACCCTCATCAAATGTAGTCTAACCCTCCTCAAATGTAACCTAACCCTTGTCAAATGTAGTCTAGCCCTCCTGAAATATAGTCTAACCTTCCTGAAATGTAGTCTGACCCTCCTGAAATGTAGTCTAACCCTCTTGAAATGTAGTCTAACCCTCCTCAAATGTAGCCCAACCCTCCTCAAATGTAGCCCAACCCTCACCAAATGAGGTCCAACCCTCACCAAATGAGGTCTAAACGTCCTCAAATGTAGCCTAACCTTTGCCAAGTGTAGCCTAAACCTCCCCAAATCCCTTCCTTCACAAAATATAACCATGCCCTCCAAATGTATTCCATAGCCACACAAATCTAGTCTATTCCTACCCCAAATATACACTATCTCTTCCCAAATGCATGCTGTCTGAACTATGTCAACTTTAAATGTTCACCAATCCAAATGTACCGTCTCTACACCATTTTACCTCCATTCCTTCCCACATGTAGCCTGTCCCTCCTCAAACGCAAGCTTTCTGTACTGTCTCAAATCCAAAGGTTCAGGACGTGTGCCCTGTCTGTACCCTGAACCTGCCCTTATTCCAAATTTGTCATATCTCTACCACATATGTATTCTATGTCAGCTCCAAATGCACACTATCCTAATCCCAAATGATGCCTATCTCTGTCCTAATGCAAATATGGTATTCCTACAACAGACACTGTATTACTGCCATCTACAGGCAAAACAATTGTATTGTTTTATTAACCCACCCCCCACCCGCCCCCCCATACACACACCTATCACCCCCATGATTTCCACACTACATACCCACATTTAAATACCCACGCAGCCAAACACACTGTAACCATAAAAATCTATATGCAGTTGGTTAAAATACCTCAAGAATACTGTATATTGACATTTGCAAAATATACTAAGTATACTCTGTATAAGAAAGCCAAATATCTGCTCACACTCTGCCTCCTGTTCTGCAGATCAGTATCTTCATGACTCATCTGTCTAACTATGGGAACGATCGATTGGGTCTGTACACTTTCGTGAACCTGGCCAACTTCCTGAAGTGCTGGACCAATCTGAGACTGCACACACTCCCGCCTCTGCAGCTCGCACACCACTACTTTACCCTATTCCCTGAGCAGAGAAACCCACTCTGGCAGGTCTGTGTGTGAACATGCGAGAGAGATTTGTTCGCATGGGCGTGTGTGTGCGTGTATATGTGTGTGTGTGTAATAATTTGTTGGAGTAGTCCTCAGAAATATGGTCAGATATGACAAAAATATGAGGCCTATTTTGTTTCATTGTTGCATTGATTCTTTTAAAAATAGAATTGAGGTTTAAGGTTAGAGTTATTTTGTTACAGTATCATTGGAGTTGATGTAAAAAAAAACACCCAAATATAAAACTACATATGTGTATTTATTTAATTATTTTATTGTATTAAACCTTTTTGGGTGGTTATATCTGATGGCACACTTTGTCTTGTTATTATCACTGTCTAGCTCATCCATCTGTGTCTAAAGATTACCTGCTATCTGTAATGGACATATGGTGCGTATGGGTTGTATTGATTGATAATGTGTGTGTGTTTGTGCAGAACCCATGTGATGACAAGAGACACAAGGATATCTGGTCTAAAGAGAAGACCTGTGACAGGCTCCCCAAGTTTATGGTGGTTGGACCTCAGAAAACTGGTAATTATGGTATTGTAATGTAGTAGTCCTTGATTCTGTGTAGGTGGGTAAAATTCCACAGCGGGCTTTCTTCATGGAAGCCATGATCATTTCTGGATATTAAAAAAAGACATGACTGTAATTTTTTGTTTATTTTTAACTTTACAGTATCTTCTCTCATAGAGCTGTGACAAGGTGTTTTCATGTCCAGTGGAAGTGGAGTCATCTAGTCACATTTTGATTTCCATTTAATGAGAAAACCGACATTCTAAGATGTCAAAAGACGTCACTCACTGCAATCAGGGACGCAGCTAACCATCCACTATACTTAATTTATGCAATCATGCACTTTACATACAGCCATTTGGCTTGAGCTGTATGATTCAAGAAGTGAGTCAACTAAGTGGCTAGTGTTATCCAGTCAGGTGTCCATTAAGTAAGGAATAAACCACATGGGGCCATGCTGTTATGGGAAAATAATCAACAATGGGGAGGTGTAATGTGAAGCAGAGTTGCTGTTACCACCCCAAGTTGATTATTTCTCAATATTGGCACATCCAAAAATGTTTTATTCATCTCGTACATCAGCGATTTGCCAACAATTAATTTTTTAAAGAAATTAAAGAACGTCATACTTTTTAAAAATCAATTTATAATTACGTTTCATACTCAAAACCAGATCATTCCTATTATCACTTGTTGTAACAGCTATTCCCTCACCAGTCTCTCTTTTTTTCTCTCTCTTGAAGTTAATAAGACAAAATTTGCAGCTTGTCATGTTACCGTGGAACCGCAAAATCTGAATCAAGACTTGAACAGCGCTGTGGCTTAAAACAGAAATTACATCTGCAATGTCAGAGGGAGGAGAGTCAGATTTAGTCATGGATTTGCTGTCAATGGAGGGAAAAAATGGACATAATTAGGAATAGTGGATCTGCACCACTGTCATTTTTACATTCCTACAGTATTGCAGGTTTTTTTTCAGTGGCTGAGTTCTTATCAGGGGGATTTAAATATATCTTTCAGATATTGGATCGTTGATCATGTATAAAAAAAATAAACTACTACTCTAAAATAAACTACTCTAATGTTGTGTACAAATGATAAAATCCTATTATGGACTAACTAGCATAATTTAACAGTGAGAATCAACCATCTGTCTGTTTGAATGTTTTTTTTGTCCTCGCTGTGATTTCGTAATGTTCATGTTGAATTATTTTCATTACGTTGCTTAAAAGCTGACGTCTTTTATTTTTAAAGCGATTCCACTTTAAAGCTCTGTAATATATATTTATTGTCCACACACATTGTGATCTACTCAGTTGCACACTCAATTCTCACAATTCACAACTGTAAAATTTGCAGCGTCTTTTCTAGCACAAGGCTTCAAGGCTGTGTGTGTGTGTGTGTGTGTGTGTGTGTTTGTGTGAGTGTGCGAATGTGTGAGCTGTTGTTCACCTTGATCCCTCCTGTCACATCTCACCTTGTACAGCACAGATGAAAGTGCAGCCAGAGACATTAGACGCACTGAAGGAGAACAACACAGACTCACTTGGGGGAGAGATGGAGAATCAGGGAAGGGTGAAAAGACAGGAAGGGTGCGAAAGACAAAGAGCAAGCGCTCGTTCTTTCGCTGTGTTGTGTTGTCTAGCTAAAGGAGTTTGATTGGTGTCAGGACACCGGTGTAGTTACACAGTTTGTGCTTTGAGCTCTCTCCACTTCCGTACCAGCACAAACTTATGAAACACTCACTCACCCACTCTCATTCTGACACGCACAAACAGATACTCACAGATACCACGCTTGCTCGCTCCCACACACACACACACACACATTCATATCCTGTCTCTTTCACAGGCACATACATACATACATACATACACACATACATACATACATATATACACGTCCATGCTGACTTTTTCAACACATTCAGACACACACATTTACACCCACAGCTGAAAAATCCATGCTGCAAATAGAGTATTGATTTCAGCCCATTCTCCGTTTCCTTCTCTCTCCGTCTTCTAGCTTTATCTGTCGACTCCATGTAGCGCACTTAAACATATTACACTATCATTATCCGCGCAGGGCCTCATCTGTCCACGTTATGAGTCTCGTTCCTCTCGTTCGCAGGCACCACGGCACTCTACCTCTTCCTCCTAATGCATCCGTCCATCTCCAGCAGTTTCCCAAGCTCCAAGACCTTCGAGGAGGTGCAGTTCTTCAACACCAACAACTACCACAAAGGCATCGACTGGTAAAAAACCTCCGTGTGCATTTGTAGGAGCAAAGCACCAAATTACTAAAATTAATGGATTTTTTATATATATAATTAAAGGGGCAGTTCGTAATTTTGGAAAGTGTTTATAGACCTGTTACAATCATTTAAATTCAGAGAGGACTGTCATTCAAAGTATTTCCAAGCAGTGGATCTGGCTAGTTTATTCATTTCAGGCTTCTGTTTAAAAATTTCTGGCCCTGAAATTAACTCCGCCTTCAGCTGAAACAGAGCTATTTAGCCATGCCGCTTTTCCTTAAAAGGCAACTCATGAAACATACACAGTTTCAAAGGAGTCAGCTGGTGGTAAAGTAGAATGCTTGTTAATGTCATTACAATTGCAGTTCACCTCAAAGGCAGCAGAGGGCTCTAAAAATTACTAACGGCTCCTTTAATTTGCTGTTCTGGTACAGAGAATGTCAGTGATAGAACTTGAAAGCAACTATTAGTTTGTTATTACTGCGTTCTTTGATATAATCGAATCGCTCTGCCATTTAGCTATCGTAATTGTCTCTTCTCGATCAACGGCTTTATACTAGTTATAGAACTAATTATATTTATGTTTTGTAGTTGAAACCATAACACTTTTGTTTAGTGGATCGCTAGTTGTAACCTAGCCTATTTCACTAATTTATACACACCCTGTGTATCCAGGTTCACACACATGTGACAGTTTTTATTTTTGTACCAGTATCTTGTAGCATCTTTCAAGGATCACATAGTTTGGTGATGTCATTACCTAGACCAATGGTATACTTTGATAGATATACTTTGACAATGATATACCTTGGTATACTGTAATACTCTTATATAATACTGTATACTGTTGAATTGGTATAAGTGGCAAACTTTGTGTGTGTGTGTGTGTGTGTGTGTGTAACCTCTCAAAGGTACATGGAGTTTTTTCCGGTTCCATCAAACGTCAGTACAGACTTCCTGTTTGAGAAAAGCGCTAGCTACTTCCCCTCGGAGGAGACGCCAAAACGAGCCGCTGCCCTGCTGCCCAAAGCCAAAATCCTCACCCTGCTCATCAACCCGTCTGACAGAGCCTACAGCTGGTACCAGGTACCCTTTCCACGACAGCAACCTGAGAAATATGATTAACCAACGTGAAATTTACAGCAGTTTATCTTTCTGAGTGTGTAGTATGCATACATATGGTTCAATCACATGTGTGTGTGTGTGATTGTGTGGGGTTCTGTGCTGCAGTAGGTTAAAGAGAAGCTAGTTAAAGGGGAGATCGATGCAGCGAGGAGCAAAAGTCAATGCCACATTAGATTACCATCAGCACACTCTCTGCCTTTTAAACTCGCTTATTGAGCTCATTCAGCAGGATGAGGTGTGTGAGAGCGTGTGTGTGTGTTGCACACTTCCACCCTGATAATGCTAAAATTCATAATTAAATGTGTATTCCAACAGAAAAGTGAATTTCTTCTCTTGGACTAAACAGTATGTCTACCAAAGTACCAAAGTAGTTCACTATCTGTGGTACATAATACCTAGCAATTGGTGTTAGGTACCTAGCTAAGCTAACACATGCAAGAAAATCTAGCTAGTTGCCTTGATAATTAGCCACTGCCTGTTGCTATTTTTTTTACTACTACGTTTAATGTTTCTATGCTATTTTCACACTTTTGTTCATTTTAGTTTTGTCTAGGGTGTGTTTAGGTGTTTGGCATTTATCACATGTATGAACTCAAGCACACATGTCCTAGCTAGCTAGTGTTGGTAGTAAAGATGTCCAAATGTGACATGATAATCCTCTCAGAAATCCCCTCAGGTGCATTTGTGTCCTAGCTAGCTAGCGTTAGTAATAAAGTTTTCCTTATGTTACCTCAAAATCCTCTCAGAAATCCCTTCAGGTTCGTTTGTGTCCTAGCTAGCTAGTGTTAGCAGTAAAGATTTACGAATGTGACTTGAAAATCCTCTGACAGAAATCCTGTCAGAATGTTAGAACATCTAGCTATTAGCTAGATGGGCAGCGTTAGCAGTGAAGATTACAAACTTAAGAATGTGACTTTAAAAAAAACTGTCAGGTTAGCTCATATTAGCTAGCTAGGTAGCATTAGAAGCGAAGATTATTTAGGATTGTGATATAAAAAAAAACACTTCTTCGAAATCTTGTCAGGTTTGATCATACTAGCTAGCCTGCTTGCGTTAGCAGTGAAGATCATGAAAATTTAAACTTAAAATCTTTCTCAAGCTTTTCTTAATCCTTTGCTAGCTAGCTAGTGTTAGCAGTAAAGATTATGGACATTTATTAAAATTACTTAAAATCCTCTAAGGAATCCTGTCAGGTTAGATCGTGTTAACTAGCTGACTATGGTAATCATTGAATAATATTAATATGTATGAATATGACTTCAAATTCCTCTCAGCAAACCTGCGAGGTTTGATCATATTAGCTAGACTGCTAGCGTTAGCAGTGAAAATTAAGAACATTTAGGAATGAAACTTAAAAAGCTTCCTCAGAAATACTGTCACGTTGGACCTTATGTGCTAGTTAGCTAGTGTTAGCAGTAAAGATTATGGAAATTTATGAATATGAGTTAAAATCCTCTCTGAAATCCTGTTGGTTAGCTGTTGTTTTCATGCTAGCTAGCGTTAGCAGTAAAAAAGACAAACATTTGTGAAATAATCCTGCCAGGTTAGTTCATATCCAAGTAGCACACCTCAACACGATTACTCACAATGGCAAGATGTGTGTGTCTGTCTCTAACACCCTATTTCACCTCTTCTGGTTGTTGATTCGCCAACTTTTCCACCCCAGCCAAGTGTGAAAATCTTTTTGTGATTTTTTTTTTCCTGGATGAAAACCTGATGATAGTGTCAGTGGACAATCAGCAGTCTTTATTAGCTGGTATGAATGCAAGTTTGGTTTTCCTCTAGGCTTAAGCATGAGGTGGGGGGGTATGTGAGGGGGCGTGCGGAGAGAGAGAATGGGAACGAGGGGGATTTTAAGAGAGGATGGGAGAGATGGTATGAGTGAAAGAGGGAGAGAAAAAAAAATCTCATCAGCAGCATGCCTCAGGAGGTCCTAGCATGCGATGATTACCAGCAGCGAGAACATGGAAAAGAGAAAGAGCTTTCGATCCCATTTCCCCTCTTAATAAGTGTGTGTGTGTGTGTGTGTGTGTGTGTGTGTGTAGGCACCAAAGCCAGTTACCCAAAATGGATGCTAGGCCTTGTAGCAAACTTTGTGGTTTCGTTGTATATAAGTTTAACTTCTATTACGCTCATAACACACTCTCTTTCATTCTTTCTTTCTCTCGCTCTTTGTTGCCATGGCAGCACCAGAGGGCCCACGAGGACCGGGCAGCACTTCGTTACAGCTTCTACGAGGTGATTTCAGCTAATCAGCACGCTCCATCAGACTTACGATCCCTGCAGAACCGCTGCCTTGTCCCCGGTCTCTACGCCACACACCTGGAGAGATGGCTCACCTACTACCCACCTGGCCAGGTACACACATATACACACACAAAGCTATACACACAATGCAGAAATATATTGAAACCGATGATTGCCGATGATGTCATCTATTTACGTGAAAATTCCGAAAAAATGCAGGTAGAATAAAAATTCCAATGTGTACCACATTTCCCGCAACTACGTATTCCCAATGTTAGTGCTGTGGCGAGACATTTCATGTGAAAATATGTGTGTAAAAGTTTTATTTCGTTGAAAGCATAACTGGCATTAGTTTCCGAGTAGCTCCAGCATCACTCAAAGGATTATTAGCTTATGTTAGCTAGCCAATTTACTTTGCAGCATTAGATTGTTAGGTAAGGCTATATGGATGTTTCAAATGGTGTACGAAACATAAATCACAGCTCCCTCTGGTGTCTGTTTTTTTTTAGTACATCATCTGTTTTCTTAGTTGTTTTCCCAGTGTGAACACAATACTCGCACTAAATCCGGTTTTACGCTATACGATTACAGCAGGGTTTTTTTTTTTTTTAAATCAAGAAAAATATTCTTTCTGTGTCCACATGGGTTTCCTCTGGGTTCTCCGGTTTCCTCCCACCTCTCGAAAACATGCTAGTCCTGGGATAGATTTCCCCGGATCCACCCTGCCCCTGACCAGGATAAAGCGCTCCCTGAAGATGAATAAACGAAAAATAAACGGAAGTCTATTGGAGACATTTTTGTGGAGTACACTTTTATGAAGTACAAAGACGCGAACATAGACTTGCTCAGAGCCTGTAGTTAATTTGTGTGCATGTGTGTGTGTGTGTGTGTGTGTGTAGCTGATGATAATAGATGGCCAGCAGCTGAGGAATGATCCAGCGGCCGTGATGGACGAGGTGCAGAAGTTCCTGGGCGTCTCTCCGTATTTTAACTACTCGCAGGCGCTCACGTGAGTTTAAGCAACACACATACACACACACACACACACAGTAATGAGCTTTTCAATGTTTTACGGGTGACATAATCATAGATTTGTTACTAACACTAACACATTTGTGGTCAGTTTGATTACACAGGCTCTTACCTGATAACAGCAAATGAGATCAATGCTGATCTGTGTAACCCAGCTATGAGCCATTAGCGTTGGACCTGAACAGAAAATTTAGCTTCAGCAGGAGCCTGTAATTAAAAACAACTCATTACGCACTTTCTCTCTTCCCTCCTCCCCCCCTTCTCTTTCTCTCGTTCTCTCTTTCTTTGTCTCTCTTTTCATTCTGTTTAATTAAGAGGCGTTTGGCAGCTCTGTTCTCTAGTGGCTCTCTAGGCTTCTAGAGCCAATACAGGAAAACACATTTATATGACAATCAGCATCTTGCCAAAGAAATGATTCACAATCTACAACTCTCTCACACACACACTGATGGTTTAGCAAAGAGACAGCACACATAAAGCCTTGCACTGGAACTTGTGGCACTAGAAATCTGTAACTATGCTTTTTTTTTTTTTCTCCTTTTTTCTATTGGCCACCATTCAAGTTGCATGTTCAAGTACCTGTTAAATGTTGGCAGCAATAGGAACTAATGGAACTAATGGTACATACATACACACTGAAAAAAACAACAACAGCAGAACTAAAAAAAAAAAGCCCTGAGGTTTGGTGGTGCAGTTTGTGCTTTCAAAAGCAACTTGCTGTTTTATTTCTCAACCTGCAATGAGGTTATTTTTGTTTTAAATGTAAGAAACATTGATTTGTATGAAAAATAGAACAATAATACTTTGGTTTTTGACATGGCATGCTACCTAAAGAGGTTTTTAAGTATTTATCGCATTCTTAGGGAGTTACATTCATTTCATATTTCCTTCATTTCATTTCATCGTAGTGCAGATTAGCTAGCCAATTTTAACTAGCTACACTGGCATGCTAGGTACGTAGCATGCTACAGTACGTAGCTGCATTTCAAATGGTGTACTATGCACTATATACTATTCAGTATGTTCTTACGTATTTAGACCTAATTTCGTAAACTTGTAAACTTTTAAATCAAACATTAACATTTTACGCACCGAAATCTAAAGTGTGATACCCGTGCTTAACGTGATTAAACCCCGCATAAACAGTCACCATATGAGCAAATGCAACAATTATAAAACTCATACCATCCAAAATTTTTATTTCCGGATATTTCCGAAATATTTTCGTTTGCAAGTTGTAACTTGCGCTGTGTTGTTATTCGTCATATTTCTTTGTTTTGTTCTAATTTTCTTAACACATTTTGACTTTCAAATATCTTTTCGGCAAGACTTCGCAGCTGACCAATCAGCAGCTTGGATTTAAATGTGCACACTGTAGGGCCATCCTTTTCTCTTTCTCTCTTTCCGTCCCCTCCATCACTTCCGGGTCCTAGCAAGCAGCGTGTCTTTCCTTCAGGAAATGCAGATCCAGTTTCTTGATGAAATTTAAAACGCTTTATCTTTGAGGTTTTTTTTTTTTTTTTGTCAGTAACGCAGCCAGTATACGCTGGTTAACTAAAGGGACTAATGAATGTAAGACTGAATAAATCTCTAAATATGAATGATGATGTAATTGCATTTAATGTAGTTGCATTCAAATTGGCGGAACAGCTATTAGAAGTAAAAGGACTAAAACAGTTTGGGTATGTGTGAGAAAAAACCCCAGTGTGAATCGCACATTTAGAGCCTGTAGGACTTTAGAAGAAGAAAAAAAAAAGAAAAGAAAAAATAAGTCAGTGTGCATATGTGTGCGTGTGTGAGGAAAATGCGTGTTGGCAGGATCGATGGTGCTTTGGGGTGTTTGTACTGTACTTTAGTTCAAGCGTTCACATGTAATCTGTGTTTACAGCTCAGGCAGCAGACTAATTAACACCCCGGCCCACACTTCCCATCACACCCCCGCACCCCCCACCCAGTGTTTATCAAACCCAACCATGTCGCCTCTGACAGCCAGACAAGGTTACGCCTGACATCTGTCAGCCTCTGTGTGTGTGTGTGTGTGTGTGTGTGTGAGTTTTCGATATGAGGTGGATTTACTTCTCGAAATGAGACGACATGATTGAGTTCTCATCCCTCATTTCTCTCTTTCTCTCTATTTCTGTCTCCACAGATTCGATCCTCAGAAGGGATTTTGGTGTCAGCTGCTGGACGGAGGCAGAACTAAGTGCTTGGGCAAAAGCAAAGGTCGCAAATATCCTCCTATGGATGCTGAGGTAACATCAAATAGCTAAGGAGCACTTTTTATGTTTGCCGAGTCTGAATCAGAGCCGAAGTGATAACTTTCAATTCGTTTACTGTTTGGTTTGGTTTAGTTTCAGATAATTAAACGAACCGAAAAGCCAAAAAAATCAACATGGCTGAGGGATGTGAAGGGTTGAAACCGTACTCGTAAAACTCTTTCATTCATTGTTCAGACGTACAGTGAGACAAAAAGCTTTGCCTAGAAATCACAAGTCACCTGAGCATGTATAACACCAAGTCAGCGCTACGTAAATGATTATATAATGATATAAATAACTAGTTTTGAACATTTTGTGTATCACATCCAGCGTTTATTTTCTCTTAATATTTGTCAGTCTTAATATCCAGAAGGCATGGCATTTCTGCAGCATTACAGCTCTAACACTTTACAATAACAGTACATGAATAATCATGCACTAATACCTGAATTAATACTTACTTAAATATGAACTAATGATGAGTTAAGGCATGTACTAATCACAAACTAATGAAGAGCTAACCTTAGCTACGACGTAAGTCTTGTGAATTAATGCGTGAATGTTAGTACATGTTTGTTAGTTAATGTATTAATTAACACGTAGGAGTAAACTAAATCAAACATGCTTTATAAGAAAGAATATGAATTAAAGGTGCATAATTTCAAATTGTTTATATAATTTGCCGTATGCAGCTGCGTTCACAAATATCACTGGATGGCGCTGGATTACTTTCAGAATTTACATTGATCCTCCTTATTGAATATAGAAAGACACACTAATAATAATAAACACCAATAATTTCATCTCAACCCATTTTGCGTCATTCTCCATCCATTTCTCTTCAAGTCTCACTGTAGTATTAGTACGTGCCGTAGGTGGCTAGGGCCTGGGGCACTGCTCCTTTACCCACAAGGGTGAAATTAATACGATAACATTTATTCATTTAGCAGACGCTATTATCTGTTAACATGCCCCTAGCAACCCAGAGCATCAATAATCTATACTAAAAATTCATTTCTGATTGCGAATAATCACGCATGCTTGTTATGCAACACATAAGAAATAAGATAAGGGACGTACACTGAGCTGAACACGTGGTACGTTGCCAGTTTGAATATTGGTTCTTGTTTATAGCCTAATTATATATACATTATATCCTTCTTTTATGGGCAGCGAGCACAACGGATCAGGCTCATTTCACAGTTTCATATGAAATCTGTAACAGATCCAGGAGCTCACTTGTGCAGCGTGATATAATGCAATCGAGAAACAGTTTCACCTCGAACCCTCAGTCCTTACTACAGACTTTATGTCCACTTTTATATGGAAATAAAACTGGCAAATAGATTTTTTTTTTTTTTTTTTTGGGTCAGGCTTACAGCTAAAGACATTCTCCATCTGCTGAATGCCTTCTTTAAAAAAGAAATAAATGTTGTTATCTTATATCATATAACCACATTTAGCCTGCACATTCACAAAAATGACATTTTAACTGCTAGTTTTTTTGCTGTTAGTTAGAGTAGCAACTTAAATTGCTGTTTTAATACGATTCTGAACTGACTTTCCACACAAACATATAACAAATATATAACTGTGAGTGAGAGGCGGTACTGTAAAAAAAAAAAAAAAAAAAATATTTATTGAAAAATATTTTTAAATAAAAAAATTAAATTTAATTAAATTTAAATGTATTAATTTAAAATTTTTAAAAATAAATTACAATTAAATATTTAATTAGGGTATAAAAACCTCTAACGTATAGTGTAATGCATTGACATACACACCTCCATTTATTTTTTATTTTTTCTACCAATTTGCAAGACTCGTATGTAAAGATAGAAAGGTAAAAGTACGTTTTGTACTTTTTTGTACAAGTTCATTCGCAAGAAATCGAACAAAATCCAAACACAGTACTCTCATGGCTACGCTAATCTAAGCTCTTCATGCTGCAGCTCCATTTGGTGCCATTTTCATAAACAATTTTCCAACTCGAGGAAAACTTCAACAGTAAAAAAGTAAAAATATTCAGCTCTCCAACGCTACAGAGACGGCTTTAGCGGAGAAACGGCTACGTCAAAAACTAGCATAAAAGTGGCTTACATCATTTACATCGGTCCGTGCTGCGCTGCCTTTTAATAAAATGAGTTTCTACTGAATTAAAGCAAATGTTTAAGATGGTGGTGGTTAATATGGTGTTCAAAAAAAAAAATATAAGGAGATTTTGGACACAGTGACAATCGTAACATAATAACAACCGAAATTCTAACGTAGTGAGACGTTTCGAAATTAGTGAAGAATTGCAGTGAAGAATTATAGTTCATTATGACCATAACTGGGATAGTTTTTAATCTGATAGCTTTTAAAGGTGCAATAGGCAATTTTTTTTTCTTACTAATAATACAAATAAGCTGGAAAATATACAGAATGTGACTTAAAAAAATGATGCTTTAAGCCGTGGCCTCGGTAGAAAAGCCTTCCATGGCTGAGAAACCCTCTTTAGAAAACTGCCTTACAGTCTGGAATGCATGTTTGTGTTTATAAAGCCATCCTGTCAATCATTTTATAGACACTCCCTCAGACCCCTTCACTCCACACCCTGCTAACACGCTAATACCACTGCTTAGAGCTTATTATTAGAGCTTATTAAGAAGGAAAAAAGGACAGCGACTGCACTTGTGACCATTCTCATAAATCATTATGAGCCGGATTTTGCGTGTTTACAGCATACTATACGTTATACATTATAGCGCGCTTGAAAGTGATGTCATAGCAATCCTTGCTAATGCTAACTCTAAAATAATGATAATAATAATAATAATTCAAATCTTATTCAGCGTCACCTGCTTAACCGAGACCTGATCTTGACAAATGATGAGTAATCTTACTTAAAGCACTTTTAACTTTGTGTGTTATATGATGTGGGAATAGCTGCAGCGCCCCCTGGTGAGCTGATGGAGAAAATGCTTTATTTGGGAATGAAGAATGAAAAAAAAGAAAGAAATGCATTGCTATATCACCCAGGTTTAAGAAGCAGCGTAGATTCTTAAATTATGATCGATGCAGTTTGCTCTAATGTTCACTAGAGAGCCACGGTTTTTAGACCATGCATTTAATAAATACAGCAGGTTAAGGGAAAAAAAAGATAAATCTGACACTCACTATATCTCGTGTGTTTGGCAAAATGTATATATGTGTGTGTGTGTATGTGTATTTGATGTTGTTGTTCCTCAGCCAGCAAGCAGCGTGGTGCTTTGCATGTAGAGCATCCACACAGGAAATTACACAAAGGAGTTACATAAAAAGCTGGTTACATAAAAAAAAATCGATTTCAGAGATCCTCGTGAAACATGTTTATGTACGCTGTCCACCTAACACACGTAATCCTAAACACCCCAAGGTTACAGCATGTTCTCATGCGCCTGTGAGTATATAGTATGCTGTGTGTGTGTGTGTGTGTGTGTGTGTGTGAGCTTTCAGGATACTGTGTATGTATAATTAAGGAAATCCAAAATGGCACCCTGTATGACCCTGTAAGTCACAAAGACACTGATATTTTCCATTTGAATTCATTTTTAATTGAAATCGTTTTCATTATTAATTATTACAGCCTTGTACATGTACATAGAGTGGCTTTTACCTTTGAAATTTCAATATTTTTATAAAAAATCTAATAGTTCTGAATAAATAATAGAGATTTTTTTAACAATGTAATCTCTCACTCACACTCTGTGTGTGTGTGTGTGTGTGTGTGTGTGTGAGGACACAGCAGCAGTGATATAAGGCCCATCTGTCTGTTCATCTCTCAGCCATTTTTCTTCATTTCACACTCATCCCTCTCTCATTTCTCTCTGTCTCTCCGTTTTGCTCGCTCTCATTTGTTGCCGGATGCAGATCTCCACATGACAATCAGCAGCAGTCACACACACACACACACACACACACAGTTTCATAAGCATATGATAAAGCTGTTCACAACAAGATGTTAAACAGCATCAGAGTTTAGCAGCTGTTACTTGTAACATTAATAAAAAATGTTAAAATGCTAAAATTCAGAGTAATGGGTCAAAGACAGACAGAATTTTCAACACGCAGAAAAATGTATTATTTTTGCAAATATGAAGATATTGAGTTGAGATTTTTTTATTATTATTATTATTATTATTATTATTATTATTATTATTATTATTATTATTATTGTGAATTGTGATGCCGTCTATAACTTATTTCTTTTTAAATATATATCGCTTTTGTCTTTACGGGACATCAGTGGGGTGAAATGATGCTATGTGAAGTTATGTTATATTATATTTAGGCATATTAATGATATATATGCAATTATCCAATCAGCTAATCATGTGACTGACCGGAACAGGAATGTGAGTGTGGAAACAGGAAATGTCGCCTGGTCTTTTTCTGATCTTTAACTGTCCAGGTTTGGTGAGCCCATGTCCACTGTAGGCTCAGATTCCTGTTCTTGGCTGACAGATGTGCAACCTGATGTGATCTTCTGCTGTTGTTGCTCATCCGCCTCAAGGTTCGATGTGTTATGCGTCCTGAGATGCTTTTCTGCTCGCCACGGTTGTAAAGAGTGGTTATTTCAGTGACTGTAGCCTTCCTGTCAGCTCCAATGCCACATGATTGCCTGATTGGATAACTGCATGAACATGGCTAATTAATAAGACTTATTAATCTTTCTCTCTCTCTATCTGTCTGTCTCTTTATCCAGTCTCGCCTCTTCCTCTCTCGCTTCTACCGGGATCATAACATCGAGCTGTCGAAGCTCCTCCATAGACTCGGTCAGCCTCTCCCAGCGTGGCTCCGCGAGGAACTACAAAAGGTCAGGTAGCATTTATTCCACTGACCCTGCCTCTTCTCGGGTCAAAGGTCAAGGGTCGTGACCACAAAGGACACTGCACCTGGAGGGAAAGAGGCCAGAGTTGGACAGAAGGCCAGTGAGTGGTGCTGCTGCTGCACCTGAAGTGCTGAAGTGTGGGAGTGATACCTCAAAGGCAATACATGAAACTCAGAACGAGAGAGAGAGAGAGAGAGAGAGAGAGACAGAGAGAGCACGTCTGAATGCCTGCAAACACTGAGTCAAAAAAAAGTCAGAGTCCAAGACCAAGACCTGGTTTTATTCCATAATTTATCCAAATCCAAATCCAAAGCAAATGGTGCACGCAGGGAATTCTGCCACGTTTCAATTTTCTCTTAAGCTAATAAATAATCTAATTTTTTTCAGTCTTGTATTCTTATTTAATAAGAATCAATCAGTCTGCTGAAATAAAACCAGTTCTCAGTGATGGTCTCTGCTGTAGAAAGACTACGTTACAGCTCCATGCTCTGGTCATCATCTTCATCACACAAGAAAGTTTAATGCAAATCTAACAAGATTTCCTGTTTCTTTTTCTCTGACATGGCCACTGCTCGTATTCTCTTTTCTCACTCGAACATGAACTCTTTAGCAAACAACGGGCAAGAAAACGTAGTTACACTGGACACAGATCCGGAAGTTATGCTGCTGGTTAATGGAGCGTCACAGTTTGAGTCTTAATCAGTGAAGTTAAATGGACTCGGACGAAGCGACGGAAATAAATAAATTTATTCTGAATTAACACTGAATGGATGAGCTCACTGGTGATGCAATGCTGAGAGTAGTGTGTGTGTGTGTGTGTGTGTGTGTGTGTGTGTGTGTGTGCGTGTGCAGGCCAGAGTTCCCTGTGTGAAAGTTTCCTGCTCTTTTATTTTTCTTTTTGCCTCATTTGAGCAGAACTGCTCTGGAAATCTGTACAGAATATATTATAAATATGTATTAAACACTGGAAATATGTTTTAATAACACCGTAATTTTCTCTTGATTTTTTTTTTTCTTTGATCACAGCGCTGTCGAATGTTGATCAATTTCCTATAACAGCAGCTCTGACAGTAGTGCAAATCACAGGCCTATATTAATGACCTTGTTGTAATATGTTATCATTTCTATAGTAATAATGTAAATGCTGCACATAAATTAATATTAATAATAAAGAGATTGGTTTAAAAAATGTGTATTAGAAAAAAAAAAGGTTTAATAATTTTTTAATATGGTTAAGTTTTCCGTGAGGAGACGTTTCGTTAGCATTTTTGGAAGGAGTCTCCAGTGTTAGTGCTTTGTAACAGTCAGTAGGTTTCTCATAACAGTTTTAAATATATATATATTTTAAAATATTTAGTAGAGAGAAAGAGAGAGGCTGGTTAGAGATCAGCTGTAGCTGCTATAACGTAAGTGATAACAGGAACTAACTTGTTTCACAGTGGTATAAGTGGAGTACAATACTTCGGGACATGCTGTTAGAGGAAAATAATCAACTTTAGCATGGGAACAGTAACTCCGCTTCATGTCAGGCTGCACACGCCCCCCTGTTATACGCTCTAATATGGTTCTACCGATGAAACTGTCCTTAAACAGATTATTACGTATTAACTTAAAGTGTATCGCTCACTTAATGCACTCAGTAGCGACATTTTAGGAACAGTTTAGCACTTCTTTAATTTTTTTGCATATTTAAAGGTGCTTTAGAATTACTTAATACTTAAACATCACAGAAACTGTTCTTTATCATTTCGGTTCTTAAAGATAAATCATTTGCTTGATGGATCTTTAACAGGAGACCTTCAAAGCACGCGAAACAAAAGCCCACATTAAAATCTATTCATTAATATCGATGGTTTTTCTATGAATATACAGTCATGTTACTTCTGAAAAGGGAGAACGGACATCTGTTTTGTTGGGGTTTGTCATTTAAAAAAAAAAAAATGTGGGTGTCTAAACTTTTGCACTCCATGTTAATGTGAACAGATGAGTTGTAATGGATGTGTCTGTCCATCCGGAGGTGCTGCAGTCACACTGGTGAGCATTTATAACAGAGGTGTTTGAGTAATAGATGAGAAGCAGACCGGTACATTAATATTATTAATAAAAATATATGTGTATGTATATATATAGATACAGATATAGATATATTTGGGTTTTTATTATTATTATTATTATTGAATATTACCTGGTTACCATAGTGATAAATTAGTGAAGTACAACTCTATGATACTGATTTATGTCAGTGCTCAAAATGTAATAAAAATTTCCCTCAGATGGCAGTAAAATAAAATATTATTTATAGCTGAGACAAATCCATTTAATCTGACGGTTTATTTTGTAACAGCTCCTGTTAGCAGAGCTACAAGGCTTACTGCAAGAAAAAGCTTTAAAAAAATTCCTGTAAAGGTAGAAGGAGTGTTATTTAATACCCAAAAGGACAAAAATCTGGAACGCTCAACTCAGAAACATTTCTCCCCTTCCTCAGTCCATTCCTAACACACTCTCCGTTTTCCTTTTTTCCTCCCTCATTCTTTCTCCAAGCCCGGAGAAAACTCATCTTCTTTCACAAGCGGGTGCCGACACCTTGAACAACCTCGGTGAAACAAAGAGCCTGTGTCCTGAACACTAATATTCACATCTACTTGGTGTTCTGACAGGAACGGCAGCCATTTTCGAAATGCTAACGCACATAGCATTTCAGGTTCCTACAGTATCTGTGGCTGAGGTGCATAAGCTAAAATGCTGACACGCTATGAGTAGCAAGCTGGTTTATAAATACAAGATATAATAAATGTGTAATGAAGTAAAATAAAGCTAGTAGGAAAATAAATCTGGCTATGTTGTCTAGCTAGCATGTAGTGCTCCCTGTGAGTGTGTAGAGCTGCTAATTAGCTAACTAGCAACAAAGCTGCTAATTAGGCTACAATAGCGCATGACCTTCTCTCTATTTTTATTTATTTATTTATTTATTTATTTATTTATATTTACACAAGTTTATGAATCCATGTACACTGACCAAAGACACCATGTTCATTCAGGTTTTCTTGCCAAATAGTGTTTCTCATACAACGGCTAAGTCAGACAACTGCTGCCAAATACTGCTCTCTGTTAAAAAATATATACAGTAAATATACCATCAAAGGCAAGTGCTGTGCTCAAGTGACAAGCTCATTCTAGCAAGTACAATTAACACAGACATATTAACAAAGTGTAAAGGTGAAATCACCGCAAATGTAAAGTTTACATCCGTTTTTTTTTTTTTTTTTTTGTCATTCTGGAAATGTGAATGTTTTTGTTTGAAGCAACCATTATTGCTTTTAAACCTAAAGGTAATTTCACACATCCTGATCCTTTTATTCATTAATCTCCTTAGTAACAGGTTAAAACATGATTGTCTTTGAAAGACACACACACACACACACAATGAGTCCTGTGTTTGGGGTGTAAACTGGAAGAAGTTGTAGGACAGACTGAGCTAACAAACAGGTCACATTTAGTCACACACACACACACACACACACACACCGTCCTTGAGCGAGGTTCAGCTGGGTTTGCCTGGCAACGTATGTTGAATTCGGTGAATTTCTCATTCCTCAGAGAACCCTTGACCCTGTTTGAAACCTTTCTCATTCTCTCTCTCTCTCTCTCTCCCTCTCTCTCTGTCTCTCTCACACACACACATACACACACTCAAATCTTCCAGTCTCTTCTTCTTTTTGCTGTAGATTTATATTAAAAAAATCAAACCTTATGGTTTCAGTATCTGTAAAGCCAGTGTTGCATGACTCATGATAAAATACTACTTAAAAGGTATTATTTCTAGCAAAGCCAATTAATTCCTTGAAGACTGAGTAACCATTCATCAGAATGACGTGACGTATTGCACTACAGTTATACATTAGTTACTTACAGTTAGCAATAATGAGCTAATGACATCAATATAATTTTTAGTGTTTATTTAAAAAGTATGAAATTTTATGAACAGGTCAAATGTCATCCCTGAGCACTTCCTCACACACATCCTAAAGTGATGCATTCTGATACTGGAGACTCCTTCTGTAAACGTGTCCTTACAGAAAAGGTCACATTTTTAAATCTGTTTATTATTAATCTCAGATTACGTGAAGGATTCACCATGGGAAAGTCGTTAATATACGTAGACATACATATTAGAACGAGTGTGTTATTATAAACCGTGATTTGAATTATAGCTGGAACTACTTTCACAGCTGCTGTTATAGAAAATTAATCAACAAATTCTGACCAATCAGACATGAGAATTCAACAGTGATGTGGCATAATGTGTGTCAATATTCAATAAAAGTTTTATAAGGCATTTTTACTTGGTGGTACCAAGTATCCTTATACTTTTAATATGTATCTTTCACCTGGAAATATGAATATAGTATACCTTTAAAAAAGATTTAAGGTACATAATTAGACTATGATTATCTTTTAAAGTAAAGCTTTAAAACTTTGCGTAAAACTTTAGGTAAAAAAAAAACTATGTACTAATGGTAGAAAAGGTGTATGATTGCTGGTACCACCCAAACAACAAAGAAAAGTATTTTTGCTTTTTCTCTGAGATTGGAAAATTTGGTTTTGTCACCAAAGATGAGGAAGTATAAGCAAGTACAATTCTAATATCTAATGAATACAATATAGTAAGAAATTGAATGGCAACTTTTTTTGTACATATTGAACAAATTTAAGGTTTAAATTACAATGTAAACCTTAAAAATATCTTAAGTATCTGCACAAAAGTTCACAAAATTCAACATACTCTCATGCTTGGGATAAAAACACGCTACATAAGCTAGGAAAGTTATAGTCAGTTTAACTCAACCTTGGAAGTTTCATAACTTAGCTATAGCTATAGAAGTTTAAATTCTTTACAATACATTATAAACTCTACTGGAGCAACACATGATTCATTGAGATTCTTGTATTGGAGTTTTTATTGGATTTTTGTATCGTTAAAGTAAAAAAAAACTCAGAAAACAAAGTTAAGGAAAACTTTGAGGTTGCTACAAGTCTGACTTTCAACCTAATCTTAATCGTTTTGAACTTTTCATATGAGTGTGCAACTTCTTACAAAATTACAAAAAGAGAAAGAGTTTTTCGCTAAAAAAAATTTTTTCTCATTTGTTCGAAAGAATTGTTACTTTTATTCATATTGCACTACACCAATGCGATGTAAGACTTCCAGAACATTCGTAATAGCACCAATGCACCAATACACTGTTACAGTGAACGTAATAAAGCAATAGCACAGAGAATGAACTTGATATATGGAATAGAAACATTAACTTTAACTTGAACATTAACATTAATATTAGGTAACTGATTGATTGTCATTAATTGAAATGACAGTACAATACACAAAGCAGAAGTTCATTCAGAGATTGAAAAAAAAGAAAAAGTCATGTAAACATCTTAAGTGAGGTTTTATCCTTATAGGTCAATGTTCATTTAGAAATTTCACACACTGAGCCCAGGCATGGTGTTTTTAGATATAACTGTAATGTGAATAAAATGAGGTAATGGTTTACTCAGTACAGTGTTATTAGTGTTAAAGATTGTAAAATCAAACATTGTGCTAGGAATAAGCATGACATGAATAAAATTGTTTAACAAGTATATAAATACTAAGTTGTATATGACAATGTATATCTCAATTTTTGACTTCATCTCAAAGTAAAGGCAAGATTAGCAAGTTACAGTATAGCTTCATTTAGCGATTAATAGTAACACCAGAGTAATCACATTTACTTTTCAATTTTTAACATATGATAAACACTGCCAGTCAAAATGTTTGGTTAAACTTCAAGAGTTCAAGTTAAATCTTCTACAGCTAGAATCTCTAAGTAATGAACAGATATATAACTATATTTGTGATACAGTTATTACTAACTGTATAATATTAACTGTAAAACTTGCTGTAATTTACAGTTACAATAAATCCTTGACAAAACAAGTGCATTTGCATTTAATAAATCATTAATAACATAATTTATAAGCTGTAGAACAATGAGAGTGTTAGATTGTTAGATTAAACCAGTTTTATGGTAATTAATGTGATCATTTTAACTAGGACTATTCATGCAGTAATAGATTGGCAGTACATTAGACATCTATTAGGTGTTTATTTCAATGCTTTCAATGTTTACCATCTTTTCATTCAGTATATATCATCATATTAGTCTTTTTATTTTTCATTTTATATCATAACACATTTGACAGCAAACCCCAACTGAATCCCTCCACCCCACCGCCCACTGCTATCTGCTTCTTCAGTCTGCATTTTCTTTCCAGCATTTTTTTTTCCCAAGCTTATGTTTAAATCCCATCTTGGGCATTTCTATTCAAGACTCAAGAAAAATCTGGCAAACTTGCAAGCATGAAAAACACACAGGTGATTTGTATAATCTGAATAGGGAGCCAAGAATATCAGCTTAAGTAGGGTGCGGAACTCAACTCTGAATGCACGTAACTTTCCACGCATAAATATTGACATAAGTCGCCAACTCTAATCATGGCCTTTAGAGTTCTGTTACAATCTGAGAGTGGACAAAATCCTTAAATACAAATAACACACTTGTTTATTTTTTCCTTATTATTACAGTAAGCTCTAATATAATAATTAAAAAAAACCCTTTTGACTGGCAGTGTATGATGTTAAAATGAACTGTGGATAAAGATAATCATAGGCAATGTTGTGTTATTTTATGATTTTATGATTAGAACCTGCCTTGCTTTGGATCTACTGTATACATTCCTGCAGGTCATCCAGGAGGATTCTCACCATTCAGTACGTATCAGCAAACTTAACATGCTAATTTAACATTGTCACGTTTGTTGAGTGGGTGTGGCTTAGTTTGACTCTTCAGATTGTATTAGCAAAATCAGCTTTTAGGTTTTGTTACTTAACCTGGCCATGGATAAGGGAACTTGACTTGTTCTGAGTGATTTTGTGTAGCACAATTTTTTTTTTTTTTTTTTCCAGGACATGACAAAGGTCTGCTAAATCTGTCTTAATGCTGTGTGCATCTTAAATGCCTCAAGCTGATTAGCAGACTGATTACTCCTGTGGATGTGCATTTTTATTAAAGCTTACTTGTATTATTTATTTTATTTTTTTGTTGCTTATTTTATTGTAGCAAAAATTCTTTGGTACTTTGTTAGTGATCTACCCACTAAAGTTCAAATGGCATCATAATTCTCAAATCTGATTGGTCAGAAGGTCAGAAGGTGTTGATTCATTTAATATATATATATATATATATATATATATATATATATATATATATATATATATATATATATATATATGTTTTGTGCTTACTGAGAATATAGTTTGTGCTCATTGAGAATTTGAGAATTTAGTGCAAACGTCTTCATGAGCTTGTGTGAGTCATTACTCGTGAAAGTACATTGCTCCCCGCTTGATGTTAAGATGCGTCAAATCCCAGTGCTTGGCTCATCACACAGCTCACACACTCCAAATGATGTCATCTTTCCAGAGAGGCATTAACAATGTCGCCACTACAGTAATGTTGTCCGATTCTTGGCAATGGCAGAGCGCTCAAATCCCACAAGATTGAAACTGTAATATGTAACATGAATTTACATGAACTAACTAGTCTTATCTATATTTCATGCTCCGTAGTTCCCTGTGTCCCTACATAGTGGTCCCTATAACCAAATCCCTATACGGCAAGTGAAAAAAAAAAAAAAAAAACCAGACGGGTAAAATGTGAGGCTGTGCTCATGAGACAGCATAGTTATCACACAGTTTTCAATACAACAGCGCATAATGTTCTGTAATTACAGACTGTAACAAAGTCGTCCTTTCGTTCTAATTCATAATTACCCTTATTGACCGTCTTAAACCAGTAAAAACGCCTCTCTGTGCTTTTTTTTTTGTTGATCTCGTCTCCTACTGGCTAGTGACCTTCGTGATCCAGGGCATGAAGGCGGACACTTTGGTGTACACACCCGGAGAGTCTTGCAGTCGGCACGCGTGACCCCAGGACGTGACGCCGTACACAATCCAGCTACCACCTCTCTCGCACACCAATGGGCCGCCGCTGTCACCACGGCAACTGTCCACATGGTGACCATTGAGGGCAGAGCCAGCGCAGAGCATGCGGCTGGTCAGCTGGTTGCCATAGTGACGCTCGCAATGGCGCTTGCTCAGGACCGTGATGGCGGCCTGCTGCAGGGTTTTAGAGTACGCACGACCTGAGGGAATAAACAGACAGACAGACGGTCAATATAACAGTATAACTACTTAAAGAACTCTCAGGATTTACTGTGTACTTACTGTATGTGTAGGATAATAAGATGTCTTTTTTGTTCTGCACACATTTCAGCCAAAGGGTGGTGTATATTACCATCATTTACTGTATATGTGCCTATTATCAAAATACGTCTGACTTCTAACTGTCCGTAAAATCCGTGTCTGTGATCCAACTTAGTCTGAATTTTCAACCGCACATTATTTTTTAAAGCTTAACGCTTTTTAGCATTTTTCCCAGATTAGAAACTCAAAAATGTAGAATTTATACATTTATTTATTTATTTTTATAATATTTTGATCCTGTAGTACATTTTGTTTACAATATTAAACCTCGGTTCATGGCAATTTTTTATTTATATAATTTTATATGGACGAAAATGCACACTGTTTTGCATTATTTCTGATTCAGAAATAAAAAAGGAAACTTTTTTATTTCTTTTTAAATGTTCAAAAATATTCAGAATATTCTGAGAATCGAATTGAATCGAATCGTGAAGCCAGAATCGTGATTCGATTCGAATCGAATCGTGACTGGAGTGTATCATTACACCCCTATAAGTCTGAGGTAATTCAAAACTAACTAGAATTTCTCAATAAACCATCTCAAAACTCTGTATTTTAACATAAATTCTGCCTGTTTATACAGATTTGGGAAAAAGACAGCTCAGTAGGCATGGACACACACCCACACAGGCCAGTATAGAAGTCTACACAGAAACACAAGCACACTTTACATTTTCTCTGGCTTGCAGGAATCCAAGTCGATTGAAAGGAATGCACCTCTAGCAACAAGCGCCATGAATTCGATCCATCCGACCTGCTTTCAAACAGCTCATAAATCAGGAAGGGTATTCACAGCAGAACATTAACATTACAAACTGGACAGTGCTATGAAGATGTACAGCGCAGATGTGTGTGATGATCACGTGGATGACGTGCATATTATAATCCCACGGCAAAATTCCTAGCGCGTCTGACACACAGAACCGAGTCACGCTCTTTATCTGTCAGTATTAGCTACTGTACTGGTTTTCATTTCATTTCTATTTTTTTTTCCCTCAAACCAGGCAGCTGTTCAAATGTGTGCGTGCGTGTGTGTGTGTGTGTGTGTGTGAGAACATACCTGAGCCCAGCTGTGGCTAGTTACAACAAATCCATCTTCTGTTCTGAATGATCCTGCCCATATGAGCGTATACATAACTGATGTTTGCAAATTCAGTGTTTGCTTTAATTTCTCTATCTGTTTGCCCAGACTCGCAGCTGGACACGCATGACATCATCAAGCTAATCTGTCTTCTCAAACACTGATACACACACACACACACACACATACACAAGCTGACACCTCATCAGTGATACAGTCCTTATAGCATACATCTGTCTGTGTTTAGGGGATTGCTCTATCTCTGTCCGTTTCTCTCTCTCTCTCCATCTCCATTTGCTATTTTAAAAGCATTTTACACTGATGACATAATGGTTATTGTTGCTCCATCACATGTGTTTAATTCTATTTATACCACAGTGCTCTTAAATTCTCTGTTCTGATTGGTCCGAAGCTGTCGATTAATCTTCCACGTCACCTGGCGTAGCAAACTAAGCTGAATTTTCACATTAAATATAATATAATGAAACTCATGTTAGCATATATAATACATTACACAAGGTTAATATCCCCAAGTGTTCCCATGTATTTCGATTGACTCGTACTCTGTAGTTAGGCGGAGGACTCCTTTTACCTGTAACTAAGTGTGGCTTTACGCTAAACTACACACCACTGATCGGTTTACAGCACTGACATATTCTGACATGTTATGCAGTGCTGGAAAATATGACTTCCTGAATGAGTCATGGCTGTGCCCTTGAAGAAATTTTGGCAGGGAAGAATCTCCATAAAGGTTCTCACCGTGGTTCAGTGGTGCTGGCTACGAGCGTTAGAAAGCTAACAGCTTTACAACCCTGTCCAGACTGATATACGTCTAATATAACTGATGCGTCTTGTTTTTGTCATCTTATATGGAATTTCCGTAAAAGGTTCGTGCGGAGTATTTCACTCATAGAGGTTCGAGATGACCGAAGTTCAGATTCAGCAAAACAAAGCCGGCTGCCATGACGTCTGTTTCATATCAGCTGAATCTAATTATCAAACTAAATGACATTATTTTTAATTTAACTGGTTAAGGGGGGGCAATTACTTTTTCACACGGGTGATCTGGGTTTTGGATAACTTTGTCGCTTAACCTGATAAATCATTTTAGATGATTTATTTCTCGCTCGTAAGTTGCAAAAACAAGCTGTGGAAATCTGTGTGCAGATTTTAAAATTTCATGTTGAGTTTGTAAGTTGACAAGAATTTTTTTTTTTTATTTAAACATAAAAAAAATGATATTTATTATTTCTCAGTTGTAGCTTGGTTGAACAAGTGTCAGAAAAGTTTATGCCATGTTTGTAATTGGATAAGGAGGGAGTTGTTTTATCTTGATTATGATATATATATGATATATATTTTTGACATTAACACTACCTAAAAATGTTTTGTTTTTAGTTTATTTAAATAGTTCCAATATAAGAAAGATTTTTTATGTCTGTTGTTTGGCACTGCTTACGTCCCCAAATCATTTTCATAACATTTAAAAATATTCCTCATTCAATCTATGTTCATTTCCACAGTCGCATTTAGGTTTACTGTTAAATTTCTGGTCGCTGACGGCTATACAAGTCACAGTTACGAATAAATCGTAATCAGATTTATCGGTCAATTTGTGCTGAATAAAAAAATATTATTGAGCCTAAAGAGGGTTTTTGTGTTAAACTAGGAAGAAGTATTTTAATAATAGGAAAAGACTATCAATATAGAATTCTAAGGACTTCATTTGCCTAAAAAATGATTTTTTTTTTTAAAAAAAAAACACACTCTAATATTTTATTTTGTAGAAAGAGCTAGCTCCAGTTACTGAAGGTGAACGAACGAAGAAATGACAAATAATAGAGGAAATAGGGGGCCAATACTTTTCCTGACATTATATTTATGTTTGAAATGAATTACAAGTACATCTTTAATGCTAATTAATTATAATTCTTAGGTAAAGCGATTTCTTTTACTAAACAAATAACGATAAAGTATTTAAGTATTGCTATTTCAATATTAACTACAGGTTAAATGGTAATATTTATACATAATATAAATATATATATACACACACATATAACTTTAATATTTAATGACAGTGTACTTAATAGTTTTTTTTTGCGATTACTTCTATTTGAAAACTAAAAAGGACATCACACACCTGTAGTCTTAGTTAAACGTTTGGCGTGAGAGCAGACAAGTAGAAAGATGGCGGCTGCTGTTACACAGAAGTTATTGTGCTAGAGTGTGTGTAGCGAGACACATAAACTCAATCTACGGTGTGAAATGATTCTGTCAAACTGCTCTCAAGCCCTGTCAGTCCCGCTTTCATACAGTCCCATCACATCTCATAGCCGCTGGCTCTCTCACACACACACACACAGGTCTGTGTGAATGTGTATCTTACTTACTCAAGAATGACACGGCAAAAAAAAATTATATTCGTTCTAGATTCTGACTAGATTTCCTCTGGACTTATTTGATATGTAAATAAGGTCGTAATCGCTTTGTGTTAACAAATTATATATTTCCATATAAACAACTTCATTACTTGATGTTTATCAACATGGCAGAATCCATGGAAGGTCAGTTAGCGGTTATGCTAAGTGTAATTTTAATGTAATTTTAGGCAAATAAAGTCTTTTCTTAGTCATTTCTCAACACATCTGAGGAAAATGTTGGTATTTACAACCTTTTTAGTGTCATTGTGTCTTTACATTGTGTGTGTAAAAAGCTTAACAGCTACATGCTAGCAAGCTAAAGCGTTTGCCTCAGATATTTCTTCCTCATGTCGTCTCAGAGAGATTTTCCTCACTAGTGATTTGTTCATTAGGAATCTAAATTTCTGTAAAGCTATCCTGTGACAAGGCCTACTGTTAAAAACCGCTATACAAATAAATAATTAGCTTATGCTAAGCGTCTTACTAGATTTTGGTGTAAACAGTATTTGATTTCATTACACTATATTTAATTTCAATTCAGTTCTATTTGTGTATTGTTAAGACCAGGCTCCACAGGCAAAATGGTGATTTTATTTTATTCCTAAAATATAATTTTGTGTAGTCTGATATGTTAATTTCCTTAATTGACGTAATGATTCACGCTGAAACATTCGTAATTTTCTCACTTTATGTCGTTTTTCTTCAACTTCAAATGAGATACAGCCACATAATTTCACACATCCGTTAACAGGTATTAAATTATAATATTTTAAGATTGTAATTTATTATAATATACTGTATATGATGGTAAGTACCATTACATGATAAAAAATTGAATTTGTTGAAAATTTTGATTTTTGCAAATTTTGATATGCAAATGAGTTTGTGTTTAATAATCTATTGCATTATTTGCATATTTTATTTTTTTAAAAATATTTTAAAAAAATTAATTTAAAAAAATCTGTTAAAAAATGACAAATAGATCAAATAGAACATAGTAATAGAAAAAATGATTTATGTATACTTTTAAAAATTACCTGACTCGAATCAGTCTAGTTATTAAAGTTTTTAATTTTTAAAACAATATCATTTTTGCTTATCATGACGTGCTTCCATCAACACCTTGTTCTCATTAAAAATTAATGGAAACAAGTGCACTTTTGACGAATGATGAATAATTTCAACCTAATACACAATGCTAACTTTTGTCAAGTAAGGAATAGTATATTTTGTTGTTGAAATAAAATGTTTCTGATGATGATGATGATACTAATGATATAAAAACAGGTTTACTCGACTCATCCCTTTGAACTGTACCATATTAATAAAGAGTATATTGTGTAGTAATAATTGTCGGTGTACTCTGTATCTCTCACCCGTATCTCCCCAGCCAGTAATGTAGCACTTAGTCAAGTCCTTCGGCGCTCTTTCCCTCCATTCTGGCAAGCACACAGGAAGTACGGCGTGACTCTGGCGCACACACTCCCTGCTGTGACCTCTGTGACCTCCATGTTGCGTCAGGCGCACCAGAGCCAGGTCGTAGTCGTTGCTCTGTGGATGATAGCGAGGATGCAGGACGATTCTGTCCACGCCGTGTTCGTCCTCATGTTCTTCGGGAACGAGGGTGTGATAATCGCCGATACGTACTTTATACGTGCTAGTGCTGTTACCGTACCTGAGAGGAAGAAAGAAACAGAAAGAGACGGTTTTCAGTATCTGTAGGTACATTTGAGGTCTGAACACTGATGTGCGCAATTTCTGCATTTAATCCTCTTGGGTCAAGTCTGAATACAGGCCATACAGCGAGAACTGAAGAAAAACACACACACACACACACACACACACACGTACTGTAGATGTTATGCAGCAATACGTTAGAACTGTCAACATGTCACTCAAATGACCTCCTCCTGTAGCTGGCATGCGACTCAAATGACTCAAATGCCCTCAAATCATTCTCTCAGGAAGTTCCTGTCACCCAAAGCTGGATGCGCAGTGAAAGCAGAGATACAGTGGAAGATGCGCCGAACGCAACACCTTATACGATATAAACTTCAGTCCATCTCACATTTTCCACAGGCCTTACTTTAACATTCTCTTTATATAGCAGCATATCGTGTGTAAATCAAGTCTCAGGCTATAAACCATAAAGTCATTGTTAAGTAATCAGGTTGGGCCAAGAAGCTTAGAAATGGCTCGCTGCTAAGCTGCACCAGCAACCTCGGTTTTAACTTGAGGCATGTGTGTAATATACTCTACATAGTACATTTAATCCGTGGGTGTTTTTTTTTTCTTTCCATAGTGTGTACATGTGTGATCACTAATGCTAAAAGTGTCACTGCACAGCGGAAACGAACGTCCTCTGCCAGACAGGCGGCGCAGTGTCCCATTACACGGTGAAGACTTTTTCCGGAAGCGACGCTGCCTCCTTCGGAATGCCAAGCCACTTCCTCACGGTGCCAGCGGCGGATCAAGACAGCATTCCCCGAAGGGTCCGGAGCGTTCCGAAGAGGGCAATCTAACATCAGCTTTGTATCATCGAACAGCTTTGGCTCAATTTCCCCAAAACCAGCATGAACTAGCAAGAAGATGTTTAATATTAAGAACATGAAAGGTGTCATATGGGGGAATCTTTTACACACACAACACACACACACACACAGACATTGACACCTAGGGGCAATTAAGAACAGCCAATCTGTCTACTGAGGATAGCAAACTAGCAAAACATTGCAAAAAGCGGAATTTAAAAAAAAATTAATACAAAATATTTTATAAAACATTTAGAAAATTAGTTTAAGTAGCTTAACAATATCAGCTAATGCAAGTATATAAGAATTGACGTATTTATTATGATGAAATTTTACGTGAGAGATTTTTAACCTCAAACAAACACCAAAATGTCTTGGATAATAAACGACATTTGGGATTTTTTTTTTTTTCTTTTAACCATCGTGTTAAGTTCAGGGCAACATACAGTATCAATCATAGCTTATGATATCATTTGTAAAAAATGACACAAAAATCACTCTCACTCTCACAGTTATCAACTCATTAATCTTCAGCATATACGGCATATATGTATATATGTGGCTGATAATTGGCTTGTTATAGCGTCAGTCTGCATCATTAGTGTTCAGTAGGGCTTATAATAATAACACCGAACCAACAGAATTTCCTCAGCCTGTTATTACAGTGCTAATCAGAGTGCTGGAATTTCATTATGGTTGGCCAACATTATGGAACGGGCCTGGGGCATAAAAATAGTCTGCTGTTTGTTTGTATTTGTGTGTGTGTGTGTGTGTGTGTGTGTGTGTGTGCATGTCTCTGTAATGTCACACTCTACAAACTGAAGTGTGCGACTAATTTTAGTCTCCGCAGCCTCTACAGCCTGAAGTGATAGAAAAAGCCTGGCACATTGTTGTACAAGGTACGAACTGCTATTAATGTGCATTTGTTTGGAAGTGTGTGTGTGTGTGTGTGTGTGTGCGTGTGTGAACTATAGCCGCACTCTGATGTCATGGCTCATATTTTGTGAAGGCTGTTGGATAGGTTCTCCGTCTCTCTCTGTGGGGAGTCTGAGACGAACGCATTATTCATAGTTATGTGGAAATTCAGGACCTGGTTCAGATCACGGTGGAGAAAAGGCCAGTGAATTTCCTTCTACAGAACAAATGTGTGTGACAGAGAGTTCAAAGCGCTTCCACTGCGCTCCTGCATATATATATAGACACTCACCGGCCACTTTATTAGGAATACCTGCACCCCAGCTCGTTCTTGCACATATCCGTTCAGCCAATCATGTGACAGCAGCGCAGTGCATGATATCATGCAGATAAAGGTCAAGAGAGTCAGTTAATGTTCACATCAAACATCAGAATGAAAAAGGAGTGTGATCTCTGTGAGTTTAACCGTGGCGTGGTTGTTGGTGCCAGATGGGCTGGTTTGATTTTTTCAGAAATTTCCTGGGATTTACACTCGCAGCAGTCTCTAGAGTTTACCCAGAATGGTGCAAAAAAACAAAAAACATCCAGTAAGTGGCAGTTCTGGGGGCGGAAACACCTTGTTGATGAAAGAGATCAGAGGAGAATGACCAGACTAGTTAAGGATGTCAGGAAGGATACAGTAACTCAAATAATCACTCTTTACAACCGTGGTGAGCAGAAAAGCATCTCAGAACACACAACATGCTGGACCTTGAGGCAGATGGGCTACAACAGGGATGTTTTTCCAAACTTCAACCACCTTCAGCTATATATTTACAGTTCTATCAACCTTATTAAAGAGAAAATTCTACAGCAGGCTTAAAATCATAGACGTTAAAGGAATACTCCATTGTTTTTTCAACCTAATCTCTATTCACCACATCTCACGTGTACATGGGCAAGCAAGAGTTTCAACAGGTTTACCTTTAAGAAAAAAAAAAAAGAACAGAAAATATGCTGGCTGAAACTCATTTACAATGGAAGTCTAAGGGCACTTGTTCAACTTTGTCGATAAACAGCTATGCAAAGCACGTCTTTTTGATTAATTTTTCCATTAATTCTTCAGTAGTTTATAAAATATAAATTGTCACGGGATAAATTGTGTATCTGAATCCCGGAGATGATGTCAGTTTCACAAATTCCGCCTCTCTGTGTACACTGCTTCTGTTTTTGTATTTAATCTCTGTCATGTTTTCTTTATATAGCCATATGCTCACGGTTTTCACTTCCTGGTTCTGTCTCGGCCCCTGTTTTGCCATTTGAGTGCCTCTCGATTGTGTCCAGCTGTTTTGTATTAGTTCTTGGTTACTTTTAGCCTCTTTTGTCTTTGTTTCTTTGCGAAGTCTTGCCATGCAAGGCTCAGTCTGTTATTGAGCATTGCTTGCCTTTGTTTACGTTGTCCATGTTTTTAGTTACTTCCATGTGGGAATTGGCGACGGGGTAAAAAAAATTCCCAATCCCTAAAATTCTGACTACTTTTACACAAAGAAGAATTTGTTTTTATGTCTTACTAACATATCCGTGCGAGACTGCTTGTGTATGGATACCACAAACACATTAGGCATGCGTAAGAATTAATTTTTACTGTATTGCACCAGTGTTGAAAAGATGGATAAAACAGCTTTTAGTAAAACTTCCTCTCTCGTCTGTTTCAGTCTTAAGTTATATAGTCAAATATTTTAAGCATTTATAGACGGATAGACGGAATACAACAACTGCCCTTAGACTTCCATTAGTGTCACATTCAAGTAATGTGTAAAGTAAAAAGAACAGTTTTCTGTTCTTTTGTCGCTACCTGGAAAACTGTCAAAATATGTTTGTGGTACTCACAAGTACACTACAGAGACAGCGGATAAAGATTGTGTTGAATAATGCTGGAGTATTCCTTTAATAGCTTTACTGCTTGTGGTGTGCGAGAGAGAGAGAGAGAGAGAGAGAGAGAGAGAGAGAAACAGAAAAGTGAGATAGCGTGAGTCTAAGTGACAAATGATGAATTGGTCTGTTGTGTTCTCAGCTGAAACCCATTCAGTATCAAAAAGGAAGTCATAGAGTATGTGTGTGTGTGTGTGTGTGTGTGTGTGTGTTTGAACTGTCAGTCAGGTTGCAAGCCAAGCAGAACTGCGCTTACAACAAGAGCTACAGTTACACTTCCACACTGTTATATTTACACACTGCTGCCAGGGGCTCTTTTTTTTTTTTTTTTTTAAGACATCTGGGATCCAATTTTACCCCAAATGTCCTTATGTGTTTAAACAGCACATTGTACTTTTTATCCATTTAGAGTTATTTTTAATGTTAGTGGAACATCCACAATGAAATATGTTCCTGTTATTATGTGCGTTATAGCAGGTATAGTCGTTCCCTCAGTACTATCTGTTCTTTCTCTCTCTTTTAACATGTAGTGTTAATGGTGGTATAAATGTTCATGAGTGCTGAAAGAGTGTAACAGGTAGCTAAGAGGTTGTGTGTGTACCTCTTAAAGCAGTGTGCTGATGTTAACACCCAGCAGCTGCTGATCAGAGTGGCTCCACACACCAGCCGGCCGTCTGACTGAGACCCGCGCAGTCGCACCGCAACCTGCCATGGCCACCCGCCCCTGCAACACACATCATCATCATCATCATTATTATTATTATTATTATTATTATTATTATTATTAGCAGCATTAGATGTAACGTATTTGATTATTTAAATATTATATATAAAATATTATGAATATAAAGTATATTTGATGTCATTATTATTCTTGTAATGGATTTTAACATCTGCTCTGACTCTCTCTCTCTCCCTCTCTTTCTCTCTCATTCCTCTCTCATCCATCTCTCCATCTCTCTCTCTGTGTCTCACCCTGTCTCCCTCACCTCTTCCTCTTTCATCTAATTCTCTCTCCCTCTCCCTCTCTCTCTCACTTATCTCTCTCTCTGTCTCACTGTCTCTCCCTCATCTCTTCCGCTTTCATCTAATTCTCTCTCTCTCTCTCGCTTACCTCTCTCCCTGACTTTCTCTCTTTCTGTCTCATTGTCTCTCCCTCATCTCTTCCGCTTTCATCTAATTCTCTCTCTCTCACTTACCTCTCTCCCTGTCTTTCTCTCTCTCTGTCTCACTGTCTCTCCCTCACCTCTTCCGCTTTCATCTAATTCTCTCTCTCTCTCTCTCTCTCTCGCTTACCTCTCTCCCTGTCTTTCTCTCTCATTGTCTCTCCCTCATCTCTTCCTCTTTCATCTAGTTCTCTCTCATCACTCTCTTTCTCCCTGTCTTTTTCTCTCTCTCTCTTCTCTCTCTCTGTCTCACTCTTTCTCCCTCTCTCTCCTTCCATCTCATTCCTCTCTCTCTCCCTCGGTCATCTCTTCCTCTCTCTCTCATATCTCTTTCCCTCTTTCTGTCCCTCCTCTCTCTCCCTCCCTCTCTCTCCCTCTTTTTCTCTCTCGTTCCCTCTCATCTATCTCTCTGTCTCTCTCATTCCTCTCCCTCATTTTCTCTCATTGTCCCTCTATTTTTCTCTCTTCTTCCCTCTCCTTCTCATCTTTCTCCCTCATTCTTCTCTCTCTTTTTCTCTCCCTCTCTTATCTCTCTTTCTTTTTCTCCCTCCCTCTTTCTCCCTTTTTTTCTCTCTCTCATTTCTCTCTCTCTCTCTCTCTCTCTTCCCTTACAGATTTATACCGTGTTTATGAGAATGTTTAGAGATGACCCACTCTGCTTACCGGAGCGAGTTCTGTCCACCGATGATCCTCTTCCTCCGAGTATGTGCAGGCCTCAGACCACACACAGAGCTCACGACATCTGCAACACACACACACACACACCAGTTTATAAAAACACACACTTCAGGAGGGCATGTGTGGATGATTCTGTGTTTTGTATGTTGGTGTGTATGTGTGTGTGTTGTGTGAGAACGTGTGTGGATGATCTATGGCTGTACTAAACGAACTCTACACAGATTGAGCATGTGTGTGTTCACGTGTGTGTGTGTGTGTGTGTGTAAGTTAATGGCGAAAGCAGTCTGGTCTGGTGCGTTTTATTGAATCATTAGAGTGTTTAAATAAACCACACATCCTTTGTGTGTATGTGTATGTGTGTGTGTGTGTGTGTGTGTGTGGAGCGAGAATTCCTGGGATAACCACAACCTCAAATTTTCCTGCTGTCCGCCTTCTCATTCTGTCAATCATTATTCTGTTTGTCCAGATGGTAAAAAGATTTGCATTTCATTAATAGAATTGAATAAATCAAATTTTTAAGGAATTAAAAAAAAAAACAAAAAAAAACCCAGAAAAACAACTTCATCTGTATTAATCTGTTATGTATTCGAAATGCTAGAAACCATGTCTAGTTTGCATTCTTCGTAGAAATGTCTTAGTAGAAATACACCGAAGCCATTCTAGCAAGAATTAATTATAATTATATTTTTGTGTGTTTATGTTGCCTTTTATGGTTAGCTAAATATGTTGAGTGTTCACGTAAAGATCACTAATTAGCCAGTTAATTAGCTGCTAAATAGACTAAATAATGATTCATGTTTTTATGCAGAAATAATCTCAGAGCTTTACTTGTTTGAATGAATTTTAATACAAAATTGATTATATATAACATTAAAGTTTTGGATACACATATTGGATTTGCCAGATTTGAATAGTATAAGTGTAAAATCATGGATTATACCTCACCTTTGACCTGGGTGCTGTTATCCCATTGCCCATAGTTACAAATGACTCCGGCGTCTTCGCTATGGCGACAGTTGTGGCTTCCTATTGGCTGCTTGATGCAGTCGGCCAGCGAGCGCTCGGCACCTGTGCACTTCATGTTGTCGACATGAATAGGCCCGTGTCCTTCTCCAAAATACGCCATGACACGAGCTTTGGCCACACCACTGCAAGAGATGAAATTAAAAAATGTAAAAGAAAATAAACGAATGAAAATAAAAATGCATTAGACCTGGAAACATGAATGTGTTACACATCGTGTATGAATGATGGTGTAACGTGCGGGAAAGAGAAGCAGGCGCGAGTGCGGATATGTTTAATTCCAAGTATTGTAGTCTTTGTCAAGAGCGGGGGTCAATAAACATGCAGGCAAAATCATCACATCATCACAGGAGAATACATATTCAAAAACGATAATACAGAATAATACAGAAAGCGTCAGGGAATAAAATAGAAATGACAGAGAATAAACAACCAAACTAATCAAGGTGAAACACAGAACAGGTGAACACAGTAGGATAGTCAACCAATGAGAAAACCAAAATCAAAACATAGGCACAAGGACAAATGTAAACAAAAGTACATGGAGAACGCAGAACAACAAACATGTACGGTAATAAACAATTTTGATATACGCTGAAGACATTTTATTTCCAGTCAATAATCAGGAAACAATAAATTCTCATATGAAATATATCTGAATGTCCTGTTCACATACGATTTTTTCACATTGTAGCCACATGTGCTTGTTATCATTTCAGCTGATAAACTCACACTCACACACACTTTTGGAACTTTGTGTAAGAGCCCATAACAATAACATGGCAGCCCCGAGCTTCCCACTGTAGCACTCTAGCAGGGGGGATTGTGGGTCATCGCAAAAGTGCATCAGTATCTTAATCCATCCTAATACCTAATATCTACGACCTGGCTGACCCCCGCGTGAGGACTGTGTGTGTGTGTGTGTGTGTGTTAGCACTAACACAACCCAGTCCTCGTAAGGAGGTGGGTCAGGTTCCCTCTTTGCTAAATAATGAGTGTGTGTGAGTGTGGGGATTAGATTAAATCTTATTATGACAAGGTGTGTGTGTGTGTGTGTGAATCCATCTTATCATTTTAATCATCTGAGTTTAATAAAAACAGTCATAGCTGAAGCTCTGGCTTTAATCTCTATAAAAGCCCTCATTTCACATGGAAAGAAGAAAAACAATAAAATACTCTGTTCTCTCTCTATCTCACTCACACACACGGAGAGTCTCGGTAGTGATGTAATGGTGCTTTTCATACGTTTGTATTCTTATGCTTTCCATATGGTTAACCTCTAAAACGTGTGTGTGAGTGAGTGAAGAAGACTTGGCCCTTCTCTGTCAGAATGGAAGTTAGGGCAGAAAAGTCCACTATCGAGCAATCTCATGCAGCTTTTCATTCCAATATTTTCATATTAAGTGTACGCTTGCTAGATAGATGCGAAGTATTTGCGGATTTATCTGTAAAACGTTCGTACGAGTGTTTACACAAGAAATATGGTATTCATGAAAATCTAGCAAATTTTCGAAAAACGTTCATATTCTACTCGTGCTCCTGAGTGTTTCAGCCTTTACCCTGATTGTTCATTTCGTGCTCCCAGCTGTCTGTGCATTTGACCTTTTATGGAGTTTTGTGGGCGTCACTAGATGCAAATGATGCAAATGAATGATCAACATACGCACACAAGTATGACGAAAATCAGCGTTTCTGAAACCTTTGTAAATCCAGCTGAAAATTTTTGCTTGGTTTGGCTAACACAAACATTTACACACAACTTTACTAAAAGATTGACAAATGAGGCCCATTAAATGTATATTAGCAAGTATAGATATGAAAGTATAAAGTGTATACTAACTAGTATGCATATTAAGTATTTACACTTATTAAGTGAACACTAGTTAGTATAGATATGAAATATTTACAGTATTTTCGCTAAACTAGTAGAAATACTCAGTGTGTACACTGACTAAACGTACATTATCTAGTATAGATACAAAGTATGTATACTTATTAAGTACATACTAGAAGTATGTAAGTGTATGTGACGCAATATAGACACCTAGTTCATTTAGTTGTGTTTTATTGCGTTAAGAGTTGGTATGATATTTTTTCAGAGTGTTACCTGTAGCCCAGCTGTCTACACACCACCTCTGCATCCTCATCTGTCCATCCGTCGTCGCAGATCGTCCCCCATTGCCCGGCCACTAGAATTTCGACCCGTCCTTCTCTCTCATTCTCCCCGCCCACCAGTCGAACCGGTACACCTGAGACGATAATCACACGTACACACGATTGTGCAAACTGTAACAGACACTCTGAAGTTGAATGAGGTAGAGAGGGACTTTTGTAAAAGGACCTCAGAAGTATGAGTCAGAAAACCATATGCACATAATAAAACACACATCATACATAAGCCAAAAAATAGTACCTGTGATATGATATTCATGTGTGTGTGAGTGAGTGAGTGTGTGTATGTGTGAGAGAGAGAGAGAGAGAGAGAGAGATGTAACACAGTAGGGACAGTGGAAAACCACCTGGCAGTTAAACGGGAGTTTAAGGTTTCTAGTCATGGAACGCCTGCCTTTTCTCATATATATGACCCTCACACACACACACACACACACACACCATAGGCTATAGACTCCATATGTAGCGTCTGTGCTCACAACTTGGCCTCTTTTCAGAAGCAGTCTAATGAATGTCCTGTTGAATTAACCCTACATCATAAATTGCTACACACTAATGCACACACAACAACACACACACACACGTACACACACACATTTATTTCACATGACCTCCATCTTTCAGCATGTGAGTTTCTGAGCAAAACCACGTATTCCCAATTAGCTGCTGGTTTGGCTTTGAATATAAACTTACACACAGTGATTTATATCGGCTTACACACGGCTGATGTCAGAGTCGTTTTCATGATTGATTGCCAAAAAGAAAAAAAATGAAGGAAAGAAAAGTCTGTAACCTTGGGCAGTGGCCTCCTGCACCAGGCTTCAGTTATTCCCACACGCCATTTCAGTTTCCTCACGTCAGTCATTATCCTTTCCCCATGTCTCATAAGCGGAAAGAAACACGAACGTTTATTGTTGTAAGCCTTAAACATATAAGACAGAGCAGCATACAATGTGAAGTGTTTACGTTTATTAACCCTTTAAAATCGAAACCTATTTATAACAATTATTCCTTTAATACTAGGCTTCAAATGCTGCCTGAACATTAGAGATCAAATATGAATACATTATTCAGAAACAAATACTAAAGGAATTCTAAATGAATGCAAACACACATACGACTAGGAGATGCACTATTTTTTATTGATTTTTTTAAATAGAAAACTTGCCAGAAAGGTTCACAGGCTATCTGATGGAGACTAGAGGTGCGCGTCAAGACTGGGATCCCACGGGACATGGGAGATTTTTACTTTCATGCAGGCACAAGTGAGTAGTCAGAGCGTACGGTGCTTGCATTTAAATGCATTTACAGCATCCTTAGTAAGTGCCTGGTCAGGGTCGCGGTGGTAAATTAGGCTGCTAGTCTGTCTTTTGGGAAATTGAACCAACTAAATTTGTTAGGAAATATCACAAGCAGTTACAAATAAAATTAATGGCTGCGTGAGTGGGATTACAACGACAGTCCCGGACACATGGCTAGATGAGAACAATTGTAACTCGAGTGATGTAGCTGAGGTTGAGGAACTGTCAGAGCCAATGGGAAAGTGGCAGCCTTCATATTTCATTTTAGGCCACACCCACTCTGGATTTAAATCGTTAAACAGAAAATTATTATAAACTATTAAGAACTAAAAAAAAAACTCTACTGTTGCTGCTACAACTGAGAGCTTAAAAAATTACCCAATTTCCAACTTTGGCTTAAATTTCTGTTTACAAAATGATTACATCCCTATCATGTTCCAAACGTTATATTTTTGCCTCGTTTATCCCTTTTGGCTTTCCACTTCACTTATACAGTCCATGCTTTCTGTTCTTGTTATCCTTGTCCTGTTAGCTGATTAGCAGCACCTGTTCCTTGTTTCTCCTAGCTCATGTTAATGACATTGTAAGGGTTAAAAGTAGGTAAAGCGTGTTCACAGCTACTTTTCTTAACCAGTAAAAAGAAAAATACTATTTTGCCAACAAGAGAAGATATTTATTAGGCTGTGTGTATGTGTGTGTGTATGTGTGGTAGTGTAAACTGGATTTTAAAACCAAAGGAGGTCTTTAGTGAGATGCATACTAAACACCAATAGGAAGCAGCAAGGGGTAGGGAGCTGAGCGTGGAGAAAAAGAAAACTGAAGGCAAAATGTGTAAGGGGTCTTTTGGTGCATACTAAAACGGTAGAGAAAACTTGTGTGTGTCTGTGTGTGTGTGTGTGTGTGTGTGTCGTCTGAAAATGGAAAACAGCGGGAAACAGTACATCAGTGTGTTTAGAGTTTTTAGAGGATCTTCTGCTGTTTCAAAATCCCATCTCCTTTTTCCGAAGCAATAAAACTCAATATGCCAAAGATCACAGAAAGAGTGAACACAGCAGGATATACACACACACACACACACACACACACACACACACACAGAGCCAGTTCATCTTTACAGACGGTAGCTCTAGGCTCTTGTGTGGTGAAGAAGCCCAAGGCTATATATTTATAACTACTGCTATTGTCCTCACATGCTATGCTATCACATGCTATGCTAACTCTGGACTAAGGGATAAAGTCAGCTAATATTACCCATATCTATTAATATTAATACTGTGTACCCTATGTTAGCTATAGTTAGCCTGGACAGTGTTTTGTTTAGATAGCTAAGCTGTCAGTCAAGATACTTGATAGCTGACGTTTCAAACCGTTACTGTTTACACTAAAGATAACAGCCTCACACTGGAACAATATGAAATGAAATTGTTTCTTATATACTTCTGGACTCTTTTTATTGTTTGGTGGCTTCGCATTTTTGAGTGAGGTGTAAGCAATTTTGTTTTATCGATCATGCTAATGTTACAGAGCGATGCTGCTCAAGTTAGCTAATGTTAGCTTGCTAATTGAGCTTGCTAATGCAGTGTTTAGGCTATTCCTCTTGAAAAAATAGAAATTTCATTCATTGTAGAAATTTCTTAATGGAAATTGGCCACCTACAATGGAAAGGGATCTTCACTAATCATTTTCACAGGATGGTTTAAACATTTGAAGTTTATTCTAGCATCTACTGATCTACTGAATTGTTGTTTCCTAATAAAATATTTGCCAGTTCTGTCTAGATGACTATGAGCGCTGTATTTCCGTGCTTTCCTGACTCCTGTATGGCCATAAAACCTCATTTTATTACCATAATATAATCTTCAGAGACCACCAGACTCCATTTTAGTCCCATAAAAGATATCAAATCAATCACGTTTGCAATTATTAAGACCCTTTGATGACGCACTGGCAATTACTCCATTCTGCCCCCACATGGAAAACCCAAAATGTCATTATTATTAGCTATGAACTATTATTACCTATTGTAACTATTATAACTATTATTAACTATTATAACTAAGTAGTAATAGGTGAAAGTGCACATTGTTGTTGTATTTACTGATAAGATGGTGTGTATGTTTTGTGTGTAATAATGTACACACACACACACACACACACTTGTTCCCCCCAGTGTAGCTTGTGTGTGTGGAGGTGTTGTTCCAGGTGAAATCATCAGCTCTTTAGGGAGAGCGTTGGGAATAAAGCCTTATAAGTTGATCGGCAGCTGGAGCTGTTAAAACAGTCTCACTTGGCTGCCAGCTGATGTTTCATTTCCTCTGAAGACTTTTAATGTTAAAGCACTTTCAAACCAGCTTGTGATCGACTCGTTCTCACACTCCTCAGGCTCAAACACACACTCGTTACAAAGGGGCAATCACTCACGGAGAGGTAAATGTGAATAAAATCTTACCTAATATTTAGCCATGTAATAAAATGATCATATGTTTAACCATGTAATAAAATCTAATGTTTGGCTATGTACTAAAGCCATACCAAATATTTGCTAATATGTACAGAACACAGATGAATAAATCCTAATGGTCAGTTGTGTAATAAAATGCTAACTAATGCTTAACTGATCTCTCTCTCTCTCTCTCTCTCTCCAGTTATCTCCATGGTGACAAAAGCGATTCCTATGGAAAGTGGCCATATGGAGCAGCAGGAATGTGGTGCATTAGAAATTGGGGTTTATGTCAAGGAATAAGTGCAATAGTGTGTGTGTGTGTGTGTGTGTGTGTGGGCTGTCATACTGGTAGGGACACCATGTCCGGTGCGTAGGGTGCTGCAGACTATAGCCACATCCTCGGTGTGTTTGCAGTCGTGTCGAAGCCACTCTCTCTTGGCGCAGTGTGTGAGTGCCGGCTCTTTCCCTGTACAGCTCACATCGTCCAGTAAAATCGGCCCTGATGGCACGCCGAAACGCTCCGGGTTCACGCTCTGACCTGACCTGTGAGCAGAGGACACACATACACACATTTCCATATCACTACAAATCGCATTTGTTTAGAATGCAACTCATGTGTGAACAGAGAGTGATGTCACTGTGTACTGTATACTGTAAAGTTTTAAAAATGGTACAAGGTTTTAAAGACAAAGTAAGCCTAATTTAAAAAAAAAAACATTTAAAGTAACATAAATTAGCCTTGATTCTGTCATCTAACTTTAAACTCCTGACAGGTGAAGTGATTAACATTGATTATCTCATTACAATGGCACCTGTCAAGGGGTGGGATATATTAGGCAGCAAGTGAACAGTAAGTTCTCAAAGTTGATGTGTTGGAAGCAGGTAAAATGGGCAAGCCATGAAGGAGTGTACTTGGTTTGCAACAATGTTTAAGTAGGTGGACCTAAGGTTTCCCAGCAGAACATCACCCAGAGCATCACACTCCACTGGCTTGCCTTCTTCCCATCCTGGTGCCATCTCTTTCCCAGGTAAGTGACACACTCGCACCCGGCCGTCCACATGATGTAAAAGAAAACGTGATTCATCAGACCGGTTCACTGGTTGTCCTTCCTTGGAAATCTTTTGGTAGGTACTAACCAATGGATACCAGGAACAACCCACAAGACCTGCCATTTTGAGATGCTCTGACCCAGTCGTCTAGCTATCACAATTTGGCCCTTGTCAAAGTGTCTTGCCCAGTTTTCCTGCTTCCGACATATATATGTATATATGTGTGTGTATATATATTATAGGTATATATATATAGGTCTGTAATGCTGTATGTCTGTCTATGGATTGTACAGATATCAATCATTCCATACATTTTACACAGTTACATTATTATATTATATTATTATTATACTATATACTTCTACTTCCTGTAGATCTGGATTCCTATATTCTGGTTTTTTTCCAACAGCTTACTTCTCATTTTAAATTTTATTTTATTCTTGAATATTATCAATTGAGTAAAGATTGTGTTGTGTGTGTGTGTGTGTGTGTACCTGTAGCCCAGTTGTCTGCAGACAACCTGTGTGTTGGTGCTTGTCCAGCCATCATCACACACTGTTCCCCAGCGACCTTGATAGTGAACCTCCAGCCTTCCCTCAAATCCCCCTGCTCCACCCATCAAGCGCACCGATCCATCTGAGACGCAGAGACAACGGCATGTGAGTGTGTGTGTGTGACTTTATGTTTGTGTGTGTGTGTGTGTGTGTTTATACCTGTAAGTGGTGTACAGGACACTCCGGCGTCCTCAGTATGATCACAGTTGTGTTCTCCCCAGGCTGTCTTCGGACACTGCTCTATAGAGAGCTCATTTCCTGTACAGCTCACTTCATCCAGCAACACACGGCCCACACCGGCGCCGAAATACGCCCCGACCCAGGCTTTAGCCGTGCCGCTACACACACACACACACACACACACACACACAAGCCCACGCATACACACAAATACATACTGATAAACACAGTGATAAACATGCACAGTTCTATAAACACACAAAAATGAGGTCACATAAACACATGTACACAGAGAAGAGATATACAAATCCACACAGAGATACACACCACATGATGGAGATGAACACACACATAAATACGCACACACATCTTTGTGCTACAGATGATAAATGTAAAAGTGCACAGGCGTAGCCGCCCATGTTAATGCTTCTCCACGTTAGTGTCATCAGTCACAATTAGGCTGAGAGAAGCTGAAACAATGAAGCTCTGTCTTTCACACAGACCACACACTCTGTCTCTCTCGCTTTCTCTCTCTCCCCGTCTCCCTCCTTCTTCCCTCAGCCTTTCATTCCAGTCCTCCTTCTTTCACGCTCGCTAAATCTCTACTCTCTAAATCGCCCACTCTTACTTCCTCCACCCTGTCTCATGCTCTCTCTATCTCTCTCTCTCAATCTCTCTCTATCTCTCTCTCTCTATCTATTGTGAACTCCAGAATTATTGGCACACTTCAGGAAAATGACCAACAATAAATTACACCCAATATGTAATATTTTCAGCTTAAACAAACAGAAAAATTGTATAGTTTTATTTAAACATATTTTTTTTCTATTATTTTTTTCCCTAAAAAATATTCTTTAGGAGTGTAAATAATTTCATGATGTATCTTTTCAATAATGTTATTTTTTTCTACTAAACACAAGTTTCTATGAGAACCTTTTGTTTTAAGGAAGGTGACTGGTTTTATTTCTTGTTTAAGCAGAAGATTTCGATCATTATTTTCTTTTATTAATTCATTTTGTCTGATTTTCATAAAGGATGCCAATAATTATGGTGCTCACTGTGTCTCCATCTTTGTACATCTCACATACGGTTGCGCTCTCTCTTTTTTACAATACACACTAGGCTTGTGATTAACGAACGTCCCATAAAAATTTTTGAAATGTTTTCTCTCTCTCTCTCTCACACACACACACACGCACACACACACACACACACACACACACACCCCTCTCACAGATACTTTTCCACAGGCCCCTGGTGTCTTACTAAATCACGGGTTTGTTCGACCAAAACAATGTCTGGCCTAATTAACTGTGTGTGTGTGTGTGTGTGTGTGTGTTACCCCAGGCCCAGCTGTCTGCACACCACCTCAGCGTCATTATTGTCCCACTGGTCATCACACACTGTGCCCCACTGCCCCGCGTGATACACTTCCACTCGACCTTCGTATGCAGTCGCTCCTCCAGAAAGACGCACTGGCACAAACGACGCAGCTACACACACACACACTTTATCATTTTATATATTATTGCAGAGTATGTGTGTGCATGTGTATGTGTGGGCTTTTTTATATCTCAGGGAACCAAATGTCCCCACAAGGATATAAATATCTGACATTTTGTCCTTGTGGGGACATTTGGCTGGTCCCCCAAATGGAGATTTTTTAAATTTTTTAAAAATAAAAGTTTATTTTTGGTGACTGAGGTTAAACCTGGGGTTATATTTAGCAGTAATTAGCTGCTTTAATAATTAAGGTCCTCACAAATATAGTACAACCGTGTGTGTGTGTGTGTGTGTGTGTGTGTGTGTGTGTGTGTGTGTGTATACCCTCCACTGGAGTGCAGGTGACAGCAGCGGCCTGTTGGTTAGCGCACTCTCCTCCGTTCCAAACCGATCGAGGACACTGCAGCAAGTCGGCTTCATCCCCGCTGCACCCTATCGTCCTCCAGTGCACTACAGCCAGAGGCAGCCTAGATAGGGAGCTCACACGTGCCCGTGCTTTATAGCTAAGAAAAGAGGGAGTGAAAGAGAAAGGGTTTAAATAGATAGATTAGAGTTCATTATTCTAGATGAATGTATTTATTTCTGACAGTGACTCTGAATGTAATAAAAATCATATTTAATATCCGTTAATACACAACGATTCGTATGCCGGATTCTTTACATAAACAAATCATTTAAAAAAACGCGTAATTGTTTATGTAGTGAAGTTCCCTGTGAACATTTATGTAACATTTTCGGAAGGAGTCTCCAGTGTCAGCACATTGTGTAAAGTACGTAACTTCACAATTGTGTATCTTTAAGATGCCCAACATAGGAAAGTCTTCAGGACAGAGGATTTTATACTTTGCGGTTTTTCAGTAACATGACAAGCTGCGATTTTTTAAATTTATTTTTGTCTTATTAACTTAACACAAGAGAAAAAGAGATGTTGGTGAATGAACAATAGCTACTAGTAGCTACTTTATAGCTACTATAACGTAAGTAATAACGGGAACTAACTTGTTTCCCGGATGTTCCACAACATAACACATAATTATAAACGATTTAAAAAATATGATGTCGTTCTTTAGTAAATAAAAAATTGTTAGCATAACTATTGGTAGCGTGACTGTTGTGTTCGGGGTGGTAATGCATTAACTTGATTCCGTCATTCATTTAGGATTGTTCATGATTTAGCTTTTTTTAAGTCCTCTAGTGTACTGAAGTTTTACGTGGTTTACTTTATGAGCTAAAATATGTTTTTATTAATTTCTCTCATAATGAAAAAAGTCTTAAAATTAAATAAACATGACAATTTTTATCATAAATCTATGATAGCTACTTGCGGCATATCCCATGGGAGAGCCATCACTCATATCCTATATAAGTGTGTCGTAAGAGTAGCGAGGAAAAAAAAAAAAAAAGTGTTAACCCTTTATGTGTAAGTTCTGACATTTGGCTTAAAAATTTAGGAATTATTTGGTGTGGAGATGTACTTTAAATTGCATCTTGTCACAGAAATCTGTTGCTCTTATTCACACCCCCATCTCTGCACACACCTGCCAGGAGGATCCTCAAGTGTATGTGTGTGTGTGTGTGTGTGTGTGTGTGTATGTATCAATTACCATACATTAGCATTCATATTGCTATAAATGTATTAAATCAAAACAGATGGTTTGGTCAATGAGACATCACAGAACACGGGGATTAACATTATATTACATGCTGTAACGCTGTAGAATGACACCCAAAGAATAAGATGCTAATGAAGAACATCACACCATTATTTCACAAGTTTCAATCACGTTAAGTATGACAATAACGAGAGTGTGTGAGTGCTCCTGCTCTCCAGTTCACATGTATTATTAATCAACCTAATCAATCTGACTGGAAAAGCACCATTCATTATTTACAAAGGACAAATGATTTGTTGAGGTCACAGGATTGATCGTGTGTGTGTGTGTGTGTGTGTGTGTGTGTGTGTACCAACTTGTACCTGTCACTCTCGCATGAGACAGCACCTCCAGCTTATCACACTCATAAATGACCTCAGGGTCATCGGGCTTTCAGTAAGAAAATGACGAGTGTGTGTGTGTGTGTGTGTGTGTGCGCACACACGCACTGAGGGACATCTCGCTAATCTTGTGCTGGAGAGGTGTGAAAGTGACCTCTGACCTTTCAAGAGGCAGCATGACGTTACTAGGTCAAAAAGAGCAAGGCTACAAAAAGGCTGTTGTGAGTGGAGTAAACGTCCTTCAGAAATATACTGAATACTTTTTAAACCTTTTTAACAATACAATATACTTTTCATATAGATACTATAAATATATAAAGTACATACGTACATTTAATAATGGTAATAATAACTGAATAAGATTCTGAGAACATACAGATGTGGACAGAGAAAAACTTTAGAAACCCTAAGCTGTCTTTGTTTTGTCCCTCTTGGAGAACGACTAAAGGTTCTGTAGAGGGTTTATAAGAGTACGTTTATAAGGGTATGTTTATGAGAGTATGTTTATGAAAGTATGTTTATGAGAGTACATTTATAAGGGTATGTTTATGAGAGTATGTTTATAAGAGTATGTTTATGAGAGTATGTTTATAAGAGTACGTTTATAAGGGTATGTTTATGAGAGTATGTTTATGAGAGTATGTTTATGAGAGTATGTTTATAAGGGTATG
>CM040481.1:12536496-12581695 GCA_022758105.1 Pangasianodon gigas
TCCTCTTCCTCCACTAAACTCCGCTGTGAGAGTCATGGTTTAGGAGGATCTCCTGTGAGCCTGTAAGAGGTCAGAGCTGTGTGTTAGACAGGAGTCATGGAGGTGGCACTCTTGTTAGGGACTAATCCAGGTCCTGTTCAGCCCATGGAGGTCTTTACTGTTTTCTTTTTTAGCACACAGCTGTTCATCTCACAATGACGCACAACTGCACACTCATTTTGTATACATAGACTACCAGAGAACCTGTGCATTCTTCATTTATATTTTTCATTTTATATAATGCTAATGTAGTTTTAAGGTTTTAAAAGGTATTTGGATGTGTGAAAATTATCATCATTTTATTGTCAACAATACTGATTGATAAAAAAAATAGCATAAACAATATCTTAATATTGTTTTATATCTTAAATATTGTTTTATATCTTATTCAAAATAGGAAAATAACGTTTGCATTTGTCCGATATAACCGTGACGTCTTTGCGCATGCGCGGCGGTTTGATTACGCGGTAAACAGTTAACGCATGCGCAGTGCAAATCAGTCGTGCGGGCGGAGAGGAGGAGAGGGGTGGCGAGGAGAGGGGGCGCTGATCAGGTAACCACCACAAGGAAGAAGGAGAAGAAGAGTGTGGCGAGTGACGTCAACTCAACATGGCTGCGCACTCCGTGAACAGTAAGTAAAATACTCCTCTGTTTTCAAATTAGTCTATAGCAGTAGATCAGTTAGCATGCAGACACAGTACTTGGTTAAATCTACGACACTGACTGTACTAATTGGTATTAGAGCATTAGAGCGATCACTCAGATCACTAATGTTAGCTGGTTAGCATGTTGCTAATGCTACTCATAACAGCAACCATAGGCACTCAAGGTCTGGACTGTAATTGTAATATTGTGTGTGTTTTAAATTTAAATCCTGCAGTCAGCGCAGGCAGTGAGGTGACTCTGATCCTGGACCCAGAGAAGAGCACGTTTCTCGGTAATGCTCCTCTGTACCAGTCAGCTGATGATCCCACTTCATTCTACCTTGATGAAGCCATGACTGTCAGAGTGAACTTGTATACTGCTGGTGAGTTCAAATCTGTATCAGGGTACATGGTTAGCACGTTTGCCTCGTACCTTCAGGGTCGGGGGTTTGATTCCCACCTCCACCCCGTGTGTGCAGAGTTTGCATGTTCTCCTCGTGCTTTGGGGGTTTCCTCCAGGTACTCAGGTTTCCTCCTCCAGTCCAAAGACATGCGCTGTGTGCTGATTGGTATCTCTAAATTGTCCGTAGTGAGTGAATGTGTGTGATATTGTGCCCTATAATGGGTTGGCACCCCATTCAGGGTGTCCCCCACCTAGTGCCCCAAGTCCCCTGGGATAGACTCCAGGCTCCCTGCGACCCTGTGTAGGATAAACGATACAGAAAATGGATGGATGGATGGATGGATTCTCTCTTTTTCTGTTTTGAACAAATATGCAGCATGGCCAAAGCATTCATTTTACATGCAAAATGCACTACAACTAAAACACCATGAATGAATATGTCTCAAGGGTTTGTTTTTGTACTGTATCTAGTTGCCTGGTATACAGTACCAAATTGCTGTTAATTTGATATACATGAATTACATGGCCAAAAGTATGTGGACACCTGAAGCACACAGTTGTATAGATTGTACTTGTATGCTGTAGCATTACAATTTCCCTTCACTGGAACTAAGAAGCCTAAACCTGTTCCAGCATGACAATGCCAATATGCGCAAAGCAAGCTCCATGAAGACATGGTGTGTTAAGGTTGGAGTGGAAGAACTCAAGTGTCCTGCACAGAGCCCTGACCTCAACCCCACTGAACACCTTTGGGATGAACTGGAACACCGACTGCACCCCAGACCTCCTCACCCAACATCAGTGCCTGATCTCACTAATGCTCCTGTAGCTGAATGAACACAAATCCCCACAGCCACGCTCCAAAATCTAGTGGAAAGCCTTCCCAGAAGAGTGGAGGTTATTATAAGAGCAAATTTGGAATGGGATGTTCAGTAAGCACATATGGCTCTGATGGTCAGGTGTCCACAAACTTTGGTCCTATAGTGTAGAAACTGATACAGGAAAAACTCTTCCTGTAATAGGAAAGACTGTAAGAGTATATTGTTGTTACCTTGTGGTGATATGTCAGATTAGACAGGGTCTGGATAAAAGTCGTTGATGTATATCTCTGATTGTTTTACTCTTATAGTAACCAAGCAAGAGGATAAAGTGTACGTCGTGGATGCTGAACCCCTGCCACAAAATGAATCTTTTAGTAAAGAGCAAACCCTCTTTCTGATCGATTTGATGCGCCAGCAGTTGGAGGCAGACGGCGAAAGTCTCCTTCGAGCTTTAAAGGAGCTGAATCCCCGAATAAAGTCGGGTAAAAGCCGCAAGAAACATATGTGGAGGGAGATGGCTACTAGACTCTCCAAACACTTTAGGCAGGTCTTCCATCCTGATCATGTGGCGAGAAAATGGTACACTCTTGAAAATGAATACAAAAAGGCGAAAGACGATAATAGAACAGCTAGTCAAGAAGCTGTGACGTTCCAGTTTTTTAGTGAGATGGAAGAGCTGTTGGGTGGGCATCATGACGTGGAATTTCCTGTCGTTGGCACGGTGAAAGGTGTAGAGGTGCGCAGGCCAAAGGCATTGAATGTGGACAGTGGAAGAGACTCACCTGCGACTGCGCACACAGGGTCGGCTACGCCAGCAGCAACGCCAACGGCTTCGGCGACACCCACACGAGCACCTCCGCTCAAACGGAGGAGAACAGATGAGCACTATTTGGCTCTTCTGGACTTTTTAAAGGAATCTACGGCAGCTCGTCAGCGGCGCCATGAGGAAACCCTGGCCCAGATGAAATCTGCTCAGGATGGGTTTGAGGCTCTAATGAACAGATTCCTGGACAAACTTTGACCTTCTCTGTGCGTCCACAACACACAAACTGAACATTCAGCTCTGTTATTTCCTTTATACTTTTTTTGTGTGTGTTTTCTTGCTCATCTTTTGTGTATATTGTAATATAGACTGACTGGACAATGTAAATAATATTTTATACCGATTTAGTTATAATTTTTTGGTGCAAAAATCTACTCCACATTTGAATTCCTGACCCCATTCTGAAAACCTGAAGTAAAGGAATTTACAAACTGCAGAGTGTGTCGTATTTCACTGTGATGATGATTTCCTGTTTCATTGGAAACAAGGTTTTGTTGTGTTACAGAGCGACAGGATGTTATTCCTGGTTTAGAATTTACTTCCCTGCAACTACAACTGAAAACATTGTGAAAACAGGAAAATCCTTTAATAATCAAAAGAGTAAAAACATAAGCAAATAAACTTCATAAGCAAGCCAAAGGAATGAACGTCGCTTGCACATTTATACTCAACACTCCTACATACATTGGATAGCAAAAGTCTGTACACCCTTGTTATAAACTGAAACCAGGATAAATCATGTTTTCATAAAGCAATCCTTTTTTTTCACCTTTAATCTGATATGGCAATATGAGTGAAAAACAAATGAAAAGGTTTCAGGGAGGGAAAAAAAAACTGTAGAAACAATAACCTGGTTGCATAAGTATGCACCCCCCTTTCTAATACTTAGCACATTTTGCTTGTAAATATTGTATTGTTTTTTTGGGTAAGAGTCTCCAAACTCTTAATTTCGCATTTTTATTCCACTCTTTCTTTCAAAATAAAAATAATAATTAAAAAAAAACGCTCCAAATCGAGCAAAATGAGAGCCAATCTGTTGTGCAGCCCTCCTCAGATTTCAGTCGCGGCCTGGTTGCGTCATCAGGTGTCGACCCGCGGAAGCCGAGGCAAGCGATGACGCAGAATACATGCGACCGCCGAGGCTTGTTGCTTTTGAATGGGCTTGCTTGCATTTTTCCTGGCGAAATAATCGGTTTATTCAGTGATAAACACGCGAAATGGACAGTCGGTTGCAGGAAATCCGTGAGAGGCAGAAGCTAAGACGACAGCTTCTTGCACAACAGGTAAAGATGCGAAACTAATTATTCTAGCGGCAAGTTTCCTCTTTTTTTCCTTTTTTTTTTTGTTCTCCAGAAAGCATGCTGTCTTTCTAGAGACACTTGGAGAGTTCCTATAATCTATTCCCAGCACGAATATGTGTGTGTACCTATCTATCTATCTATCTATCTATCTATCTATCCACACACACACACACACACACACACACACACACACACACACACACACACATACTGTGCGTGTATGTATGTATGTATATGTGGATATATACTATACTATATAGATACTATTGTGTGTAGTGTATATTGTATAAACAGTGTGTGTGTATATATGTATATATATACACACACACACACACACATATATTATATATACACACACATATAAACCAAAAACATACAGTTGGGGTCATAAGTTTTCATATGCCTTGCAGTATGTAAAATATTTGAATAATTATTATAATTATAATTATAAAATAAATAATTATAAATATTTGAAATAAAAAAATAAGAGGAATGATAAAAATTGCATTGTGTTTTTTATTTAGTTCTGCCCTGAATAAGCTATTTCACATAGCAGATGTTTACATATAGTCCACAAGACAAAATAATAACTGAATTTACACAAATGAACCAGTTCAAAAGTTTACATACACTTGCTTCTTAATACTGTGTGTGTCACCCTGATGATCAACGACTGTTTTTATGTTTTGTGATAGTTGTTCATGAGTCCCATTCACTAATGCACAAGAAGGCAACACGATACGTTAGGAGCCAGGGGGTATAAACTTTTGAACTGGATGATCAGTGAAAATTTTTATTATTTTATTTTGTATTTATTCTGTAAGGTGTATGTAAACTTATGACCTCAATTGTGTATATGTATGTATATGTATATGTATACAGTGTGTATGTATATATACTATATATACTATACTATATAGATACTATTGTGTGTATTTTATATTAGTGTACAGTGTATATATACTGTTTATACACTACACACAATAGTATCCATTACTTCTTTCCTTGCATAAGGCACTCAGAGAATATGGAGACATTTGCAATTTGTGTATTGTGTTAACGTGGTGAAATGGTGATACAACTGTTCTACATGTTAAAGTTCTACATGAAATTCTGGGCTTTTTTACTGATTACTGCGACTTTTGCAGTAAATAGTCTGATTAGTCTGCTTGTGTTAATAGTGCAGTATTATTGCATCATATAGTATAGGGCAAATCTACCTCAAATCACCAGATTTAAAATAAAAAAAAGTTACTTACTGACTATCTCAGATTTGCTTCATACTTTCTGGAAATAATGTCAGCATTCCAAATAAATAGTGTGCAAAATTTCCGGCTTGTACCTGCATTAGTTTTTGAGATATAAGTCTTTAAAAAGAGGACGTGGCCCTGATTTTACTGTAAAACCTAGTGCTACAGAAAAAGTTAGCACGTTCCATAAGTCCTTACTTTTGAGCCATTCATGCTAGATGCATGAAATTCTTAGGAATTGTTGTCTACTATAAGATATCTTTAACTTCTAAAATAGAAAGTCCACAGTTGCATATTTGCCAATTTATTGCCTGCAGAATATTGCTAAAAAATGTGGTTTGGAGCAAATTTGTCCCTCTATATCTCCATACCAAAGTACGTCAGATCTTTCAAATTTTCATATCTAATACTCATGCTGTAGTTCTTTCTTAGCAACTAGGTGTATGTCTGAAAGAACCGAAATTTTCTGATTTATGAGGTGTTGAAAATGGGGGAAAAAAAACATTTCACACCTATAATTCAAATACATATTGCTCACGTATGACAAGATCTACCATGAAAAGAATTATATCACATGAAAGGTCAAGTTTTAATTAGCAGATGCACAAAACAGGAAGTTGGTACCTTGAACCAAACTATATAGTATATAATTATTCAATTCAGTTTTATTTGTATAGCACTTTTAACACCCATCATCAGACAGCAGCTTTACAGAAATCCAGATAAAGGAAAAACATCCTGAGACAACATGAGGAAGAAAACTTGAGAGGAACCCAACTCAAACGGGAACTCTTTATCTTCTGGGTGACCCCAGATAGTGTGATTATAAATCAGTATACAGGTATAGAAGAGTGAAGATAAATGAGTATGCTGAAAGGATGTTCAGTATGAGCAGATTGTAAATAAGAGTCCTGGGATGAGCACAGGACAGTCTTAATGATTACAGCAGCAGCTATTGTACGATACAATATACAGGTGATATTATCCACTGGAGCAAGGGTGAAACATGGACGTAAATTGTTTTTGGGAAGTAATCTTTAGGGTATCAAGGTGGGGCCATGCACAGCAGTAGAAAAAGTGCTGAAGTTGAGATTTAGGATGAATAAGGCAGAAGAAGAGGAGCTACAATACTCATATTGGGAGTAGGGAGCCATTTAGTGGTCATATGAAAGATATGAACCTTATAGTAGGGCTGTTGTGAATATACACTATATAAATTTTGTCTTTGCAGCTGGGAGCAGAAAGCGCAGACACCATCGGCGCTGTTCTCAACAGCAAACAGGAGCAAAAAGAGATCGAGGAGACAAGAGAGACATGCAGGTATTTATGCATTTGATTTTTTTCCCGTCATATTTATACATCCACTCATGCATTCTCTTGATCTTCGTATCAGCCGTATCAACGATTAGATGTCGTTGGTAAATAACAGCACGTTTTTGTTTTTTAATCTGTTTATTAGTCTTTGATTATGTTTTCAGATATGTCCTTGCTATAGAAACGATAATGCATTAGAACAAGCCAGAACCCAAGTCAGAGCTTCTGTTATATTCATATTCATATATTCATTATTCTCGGCTTTGTGGCTCTGCAGATCGTCGTTCGACACGACGGCGACCGGCTCCAAAAGGAAATGCCAGAATGAGGGCGAGGACGCCGATGAGGACGTGGAGGAGCAGAGAGTGAGTCATACTGATCTCAGACCAGATGAAAGTGGTTGTATTTAGTAACACCATGATAACAGATGTGGGATGTGTTACAGGAGGACGCAGAGCCTCAGCAGCAGGAGGACAGCGGTCCATTCGAAGAGGTCTACAAGGACTCCAGCACGTTTCTAAAGGTGGGGTTAGGTTTATAATCTCTGAATTTCAATGGCCTTACATACTTATAGCTTTCGGTGTATGTAAGTGATAACTAAATCAAAACAGATAGGAATATGAGGCACCATCTTAAAAGGTCTTTTTTTTTCCTCATAGAAATGAATTCTTCTGTTTAGTAACATGAGCTCTACATAACGACCAAATCTAAAATATTTGCTTATCATATACATGGCCATACATATACTGTTAGCTCCAGAATTATTGGCACCCTCGGTAAAGAGGTTATGTAAAATGTTTGCAGTTACTGAGCCTCATATCACACTGCAAACATTTAATTGAAGTACATTTATACTAGAAAAGTATATAAATATACACTATGTGTTACATAATTATTGGCACTCCTAGACATTCTTATGAACAAAATCTAACTGATGCATTATGACAAGCTGCAGAAATCTTGTTAACTACATGGGAGCTGATTATTTTATATATAGCTGATACAAAAATGATAACCTTTTGAACGAACCTGTTTCGCAGACGTTCCACAACATTAAATGTAACTATAATTGCAAGAAGAGACGTGTCTTTGTTTAACACGTAGAAAGTTTTAAGTGCTGACTAACTGCTGTGGTATAAAAAGAATAAAACGCTTTGGCGCATGCTGTTATTGGACAATAATTAACTCTGCTTTGTGTCTCATCACACTATCATGTCACTGATTATTTTCCTGTAACAGCATACTCCCAAGTTTTTTATTCCATACTAATTTGTAATCAAAATTCTTGTTCAGATTGGGTTCTGTGTAACCATTCTCTCCGTTTAAATCATGATCCTGAAGTTTTTTTTTTTCTCTTCTCCAAGCAGCTCTAATTCTTGTCTTTTATTACACTGATTAGGGGACGCAGAGTCTGAACCCTCATAACGACTACTGCCAGCATTTTGTGGACACGGGACATCGACCGCAGAACTTCATCAGAGACGTGGGTGAGTGTCTTCTCTTCTCTACTACGAAAGTTCTTATCAGGTTTTTGTTCAAATTTAAGTGTACTTACAAACTGTAAGTGTATGATATTGTTAACAGTTGCTTCATAGAGCAAGAGAGGACAAAAAAGAGAGAAATATAAGACACAAAAGCCAAAATATTTGTTGACGGACAGTATACAAGTTAGCAAGCTAATTAGTTATAATAAGCTAAAAAGTCTGAGGAAAAAGTTGAGCTTTTTTATATATATATATATATATATATATATATATATATATATATATATATAAAATAAACATAATGGATTATTTTTGGCGTCTTGTGTTACAGGTTTGGCTGACCGATTCGAGGAGTACCCCAAACTCCGAGAGCTCATCCGGCTCAAAGACGAGCTCATCTCTGCTACAAACACACCACCCATGTAAGCACAGGATGCTATTTATAAAATAACATCAATGTTTAATGTAAATTCGTTTTCCAAGACAGCCACATGGTAGTATATTGTGTGCGTGTGTGTGTGTGTGTTTGCGTGTGGATGTTATCAGGTACCTGCAGGCCGATCTGGAGAACTTTGATCTCAGGGATCTGAAGTGTAAATTTGACGTGATCCTGCTGGAGCCTCCGTTAGAAGAGTATTACAGAGAATCAGGCATCATCGCCAGCGAACGCTTCTGGACCTGGGATGATGTGAGTCTTTAGAGTCTGTCTGTTTCTGTATTATAAACCTGTAATTAATTATTTGAATTAATGCCGCAGTTACAGAAAAGTAATCAACATCTCCTGACGAATGAGATTCGAGAAATCGAACACTGTGTATCTCTGTCTCTATCTCTCTGTCCTTCTAGATCATGAAGCTGGAGATTGATGAGATCTCAGCGCTGCGTTCTTTTGTCTTCCTCTGGTGCGGCTCGGGGGAGGGGCTCGATCTCGGCAGGATGGTAGGATGGCTCACACACTTGCAGTTAACGAATGTCGGTCGTCAATTCGTTAACGTATCAGCTGCAACGCATACAATTACAAACTGCACTACTTTTGGGCTTTGTAGCATTTATTACTGTTTAAGTCTCAGGGTTTAGAAGTTGGGTGTGTGTTCAAATGCGTTGTGTGTTTACTCTGCAGACATAATTCGTTTAGATATGCACAAACTCTGCAGCTGTCTGTTAGTAAAGAATAATCAGTGTGTTCGCTCCACAGTGTTTGAGGAAATGGGGGTTCAGGAGATGTGAGGACATCTGCTGGATCAAGACCAACAAGAACAACCCAGGAAAGACCAAAACGCTGGACCCCAAAGCAGTGTTTCAGAGGACCAAGGTAAGAAGGAGGGAAACATGTTAGCTTCTTATCGTAGACAAAATACAGAGAAGGTTTATTGCAAGCTTTCAGACGAGTGACTATTACTTAGCAAGATGTTTTCATTTATAATACTCAAAGTGTGCCTGCTTGGTTAATGAAATTATACAGTGGACATCTTTAGTTTGTTTCTCTTTAGCGTAAACTTGACAAATGAATGTTGTCGTGTGGGTGTGTGTGTTTCAGGAGCACTGCCTGATGGGTATTAAGGGCACGGTGCGGCGCAGCACAGACGGCGACTTCATCCACGCCAACGTGGACATCGATCTGATCATCACAGAAGAGCCTGAGATGGGCAACATCGAGAAGCCTGTGGAGATTTTTCACATCATCGAGCACTTCTGCCTCGGACTCAGACGTCTCCATCTGTTCGGCAGAGACAGTACCATCAGGCCAGGTCTCTGTCTCTCTCACACACACACACACAGTTTTCTCTGTCCAAACTGTTGTCATCATGTCTCCCTTAAGTGTTAAAGAATTAGTTGGGATATGTGTTTATAAAGTGATAAATTTTATGTTTTTTTCCGTGTGTGTGTGTGTGTGTGTGTGTGTGTGTGTGTGTGTGTGTGTGTGTGTGTGTGATTTCCAGGCTGGTTAACCGTCGGACCCACACTGACCAACAGCAACTTCAACGCTGAAGCCTACTCCGCCCACTTCTCCAACTCCCACCTCTCTGGCTGCACAGAGGACATTGAAAGGCTCCGCCCCAAATCTCCGCCCCCTAAGCCCGAGGGGTGCAGGGGGGCTCCACGAGGGGGCCGTGGTGGAGTGGCAGGGGGACGAGGTGAACGCGGGCGCGACAGGAACCGGCCCAACTTTCGTGGAGAGCGGGGCGGGTTCAGGGGGCGCGGCGCACCTCACCGTGGGTTTCCTCCACGATAAATTCTTTTTTTTTTTTAATTGTGGTGGGGTTTTTTTTTTAATATAAAAATGATGACACAGAGCTGATATATTTTTTTAACGGACCAGCAAATTGTTGTTGTTTGGCTGCAAAAAATGGTTGCCTTGTTCCATTTGATTTCATTTTTTTTTTGGATCCTGATCATACAGTAAATATGACAGACAGCTAATGAATTTTATATGTGCACATCTTGGGTTTTAAAAGGCAAAATAAGGACCTTGTTCAAATCCACATCGCTGCTGTAAGACTTCTTCTGTTTGGATTGAATGTCATGTGTTTGAAATGCAGTTTTGAGATTTTTACTGATTTTATAATTGGTCTTTTTAATTGGTCTGTTTTTTTTTCTTTTCTTCCGTAAAAATGTCATGTATGCATCATTTTGCAAATTTCCTTCTGCTCTGGTATTAGTATTGGGTCTGGGGGCAAATATTACAGACCCTGTTTTCATGCCTTTGTGTTCAGACATCATCTATATCACAGTCTGTGTCTCTGAAACATCTTTGTATTTGCTGTGCTTGTGTTTAAATGGGAGGCGATGGAAAGTGGCTTTACGCACACTAAAAATTGGTTTCTCTCATCTACTTCTCAAGAAATAAAATCGATTTTTAAAAGTGTATACTTTCGCCCTGGAGTGGACAGAGAATTAACTACGATCAAATATACACTCACCATCCGCACCCGTACCACTGCACAATCATGCAATTATCCAATCAGCCAATCATGTGGAAGCAGCGTAATGTATAAAATCACATAGATACAGGTCAGGAGCTTCAGTTAATGTTCACATCAAACATCAGAATGGGGAAAACGTGATCTCAGTGACTTTGACTGTGGCATGGTTGTTGGCTGGTTTGAGGTTTTTTTTTTTGTTTTTTTTTTTAGAAGCTGCTGCTGATCTGGGATTTTCACACACAACAGTCTCCAGAGTTTACACAGAATGGTGCGAAAAACAAAAAACATCCAGTTAGAGGTAGTTTTGTGGGCGGAAACACCTTGTTGATGAGGGAGGTCAGCGGAGAATGGCCAGACTGGTTTGATCTGACAGGAAGGCTATAGTAACTCAAATAACCACTCTTTACAACCGTGGTGAGCAGAAAAGCATCTCAGAACACATAATATGTTGAAGCTTGAGGTGGATTGGCTACAACAGCAGATGACTTTGTCTGTCAACCAAGAACAGGATGTGATCTTCAGTTGTCCATTACATGATTGGCTGATTGATTGGATAACTGCATGAATGGCGTACACGTGTGACCAATAAAGTAGCCAGTGAGTGTTTATTATGGTCGAGCCGCCACTGATTGTTATGCTGTGCCAAACAACTCATATACGAATAAGAATTACTTAATGGATCTCAGCTAGGTGTGTGGATTAGGTTTGAGCTTTAAATCTGTAAGAACAGGGGCGGTTAACAATAACTGGGCAATAAGGAGGATTTGTGTTAAACAGGTAGGACTACAGGAAATCTTTATTTGATGCTTATATGGGAGAATTGATAAGCACCTAGCACATACTTCTTCCCAGTGAATCACAACAAGTGGCTCGGCTCACCAAAAAAGAGCCGACTCTTTCGTCTCACAATAGTTGTCGTTCTTTGCCTGACTCACTCTAGTGAGTCGGTTCACTCAAAAGATCCAGTTCAAAGAGTCGACTCATTCGCTAATGATAAATAGCTGGTAGCTGCCTGGCTAACTGTTAGCGCACGATGGGATATTGTTGTCTGTTAATTCAGCATGTTATTAAGCTATAACATGATAAAGGATTTGCTGTCTCGGTATTCAAGAGCATTTATTTGTTAATATTCTCGACTGGTTTGCTTTCTCTGTGGTGACTAAAGGTCCGACAACTTCACTAGCTAGCAGGCTAACTAATGGCGGCTAACTAGCTAGCTACACCGAGGTCCAACCTGGTGGTTATTGTGTACACGCAAAGGTAAACTTGTTTTGCTTTAGAGCTACCTTTTGTACAAATAAAGAACAACACACGGGTATTTTAGCTAGGTTAGTTAGGTAGGACAGTGAGGTTAGCTAGGTAGCTAGCTAGCTAACTAGCTCATATTGTAGCATAGGTTGCTAGGTAACCTGTCGACCGCTAGACATGTTAGCCAGCGTGCTAATTACCTCAGGAAAAAAATATATATAATATAATTTCTCACTAAGTGCGTTGTTCTGCGAGTAAATATTGATTGTAAGTTTGTGAAAAATGTAGGATAGGAGGCACTAATCATTTTTTTGCTAATGTAGAGTTAGCCTTAGTTAGCTAGCCTTAATGCCGTCTGTGTTATGACTTTTTGAATTCCGGGTTTATTAAGACATTAAGGGAAGCTAATGGCTACATGCCTCCACTCCATGGTTGATTATTTTCCTATAAATGCATGACACTAAGTGTTTTATTCCTTAGTCCATGTGTTATCATTAATTTTTTCCACTTAAATTAGAAGCAGGCGACTATTACTTGATATTATATTCTAATACTATTATAAGTATTATGTTAAAACATTGTATAACATTGACTTTGGCTTAATTCCAGTAAACATTTTTTAATAACTGGTGGATTCTGGGATACCCGTCATGCCCAGTCCAAGCTCTTTCAAGGGAAGCTTTGTGAGTTTTGGAAAAAAAGAAAAAAAAAAGCTCAGTATTATGTTTATAATTTAACAGAATTGTAACTCTTCATCTTGCTCAGATCATGGACTTCCCGGGACACTTTGAGCAGATCTTCCAGCAGCTGAACTACCAGCGTGTCCACGGGCAGCTGTGTGACTGCGTGATTGTGGTGGGCAGCCGGCATTTTAAAGCTCACCGTGCCGTCCTGGCCGCGTGCAGTACGCACTTCCGGGCGCTGTTTAGTGTCTCCGAGGGTGACGGTAGCGTGAGTGTTATCCGGCTGGATTCAGAGGTGGTGACGGCCGAGGCGTTCTCAGTGCTCATGGACATGATGTACACTTCCACGCTGACTCTGGGAGAGAGCAACGTCATGGACGTGTTACTGGCTGCGTCTCATTTGCATTTAAATACGGTAGTGAAGGCTTGTAAGCATTATCTGAACACGCGGACTTTGCCTAAGTCGCCTCTTAGTGAACGCGGGAATCAACGTGTCGAGCAGCAGCAGCTGAACAATGGCTCTAACTCACGCCTCCAGCGCTCGTTCCTCTTGCAGCAACTCGGCTTAAGCGTCGTTAGCTCCGCCCTTAACGAAGAAACCGAGGAGGAAGGGGCCGTAGCTAGTCGAGGGGCGGGGTCAGTTTCAGGAAGTGGACTGCTAGAACAACGTGACTCTTTCTACTCGCAACGCCGCTTGCAGAAGCGCAAGCAGACGTTTTCTCTGATTCGCTCAGAGGCAGAAAGCCCACGGCAGAGGCCACGCCTCCCGTCACAAGCCCAGGGCATCGTGGAAGATTGTGGAGAGGGAGGAGCTAGAGGGGAGGAGCTTCTGTCCCCGGACTCGCACAGCAAAACCATAGATGAGGATTCCAAACTGGACGTAGTGGTGATTGCAGCGGACGAGAGAGAAGAGTACAGAAGGGCGGCGGCGCAAGAGGACGTGCAGCTGCCCAGCCAATCAGACGGCGGCAGAGGGAGCAGGGCGGAGCCTCTACTGCTGCCGCACAAGGAGGAATATCCAGACGGCGATGGTGTTCAGGTGAAAGGTGGAGGTGAGGAAGAAGCACAGCGTATGCAGGTGGTGGTAAAGAGCGAGCCGATCAGCTCACCTGAACCCGCAGACGAGACCAGTGATGTCACGTCACAGGCTGAGGGCAGCGACCAGGTAAGTATTAAGTGTAACATAGTGAATGTCTGTGCATATTCCACCACACTGTATATCCACAACTGATCACTGAACCCTTAAAAGCAAGCGCATATGTACTGTCTCCGAGTCCAAATGATTGTTTCACAGAAAATAATTAATGTACGGAAATATTACATGACATTCCTCTTACTTTTCTGCTGTCACAAAGGAGGGGAAAAACACATTAATGGAGAAGTCAATTTCTTTAGAATTATAAAATCTGTGTGTGTTTGTATGCGTATGTGTATTGAAGGAGTATCTTCTCCTGTTAATAGTGACCACTTCACTCATTTGAGATTTGAGGGGGTGGTCTCATGACTTTCACTGAAAATAAGTGACGTCTGTACATTTTGTCATGTCACATTGCTGCTGCTGTGATCTCAGAGCTCAGGAGGAGCAAAACCTGCACCTAATTTGAGATTTACTTTGGTAATAGTCTCAAAATACCAAAGTTACCGAAGTAACTCGCGTCTCAAGCGGAGAACGTCACAATATCATATGATTTCTCCTCAGTTTAAAGCTCAGTGGATGGTTGACTGCATGCGGCAGGTGTTGGTGCTCACGGGCCCAGATGTAAAAATGGCGTTGAAACGGCTCCAGACATCACAAGGGAAAAACAGGACGCTTAAAAATACAGATCCCCCTTAACCGCATACATCCGTGCCTTCAGCTTGGCATGACCATACCAGCCATCGCCAAGAAATTTGGAGTTTTCATAAGAGCTATGTGGAGACGCATGGATGAAATGGATTGTGAGGTAAAATACAAGTTTGCCCTAGATGTACTGGACAAGTCTAGGGCCTTAGTCATGACCACCACTGTTAAGTCCAAGATCGAGTCGAGGTCGAGGCCAAGACATGATCGAGAATAAAAAAAAAACCCATCAAATCCATTTTGACAAAGCCTTCTACTTCGACTAGTTGGCTTAATTTGTGTATTGCGCTGTTTTTGAGAAGAAGGAATTACTTCTTGTGAAACTTCTTGTTCATACAGAAAGAATAGAACAGGAACCTCGTCATCGTCTCTTCACTCGACTGATCTCTCTTCACGCTATCGTCAGTGAGGAAATAATCGCTGATTCGTTCACTCACTTCTGTTCTGCTCTACGCAGAGAGTGAAAGCGCTCTTCTCTGTTTTGGCACGGATCTCGGCCATTTTGACAACAGCCGGTATCAGACTACAAACAGGCATACGTGTGTCTGTTTCTCTTTGACTCGTAGCTATCCAAAAATGCGTAATGTTCACTGTATGAGGAAATCCCTCCTAGCTAGTAGTGTTTCAGCCATCTTTAGTCACACTGACTGTTTTTTTTACCGACGTGTTTGTTAAACTGGCTTGTTACACAACATGATCTCAGAATGTAGCCTAAATAAAAGCTACACAGTTTTGGTGAAATATATATAGCCGCTTTTTAGTCACTCACGGTGAAAACCGATGGATTTCCCAGACCTCCACACGAGTCACTGGGACAGGCCCTTCTTTAGGTCAAATACAACAAGGTCTTGTCTTACAGCAGGTATTTATTTTACTCCCCAGAGCACAGGCTTAAAGCATCACGGAAACGCACTGACCCTCAAGTTGTGCTGGAACAACGAGACACTCTAACCTTCAAGGTGTGCTGAACCTCACTCTCTCTCCGACACCGATAGTACAGATGTATGGTGTCTCTGAAGAGCGACAAAGGAAGTACGAACAGGCATGCACTTCCTAGAGACCTCCCTGACGACGTGACATGCCCTTGTTTCCTTTACAAACTGGTTAGGTAAAATATCTGTTCACTATACTGTGCACATTGACTAGAGGAATGAATGTGTACTTTTTTTGTCGATTTGTTATTCAGTTTATCAGTGTTTGAGAATATAACTGATAAAAGTACACAAAGATCAGGGTACTAGTTTACTCAACTGGTGAAGTCATGAATGCCTTAATGACTTTGAGTGCCCTTTGTTCACAAAATCTCAAATCCTTTCTCGATTTTTCAGGATGTGTTTCAGCATCTGGGTATGGAACTCTTTAGCATGACCACATCAGAGATTAATGTGGCTTCTTTGTGCACTTGATTTCTCCCTTCAAGCTTTGACAGGACAGAGAAGTATCATATATCATGTAATATTTCTGTCAAATAAACAGGATGCAAATGACATGCATACAATCACCTACATATGCATGTGTGCTTGCTTTAAAGGGTTCGCATAATGTGATCAGCTGCGAATATACGCTGTGGCTGAATATACGTAAAAGCGCATGTGTTATGTACACAACACAATATCTTTATATAGATACAGTTAGTAAGAGGAACTGGAGGATGTCAGAGCTCAGAGTAAGTGGAAGAAACTCCTACAACTACATTCCTGAATATGGCTTAGGGCTATGATTGGACAGTGAGTGCGTTTCAGTGTGGCACGACTGCAACACACTGATGAAATGCAATGCCGAGGGTTGGATTCCATTCACTTCTGACACAAATTCAGATGTTAGATGTTAGAGTAATACAGCGAATGCTTTTAGAAGTCTAAAACCTTTTTAACTCTGGTTCCTATAATGTTAAATTTTTCATGATTGTGTTTCCTGAACATTTCAAAATTGAATGTCTTTCGTTCAAATCAGGTGGAGGCCGTGGGAGAGAAGCTGGGACTGAGTCCCGAAGGCAGTGAGCACAGCTTCAGTGACCCTCAGCCCAGCTCCGACATCCTGATCTCAGAAATCAAGGGACCAGTCATAGAAGGAGAGAGAGCGGGTGATACGGGAGGAGGTGTAGACAGAAGAGAAAGAGGAGGGGGCCTCCTGAGCACGATGAGCTTCGACCGCATCTCTGTCCCAAACACCACGACAGGGGAATGCACACTGGACCACGAGCCCCCTCGTTTCCTGTTCGGCTCCGACTCTTCTTCTATGCACCTCCCTCCATCTCAGAACCTCCTCTCGGGGGAGGCGCAGGAGTTTTCCAACATGCGGGCTGACACACTTCTGCTTCAGCCTATGCTTGACGGGATAGCTTCGTCGTCTTCAGAGCAACTGGCGCTGGAGTTTCAGAGAAACATTTGCAGGGGTGGCGCGTATAGATTTCCTCCTTATCGACGCATCGCACCGAAAGCTGCACCAGGAGCCGCTTCGATGCTGGACTCTGCTTCCTCGTCCTCCGCTTCCTCATCAATGCTTGTAAACGGTGCTAATTTCGACGGTTCTAGCCAACGAGGAAGCAACTCAAACTTGAATCCTCTGCCCCAGTTGACCCGAGCGTCAGCAGACGTGCTGTCCAAGTGTAAGAAGGCGCTCTCGGAGCATAACGTGCTGGTGGTCGAAGGAGCGCGCAAATACGCGTGTAAAATCTGCTGTAAGACCTTCCTGACTTTAACAGACTGCAAGAAGCACATCCGAGTTCACACGGGCGAGAAGCCTTACGCATGCCTGAAGTGTGGCAAGCGCTTCAGCCAATCCAGTCACCTGTACAAACACTCGAAAACCACCTGCCTCCGGTGGCAGAACAGCACCATGCCGACCGGACTGCTTTAAATCAAACACGCGTTCGTGAATATTAAACACACCTCCGCACTGTGTTCCTGCTCTGGACTGCTGAAAATACACCTGCGTGTGATGCAGCCTCTAACACACACGGACAATATGGAGTATTCGTTTTAACGCTGCTCTAAACACAAACACACTCCTCCTCAAGAAACTAAGCACGGAAGTGTATTTGCCAAATTAGATTTTATATTACTGTTATCAATAACGTTTCACAAGTGATGGCACTAGAGATTGCTCTAACGCCATGTGATTATTACATTTAAGCTGAATTTGTGAAGAAGTGGCAAAGCCACCTCGTGCTCAGAGGTCATAACTGGATAGATGTGCGGTCTACTGTGACGACGACGGAGAATACTTCTGCTAAACACTGCAGTTAGAGCTGAAGGAAAGGGCATAAACACCATAATGAGATCAACTTCTCTTCATTTCACAACATCGAACCCAAAAGTCCGTTTGGAACACGGCATATTTGAAGTCGATGAATTGTAAAAGACCAATTTAATTGAACTGACTTGGCGCAGGAGGAATAGTGAGCGCATCGGATCAGTATCTGAAGCTAAAAAAAAGCAGTCCGTGAACTTGCTTCATGTTAAGAGTTTCCATCCACCTGTTTTATTCCATTTTTTTTTTTATAAGTATGAAAACAGAAAACAGAACACTAAAAAAAAATTGTACAGAATTCAAAAAAAAAAATTCACTTAGAGGCCACTTAGACCTATAACGTTTCTATTTTCCTATAACTGCACACCCCTAAGTGTTTTATACCACATGATTGCCAACGATTATAATATTTTATTTATTGCAGAACATCATGCTACTGTTTATAGTTACAGTTAATGCTGTGGAATGTCTAGGATACAAGTTAGTTCCTGTTATCACTTACGTTATAGCAGCTATAAACTGTCGTTCCCTCAGCAGCCTCTCTATCTCTCTCTCTTAAAGTTAATAAGACAAACAATGCAGCTTGAAACTATATGAACAGTAACGTATAAGAACGAGCAGATTAATATCAACCTGTGATATGAATTATAGCTGGAACTACTGTTAGATCTGCTGTTAAAGAAAATTAATCAACACCTTCTGACCAATCAGAATCAAGAATTAAGCAGCGCTGTGATGTACATATTGTTGTTTCATCAATAAAATTAATGCGCTCCTTTCCGTCCTCACTTCAATTCCTCCCTCTTTCCTTCATTTATTCTCCCCTTCCTTCCTTCCTTCCTTCCTCCTGCTCTTCCTCATTTCCTCCTTTCCTTACTCCTGTACTCCCTCCCTCCTTTTCTTACTTTCTCTCCTCTTCCTTTCCTCACTTCTTCCTCCCTCCCTTCTTCCCTCACTCCCTCCTTTCCTCCCTTCCTTTCTTCTTTCCTTCCTCCCTGCCTCTATTTTTCTGCACAGTGTTGATTAATTTTCTGTAACAGCGGCTCTGACAGTAGTTCCAGCTGCAGAGTGAATCACAGGTTTATATTAATATGCTCCTAATACATAATTGTTTATAATAGTAACAGCATTTGGATGGAAACATTATAAGTAGCAAGTAACCCTTGAGCAAAAAAATGGCTCAAAAGTAAACGCACCATTGGTGTGACGGTAAAAAAGCAGTAGTGGTAGCGCAGAAGGCTTTCTCAAACCAAAGTCATGCTCTTCTCTTCCTGCATCAGTCAGACTGATGCTTGTTGTTTGTTCGCTTGTAGTCGTGAACTGTGTTGTGATCTCTCTGGAAATATTTCTGAACTTGCAGTCGTCCGGAGAGATGCGTGCTGTACTGTAATCGTTTCTGCTTCCTAGATGTTTGCATCTGTGCAGTGTACATGAGCATTTGTTCATTTTAAAGGGCTAAATGAATGAACATGCGAAAAAGAAAAGCTGAAAGTGAAGCTCAAACTCCATTTTCCTCATCATGTCTTCTACAGAAACTGTGCCACGGTGTAAAAATTCACCTTTGCACCTTCAACCGTTGTGGCTTTAACGTCATTTCTCCAGAAGTGACATGAAAAGATGAAACGATGTTTTAAATGTTTGTGTTTTGTTGTTTTCATGTTAAAAAAGTACAGTTGTTGTTGGTTTTTTTTTTTAATATATTCCTGTGATGGTGAGTAACGGAGAAGTGTTCATGTCTTATATGATGTTAATAATAAGCTAGTGAGAGAACAGGTGTGCATTCATTGGTGCTTCATTGTTTGAGGTTTTGTTTTTTTTGCCAGGATTTGAAGAATCTGAAGACTCTGTCTCGTCCTCACTGAGCTCGTGTTCACAGTAAACGCTGTTAAAAGAGAAGGATGTTGGAGCGGAGTGCAGGATCGATCAGCCTGCTGACTGACAGAGTAAATATCTTAACGAGGCTTTAGCTGTGGTGTGGATGACAAGAAACACCAAAAGAAAGATCTGTTTAGTTTTTGTGCACTTACTGTTACGTTCATCACATGTAAGATGTAGCTCTGAATTAAAACACCTCTTACATATGTGCAGTTCATCCAGCCTTTATCCCTCTTTATCTCTCTTTATCTCTCTTCTCACCTTTCTTTCTTTCTCTTTACATTTCTCATATTTCTTTCTTTCTTCCATTTATTTATTTATTTATTTATTTTTTTATTTTCATTTCCCATGTTTGTAATTGTTTATAAGAAAGAATTGTTTTTATTTCTTTCTTTCTATCTATCTATCTATCTATCTATCTATCTATCTATCCTTTTTTGTTTCTCTTTTTATTTTCATTCATTCATTCATTCACTCCATTTCCATTCTTGTGGTTTTTGTTTCTTTTGTTTTGTTCATTTCTTGTTTCATTTTATTTTTCTCTTCGTCTTTATTTATATATATTTATATATTTGTTTGTTTTCTATTCCCATTTCTCATGTTCATTCGTTTGTTCTTTTTTCTGTACTTTCTTCATTTTATTTTTCTCTTTATGTATGTATGAATTTATTTATTTATGTAATTTTGGTTTCTTCTTTCTGTTTTCTCATGACTTTCGTTCTTTTTGTCCATTTTCTCTTTACATTTATCACCTTTCTTTCTGTACTTCTTTTTTATATTTATGGAAAGTGTAGCTCTGAAATTTAAGAAGCTCTTACACGTTTGCAGTTGCTTTTTTTTTTTTCCCTCCATCACAGCGTCTGGCCGTGTGTTACTGCGTTGTATATCTGTAACCTTAGGTACTGGAACTGTAACGCGCAGGACGATACTAGAGTTTACACTGTTCATATCATGGGATCTGCCTCCAACGTCACATTTACAAACACATTAAACCAAATGTTCAGTGTTTAACATGTTTAACGATGTCTGTGTGGTCAAAATGATTGATTTATTCATTTCTCAACAGTGTCAGCAGTGCTAATGAGTGGGTTCTGAATCAGGTTCTACAGCTGAAGCTCCTTTGGCATGGGATCTCCTCTGAGTCCAGCGAGCAGGTTGTTAGCGGCGAGAGCAGACATGGCGTTACGCGTAGTGTATGAGGCACTGGCGATGTGTGGCAGGATCACTAAACACATTAACACACACACAAAGCAAGATTATGATCACACACTGTGCATGAAACATTTAGAGTTGTCTAAAACATCACCTAAAGCACTGCGCATATGACGTGTTCATGTTCAGTCACTTGCTAATGGAATATTGTAGTTAAACACACACACACACACACACACACACGCTGGAGCTCACCGCAGTTTTTGAGTGTAAAGAGCGGGTGGTTAGTGGGTAAGGGTTCTGGCGTGGTGACGTCAAGTCCAGCTCCAGCGATCTGGCCTGAAGATAACGCTGCATACAGGTCCTCCTGGTTCACCACACCTCCTCTATTCAGCACACACACAGCCTCATTTACTATATAAATCTTTTAGTAGAGTTGCGTGTAAATGTTTTTGTAGATCAAACTGAACTCAAAACTCCCGTCAGATTTACAAAAGTTTCAGTAACACTGATTTTCTTCATACTCGTGTGCGTACGTTGATGAATTAGCCAGGGCACAGCTGATTTGCGTTTAGTAACGCCCACAAACTTCCACAAAAGGCAAAGCTCACAGCGAGCTGAAAACAACATGACGACTAAATGTTAAAAGGGCACTTTGGAATTTCTGCCCCTGTTTTATTCCTTACTTTTAGATCATACAGATGTGTAAGTGCTTGTCTAGCTCATGTTTGATGATGTCATCAGCCTCGCCTATGAGTAGCCGAGTGCTTCCCTAGTGTGTACCTGCTGGTGTTGATGAAAATGGATGTGTTCTTCATCTTGGCGAAAAGGTTCTTGTTACAGATGCCCTGAGTGTTTGGAGTTAGAGCGCAGCACACTGCCAGGAAATCAGACTGTCTGGCCAACTCATCCATGGACACTACACACACACACACACACGTCAGTATCACAAAAATGGCCAGTCCCAATTTTTGGACTGGTCTTTTTCAGTATCTAATTACCTGGATCTGTGTCAGGTGTGTATGACTAAATACAAATTCCTCCTGCCCTCTTGGTGAATTGTAATGAATTACATCAAATTAAAATAAGAAGGAAGATCTGAGAGCTCTCTTTACCGTACTCTGCCTGGATGGCCTCTGCCAGCTCCGGTCTTGGCGCCACATCTGTGTAGATGAATTTTTTCACCTTAAAGGGCTTCAGACGCTCAGCGATGGCCACTCCTGACACGCACACACACATTACACACTTTATTAATACAGCATGCTAGTACTTCTCACTGTATCTGCATGATTTTATGCATTACTCTGCTGCCAAATGATTGGCTCTCTGCGTACTGTCATGAATGAGCAGGTGTACAGGTGTTCCTATTAAAGTGGCCGGTGAGCATGTGCTTGAATAAGAGGTGACTCACCGATCCTTCCAAGTCCAAGGATGCCGACTGTACTGTTGGCCAACTCGTAACCACACAACCACAGAGTTCTCCATGTTCCCCAGCCACCACTACACACACACAATAAAAGTGGTAGTGCTTAAGGGTTTGAGAAAGTGAACACTAACTGGCACTGGAGACTCATTCCAAAAATGCTAAATAAACACCTCCATATAGAAAACACCATATCAGCTAGTAAAAGCATTCATGTTTAAGTTGTTACTATAAACAACCTTGCAGCTGGAACTACTCAGATACTGTTATAGAAAATTTTATCAACACCACCTGACCAATAAGAATCGAGAATTCAGCACCACTGTGGTCTAAATAGAATATACAGTAAGTAACAGCTTATATACAGTACATTTTCAAATGCATATAGGGCATTGTGTCACATCAAATTTACTCCTGAGCTTGAAAATTAAAGATTAATCTAGAGTTGATCTAGTGTACGAATCAAAATCTATTCCTGTGTGTGTATGTGTGTCTCATTGTGCACGGCTGCTCTTGCTTGTTTAAGTCTCCATGATGTGCTTTTAATTATATTTTACTGTCTGCCTTTGTTTTGGTTTAGCTCCAGTCTGTCCTGTCATTGGTCTGTTACTGACTGTGTTCACCTGTTCCATGTTTGATCCTTGACTAGTTCATGTGTTTAAGCATAAGTTTAAGTACATAAACTTAATGTATTTGCGAAGTCTTGCCAACTGTTTTGGTGTTTTGAGTGTCTTGTGTTCAAGAGTGTAATTGTGTGTGTGTGTGTGTGTGTGTGAGAGAGAGAGAGAGAGAGAGAGAGAGAGAGATAGTACGTTTTGGCTTCATGCGTAGCCTCGATAAGTCTTCGTGAGGTAGCGAGGAGAAGGGCAACAGTCAGCTCAGCCACCGCGTCAGTCAGTACTTCTGGAGTGTATCCTACATGGATTCCTCTAAAAGTTAGCAAAATAACATTAGACATGAAATGAAGCATGTGTAGTTGATCGACAAGATTATGCATATAAATAATACAAACATTATCATCCATTCATAGAAAAACACATGAATGAGCTGACCTTTTCTTTAGCTCGTCCAGTGAAAGATGATCAAACCCGACTGACATAGTGCTAACCACCTTTAGGTTTGGACCTGCATGCAACAAAACACACATTTCAACTATGCAACTTTTCTGTCTTATAGAGCATTGTGATTGCCTGAGAGCTTTAGCGTCAGACCTGCAGCATCCAACAATTCAGCGTCGATCTTCTCGGTGAGGACGCAGAGCAGCCCGTCGCAACCTTTCACCTTTTTCAGCAGCTCCTGCCGCGGAACGGGGTCGTCCGAGTCCCAAAGCTCAATCTGCACTCTGGGACGAGGAAAGACAGAGGAGATGGAAGTTATGCTGAATCAAGTGGCTCCATACCCCCTATATTTCAAATAATGGTGAGTCTCAGAACCCCTTAGGTCCAGCCAGTTCGCTCTAGTTATCTATCTAGGAGTATGAGTTAGTGGTCATACACTCTGGTGGACTACACACTCTTCGGGTTGTCCCTCTGGGGGAACCTTTAAAGGTTCTATGTGGAACCCTGTAGAAGTGTGTTTCTATCTGAATACTAGAATCCTTTCAGGAAGCTAAGAACCTTTAAGTACACAAAGAACCCCTTAAAGAACCATTTTTCTAAAAGCTAATTCACAGTGGACACGTCGCATCATGACCTCAAGCAATTCCATTTTGATCCACTCCGGCTGTGTCAGAGACGCGTTAGAGGTGGGTCAAATTCAAGCTTGACATCGGCTTATGATATTGGAAGTAACCTGAGGAGTCACCAGAACTTACTGTCCAGATTTGCGCAGGATGTCCAGTCCCTGCGGCGGCACTTTACGGGAGACGTACACGCGCGGTAACGTGGCCATGGCACACTGCGTTCCTCTGAGCCCGAGCGCAACCTGCCGAACTGCTGCTCTGCTGCACCACATCCTGAACACACTAAAATACACCGAAACACACAAACCCCCGCTGCCGAAGTCCCCTTTACACTTTACACACACAGGGGACTTTGGAACCCGACCGAAATTCAGGGGGAGTGTGTGTTGTTTTTGGACAGGAGCTGACGGAGGGGAGGTGACAGACGCTCAGCACTTTGGGCCAATATGAGCTAAGGATAGACAACAAAAAGCTCACTATCAGACATGCAGTGCACTATGTGGAGTAGAGTACAGGGTACATTGTTTCATATGTATAGAAAGAGAGTGGGGAAACATTTGGGACATGGCCGCTGTGATCCAGAATAATCACATTTCACATACAAGTAACATGATCACATGCTGAAGGTGCATTTGATCATGTAACGTCCTGAAACTGTACCTCGTGTTAATAATATGAAATGTTAAAAATAAAGCAAAAAAAAAAAAACCTAAATATTGTACATGTAATACAACTTGGGTCTGTCTTATCAGAGGTAATCATATGAAGTAAATGTTTGACTAGTCTGACAAACAAGGGCACGTGAGCACACAAACACACACACACATTTGTCTTACTTTCCTTATGAGGACCTTCCATGTTATGACATAATTAATAATACAGTTAATTAATGTTATATCTACACCTAAATCTAATCTAACCTTGACCTCAGTAATGAGAAGGAAATGTTCTGGCTCTGTAAGATTTTTTTTTTTCCTGGCGAGGACCATCCTTTTCATTTTTCTTCCTTCCTTCCTTACTTTATCTAACTCAGGGGTCAACCTTTTTTTTTTTTCCAGCCCAGAACCTCCTTAACTGTACACTCTCGGAAATAAAGGTACCAAACTGTCCCTTTAGTATTTTTTACTGTGTATCTTTTACCTGGGGAAGGTGCATGTGGTGTAACCAAAAAAAACAAAAACAAAAAAACCCATAGGCTCCCTGGACCTCACTTTGAGAACCACTGCTGGAGCCAATTTCCCCCTCTTTCTGTCTTTCTTTTTTGTTTAATTACTCTCTTAATGTTTTCTTGTCTTTCATTTCTTTTCTTTCTCACCCCTCCATCATCACTCCCATACTTTTTGTATGCAGTTCAGTGTTTTCCTAAAGAAAGAAACACGTTTAATGTTGTTATTTATTTGTATTTTGTGGCTTTCTCACTCCTCCAGGTCAGCAGGTGGCGCAGTGACGCCTTTTCAGCTCGCGAGCCACTGAATGAACAAACCGTAGAAGAAGTGGACGCTTTTTGGTCCCTCGCGCACACTGACGGGTAACGTCAACTTACTTTAAACTCATTTATTTGTCGTTTTGGTCGTTTTGCTGTTTTTAGCGTCAATAAAAGGTTTATGACTCGCCACTATTTCCGGAAACAGCTGCACACAGAAGCAGCTACCCGCTTTCTTAATCAGCACCCAGGCCGGTAATGTGTAAACGCTAGCCGGTTAAGCTAATGACACTCTGAGTAAGCGGCTTTTCATCCTACCTGCATTCGGTCAAGTCCCGCCCCCTGCGCTGTGATTGGTTGCTAGATTATTGGCAGCAAGAGCGCACTGAGCTGTCAAATCAGCTGCGTGGGAGAGTAAAGAACGCACCAATCACAGCGCGAGGCTCGGGATTTGTCGCTAAACGGATGGGAAATGACTAAGGCATCTAGATATGAGTCAGTTAGCCGTGGCTAGCTCAATGAAGTGAACTGAAAACAAGTCAGGCACAGTCAGCTCTCTATAATTAGGAATGTTTATTCACTTTGCCTGGAAGTAAAAGAGAGTGCTCTGACATGCTAGCTAGCAAACAAGCTGGGAGAATTAATGTGTCAAATCTCAGCAAAAAAGTAAACACAGTGATTTAAACCAGTTTCATGATGGTCTTGTATCAGGGTGGGACGGTTTGAACGCTTCACGGTATGAAAACCGAGTGTAAAAAATATCACGGTATCACGGTATTAAATTATTATAAATGCATACAATCCAAAGGAAACAAAAAGACCAAATCCTTTCAGTGCGCTTCTTTCTTTGAAAGGTATATGTGAGAACGACTTTTCGTTCCTTTCGTAAAAATCTCGTATGAACGGTTTCATCGTCGAGCCGTTGATAGATTATTAACCCACACACACACACAGCCGGAACTGGATATATCACAGTCATGTTATGTCATGTTACGGTGCCTATATGCAGTAATCTAATTGTATTTATATTTGTTCATATCGTGCAGCCTGAACAGCAAGAACAAGGCGTCCCCTCTCCCCCCATCCAACATGGCCGACCCAATGGAGATAGACGATTCACTGTACAGGTAAGAATTGAAATCAAGGTCTGAAATCAAGGTATGAAATATGTACCAGCTACCCGTCCAAGTGGGAGAAGGCTATCACGTGCTTCCTCGGAGACTCGTGAACCTCATCTATTTGGACTGCTGCTCATGATGTGTGACTGAGAGGAAAGCGCTATCTGCCTCCTTCCGCATACATGAGCTGACAGACGCCCATGATTGGCTCGTGTCACTGTGATTGACAGAGGACAGAGAGTGAGAGAGAGAGAGTATGTCACCCTTCCTTCCCTGAAAGCATGGCCGATTTTGCTCTCTTATACTCCGCATTACGATTCGACCTCGCGATCTCCACATGAAGGCTTTTCCGTTGCGTCACTCTGGAGCCAAACCCTCCGATATCTGTAGTGATTACTACAGACAAGAGTTTCTTTACCTGTCCCTTAACTCTCATGCAGATTCATAACTACAACAATTTCACACAAAGTGTGCAGCTTTCCAACCCTGGAGTGACACAGTGAAAGAAAAGTGAAAGAGTAATTCCTGGTCCTTAGACTCTCCTTAATGCAGTGAAGCACTTCAGTGTTTAATTTGACTGATAATGATGATAATTATCTCTGAAAGAATGAATTAAACAAATATGGCTGTTCTTTTGCTCATACCTGTGATTGAAGAATTCCTGAACGGTTTCTTTAACAAATAGATTTTGCACAAATCTTTATCGATGAAGTTCCAAAAGTTAAAGAGGTTGGTGCTACTCTGTTTGTTTACAGTGATGCTGTGTTTATTACGTTAAAAAAAAACTCTGCTTTCCAAGGGGAAAAAAAAAGAAGAAGTGGCTTTGTTCACAGTGAACAAAAATACACAGGTTTAAATGCTTTCCGTAGGAATAAAACACCTGGGGGTGTGTTGTTACAGGAAAATAACCAACGACAACATGGTGTGATGCGTCCCAATGTGAAGAGTTGTCACTTCTACCACCCTGAAGTTGATTATTTTCCAATAACAGCATTGTATTAGAATGAGCACTGTGCTAAAATATTCATTATAGACCTAAGCCTACATGACGCTGCGGATAGAGATTAGTTTGAGTTTTCCTCCACTCATGTGTGTGTATACTGAACAGGAGTGAATGTCTGCTGATTCTTGCTCTCTCTCTCTCTCTCTCTCTCTCTCTCTCTCTCTCTCTGTGTGTGTGTGTGTGTGTGTGTGTGTGTGTGTGTGTGTGTGTAGTCGGCAGAGGTATGTCCTGGGAGACAGTGCCATGCAGCAGATGGCCCAGTCCTCTGTATTCTTGAGTGGAATGGGGGCCGTGGGTGTGGAAGTAGGTGAGTAAACACACACTCGTTAGATAGACCGTCTCTTCTGCTACGGGTTCCACCACTTTCCTAGAGACTAAAAAAAGTATTTGCCCTCTTACAGCTAAAAACATCGTCCTTGCTGGAGTGAAGGTAAGAGAGAACTTCCTAGTTCATGAAGATTAAATGCTGGATATTTGCCTGTTGAGGAAGTGTTGAGTGTGCAGTGTTTTTGAAAGCTGTGTGTGTGTGTGTGTGCGCAGACAGTCACGTTGCATGACAGTAAGCAGTGCGATGTCTGGGATCTGGGCACTAACTTCTTTATCCGAGAGGAGGACGTTCAGAGCCGGAAGAAAAGGTTTAACATTTCACACACTGACGTCAGGGTTGTGGCGATATCTGAAAAAAAAATTATAATTATTCATGCATAATTAGAACAGAAACACATAAACAATAGTTTTCCTACTTATTTCATTTATAAACAAACATTTTATTCAAAAATGAAGAAATGATTTGTTGATAACCCTCAGATGGAAACCTGAATTTGTGATACTTATGAAATCTCTGTCAGCTCCTGTCTCTCACTCTCTCTCTCTCTGTCTCTGTGTCTCTGTCTCATCCCTTCATCTCTCTCTCTCTTTCTCTCTCTCTCTCTCTCTCTCTCTCTCTCTCTCTCTCTCTGTCTCATCCCTTCGTCTCTCTCTCTCTCTCTCTCTCTCTCTCAGGGTGGAGGCCGTGCACTCCCGGGTGGCTGAGTTAAACCCGTATGTTCAGGTCAGCGTATCGAGTGTGGCCCTGAACGACTCCACTGATCTCAGCTTCCTGCTTAACTTCCAGGTTTGTCTCAGCTCACACACTCACACTCGTACAAATAAATAATCATGATTAACTTTTTTTGGGGTTCTCTTTTTATTAACCCTTTTAGGATTGTCATACATGATCATGTGTGTGTGTGTGTGTGTGTGTTTGTTTTCTGTCCGCAGTGTGTTGTGCTAACGGAGACGAACCTGAGCTTGCAGAAGAGGATCAACCGTTTCTGTCACTCTCAACAGCCTCCGATTAAAGTACAGAAATAATTTCTTAAAACTACAGATAGATGACATAGTACAGGATTTTGTTTCATTATGTTGCCATGGTGACAGGGAGTGAGATTTATAAGATGTCATTGTGTTTTGTGTTAGTTTATTAGCTGTGATGTGTTGGGGATCTGTTCTCGAGTGTTCTGCGATTTCGGTGAGAGCTTCGAGGTGTCGGACCCGACGGGGGAGGAGCCTAAAGAGCTTTTCATTCAGAATATCAGCCAGGTACTCGCGTCCGACCGCAACACACATCATCCTTAAACACCTTTCTCTTTTCACGTAATTGCTTTATAGTTCAAAATGATTATTACAGGACTTACACCTGGTCCTTATGCTGCGTTCATGACAACTGGGAATTTTCCAACTCGGAACCTCCTGCTTAATTTATTTTTAAAGTGGATGGGATAATTCACTGTTAATAGCACTGAAAATGACATGAAGTCATGTTGAAGTGACACCACGGAATGTCGGAGAAGTCTGAGCTCTCGGAAAACTCTTGACTTTCCAAGTAGGAATTATAAGTCGGAGAGCCGTTCGAACAGATCTCTCCTACTGGGATGTTGGAAACTTCCCAGCTCCCACTTGGTCGTGAACGCAGCAGACAAATTAACCATGATGTCACTGATCTCACTCACGTGAAAACAGTAACACAAGCTCGTTAGCTAGTCAGAAGGGGTGGGCGATGTGATAAAAATATCATATTACAGATACCTGAAGACATATGATACACAACACGTATCGCGATATATAGGATTGCAAATAGTAGTGTTGCATTTTAAAAAAAAACAGTTGAATGATGCTTTTATTTAATAATCTATTTCCAGTTTGAAATTTTATTTAAAAAACACATTATAAAATATATTACGCAGTATCTCAGAAAAGTTGCGGGATAATTTATCATAATATCATAATATGTTTTATCTAAGCCGCTCTTCTTCTGAATCGCTACACAACAATACACAACAGCAGCCGCAGTGAGAACAGTATTGTGTATCCTGTGACGTTTTGTGACTCGTGTGTTGTGTGCTGTCGATCCAGGAGAACCCCGGTGTGGTGACGTGCATGGACAGCCGCACACACGGCCTTCAGACGGGACAGAGCGTGTGTTTCCGAGAGATCAACGGCATGACCGAGCTCAACAGCACCACGCACCAAATTACAGGTACACACACACACACACACACACACACACACATATACAGAGTCAGAATTTAAACTCAATTATGAATGATCTGAGTTATAAATATGTGGTACAATTCAGCTTATTGGGCAGCTTGTCTGAAATTATTTCCATAACATTGGGACCATCTATAAAATACCTAATGGTATATTCTGGTTTAGTTTTTGTCCTGTTAGTGTTTCCATATTGTTTCCTAAGCTGAAGCCTTTGCAGAAGTACATCCTCACAATAATGTCCCTACGTAGCAATGTTTAACACTGAAACCTTGAAATTCATTTTGTAAATATCTTCCCAGAATTGCTGGAATTGCAAGCGTGCCGTAAAAATACTAGCAAATCCGCAAGTTACATTTAGACTAATGCTTAAAAATGATGATGTCACTTCATGGCACTTGCTAGAGGGTAAAATAATGTCTTCTAATGTGGAATATCACAGGATGCAGATGGATTTAATTGTGTGTGTGTGTGTGTTTGTGTGTGTGTAGTTATCTCTCCGTACAGTTTTGCAATCTGCGATACGTCATCTTTCCAGCCGTATCTCCACGGTGGAATCTTTCGAACGGTCAAGACCCCAAAAACCTACAGCTTCGTACGTGAACCTGATTTATCAGACTGATAATGTCCTGCCTCAGCTGTCCCTTTTTCTGCCAAATGAAGAACTGGAAACTGTAAAAATCAATAGTCTTGTGTGCGTGTGTGTGTGTGTGTGTAGGAGACGATGGAACAACAGTTACACGACCCACAGCTTCTTATTCCAGACTTCAGTAAACCCGAGGTATAAAATAACGTTTAATATGTATAGCGTCTTTTCGAGCTCCAGTGCTGCTTTACAAAATACAAAATACTGAAATTGTGTAGTGTATAAGTGATTCATCATGGAGATGTGGAATTATGTACATTGTGTTAATGATGTTCCAAAACAGGCACCGCTGCAGATCCACGCCATTATGATAGCGCTGGATGTCTTCCAGGAACAACACAACAGACTGCCAAAAATAGGGTAACGATGTTTTATTTATTTATATGTTTTTATTATTATTATTATTTTACCTTTGGTTCTTTGTTTCAGTCTGTGTTTTATTGTCTCTGGTTTGTGTTGCTGCTCTCTGTAGCTGTTTGCAGGATTCGGATCTCTTGCTGAAGATTACCGAGGAGGTCACTGGGACACTTAAAAACAAAGTGAGCTTTTGTTTTTCGTTACACTTTTCACCTGAACAGATTTCAGTATTAACTATAACAACCCTGGTGTATGTTTGCATCTGTATGTGGCCAGGTGAGTGTGAACCCGTCCTTAGTGAGGTGTGTGTCGCGTTGTGCGAGAGGCTGCCTCTCTCCCCTGGCAGCCGCTGTAGGAGGCACCGCTAGTCAGGAAGTGCTGAAGGCTCTTACCGGAAAGTTCACGCCGCTTCAACAGTGGGTAGGTCAAAGGTCAAATTCAGCACCAAGATGTACTGCTATTCTTATGACACATAGATGACACTGTCGTATATAACCCTCTTCACACCTGTTTTTAACAAAAGTGCTTTGGAGTTCACTCAAAGCACTTGCCGAGGTGATCAGGGAACAATACAGCCACAGTTTTGTAGTGGAACAATAAGGAATGCCTGGTCACTATATGGAGCCATTTTAGAAACACACTAACCAATTGTAAGACGTATTTGAGACACACGTTGTAAACGGGCGTCCGTCTGTCTCAGCTGTCCATTTGTGATCAGCTTACCAGATACAACTATTAATACCAGATATAAGCAAAGCATGTTATGCAAGAGAATTTATGTATTTTTTGTCTGTGTGTAGTTTTATCTGGATGCCTTAGAAGTGGTCCAACCCCTCCAGTCTCTTCCTGTAGAGGAGTTTGCACCTAGGTGAGTTTTTTTTTTTGGTGATCTGTCAACCTCGCCCAACTTCACTAGTGCAGAATATCAACCACCTGAACACGGACATGTACAATATGGCAGTGAGTGTGTTAGACTTCCTGTAGGTAGGGGGTTAAATGAACCTGTGCAGTAAAGCTGGTTACTGGACAACATCCCCACATGTCCAAGCACACGCTCAGTCACACAGAACACAGAAGGCTTTTCCAAATAACAGTCCAGATCATTTCTTCCTTCTGTTTCACTTCGGTTCTAGTTGGTAGAGGGTTTGAGGGAGCAGAAACTTATCCAGACACTACATTTATGCGTTTGACCATGTCTCCATGTCTGTTACATAGCAACAGCAAGATATATACATATATATATATATATATATATATATGAAATAATGTATTTCCTCACCCTTCTGTTGCCTACACACTGGCTACAGTATCCAGTCAGTGTAGTTAAAAAGTTAGAAACCCATGCACGAGTGTATTCCTATCATATATCCAGTTCAATCACACTTAGAGTTGTAATATAAACTTATTCTTAACCTTATTTCCTTATTCTTATGAATGATATTCTTAAGAAATCCTTACAAACAGGCTCGTTTGTGTTTCTGTGTGTATGCAGGGGAGATCGTTACGATGCTTTGAGGGCGTGTATCGGCGAGTCCTTTTGTCTGGAGTTGCACAAGCTTCGAGTCTTTATGGTGAGCGAGTCATTGTGTAATACAGCGCCAAGACATTCACGGACCATTCGCAGGACAAGGGCACTAATTTACTCTGGATTAGGATATGAGCTGGACCCTTGTGTGAATACACCAACTGATAACCGTTATTAATTTAATATTAAATTACATTAATATATGTTTATTTATTTATCTGTTTATTTCCGCAGGTGGGCTGTGGAGCTATAGGCTGTGAGATGCTGAAGAATTTTGCACTGCTCGGGGTGGGGTTGACCAGATGCTCAGGGGAGGTAGGGTCAAAGGTCACAGTGTGGAGCCATTGCACAAAGCATTAGTGAAGTTTTTGTTGATATTGTGTTGTTAATGAGCTGTTCCTGTTTGTTGTTTGTCATAGGTTTTCATCACTGATCCAGATCTTATAGAGAAGTCCAACCTCAACCGGCAATTTCTCTTCAGACCTTATCATATACAGGTGCTTCATTCATTCGTTCGTTCGTTCATTCATTCATTCATTCATTTGCTCATTTTCAGATTATTTTTTATTAATACTTTTAATTCTGAAGGTTTTTATATTCATTCATTCATGTTTAAGTTTATTTTCTTTTCAGTCATTCATTTTAAGTGTATTTTTTATAAATTCCTTAATTTTTATTTTTTCATTTTTTTATTTGTTGTACATTAATTCACTCATTCATTTGAAAAAGTCTATTTCTTAATTTTTCAGGTTTATTTTTCATTAATTCCTTTTGTAATTTATTTTTATAAATCATAAATTTATAAATCATGCATTTGTTTTTATTTTAAGTTTATTCATTTTAATGTCTCTTTTGAAGTTTATTTCTCATTTCTAAATTTTTACATTTCCATTGAGTCCTCCTTTATTAAGACTATTATTAATTCGCTTATTTTTATTATATTTTATTTATATTTTTATTATATTTTACAATAATATAGTATACTTATTTTGTTTCGTTTATTAATTTCTTTCATGTTCAAGTTTTTCATTGGTTCCTTTGCTTTTATTTTTATTCATTCATTCATCATAAAGTTTTTATTCTTCATTTTTGTTTAATCATTTATGTTTAAGTTTAGTTTCCATTCATTCATTCATTTTTAAGTTTTTAATTTATTTATTTTGTTCCTTTAATTTGTATTTGTTTATAGCATTGCCAGTTTATATCTCTTAAGATCTCTTTTTTTATTCATTATAATTATCACAGTATGTCAATTATTTGTATTTTAAATGATTTAATTAGTCAGTCTGTTTTACTTATCTACCTGCCTGTTTGTGTCGTTCTCTGTGTAGAAGCCGAAAAGCATCACGGCAGCTGCAGTGACGTTAGAGATTAATCCTGAGCTCCACATAGACGCTAACCTGCACAAGGTGTGTCCTGCCACGGAGGAGACCTTCAGTGACACTTTCTATTCACGTCTCAGTCTGGTCATCACTGCGCTGGACAATGTGGAGGCTCGGAGATACGTGGACAGGTAAGAGACCCGTTTAAGGTATTTTATAAAATACGAAATAGAGTTAAAAGCCTTGAATGGTGAATTTTAGGATATGAATCATATTAAAGTAGTGTTTAGAGTGTAGGAAAGCAGCAGTGGAAGTACATGTCGCTTTGTACCTTCACAGTCGGTGCGTGTCCAATCAGAAAGCGTTACTCGACTCGGGGACCATGGGGACGAAAGGTCACACAGAGGTCATTGTGCCAAACCTGACAGAGTCCTATAACAGCCATGTAAGTGTGTGTGCTTGTGTGTAGATTGTGTGAATTGAGTGTATATTTGTGTTTGAACGCTGAGTGAGATTTATTTGTGTAGAGAGATCCACCAGAGGAGGAGATACCATTCTGCACTCTAAAGTCTTTTCCTGCTGTGATCGAGCATACCATACAGTGGGCCAGGGACAAGGTCAGACACACACACACACACACACACACACACACACACTATATTTAACAGGGCTCTATGATTACATTTTTATTTTGGTGATCTTGTGCCTCCAAGTTAAAAAATAATACAGGATCAGTCATTTCAAAAGTAAATATGTAATATTAAACCATTACTGTTTTAAAAGTATGTACAGGAAGCATAGAGAACACTGAAAAATAAATAATCCACAAACTTTATTAAAATAAATACTTCATCTTTCTAACCTAATCACACAAACTAAACACAACTGTAGTGTATGTGTGATGAGCACTTCTAAGTATTTCAACATGTTTCCATTGGAAGCTGTCAGAATACATATTTTTGTCCTTTTTTCAGCGTTGACATTCTGAGCTGAATTCTGATTTGATTTGGTTTCCGTTTAGTTTGAAAGTGCCTTCTCTCACAAGCCCTCCATGTACAACATGTTCTGGCAGAACCACATGTCAGCTATCGATGTATTACAGGTAAGGGAGAGTTTTTAATTGAAATGTCTTACTAGCTCATGGTCTTACTATTTCTGCTAGTGATTAATAGTTATTCACATTGCATGTGGATGTTTGTGTATTAATCTGGATATGTGTGTGATTGTTTTGTAGAGGATGAAAGCCGGGGAGAGCATGGACGGAGCGTTTCAAGTCATTAAGGTGTTGAGTCGCCGGCCAACATGCTGGGAACACTGCCTGGCCCTCGCTCGGCTCAAATTTGACAAATACTTCAAGAGAAAGGTACAGTTACAGGAACACTCCATTAAAACAACACTAACGCTACTCTAAAACACGGCTACATGATGAGAGAGGTAAGAGGAGAATGGCCAGACTGACTGTAGCTGACAGGAACTCAAATAACCACTCTGCATTTCCATGGTGAGCAGAAAAGTATCTCAAGGATACAAGAGCAGAAGCCCTCGTCAGGCAACAGCAGAAACCTGAGGCCATGTTTGAGCTACAGAGAGGTGCATGGATTTCAGCTCATAACCAGCTAACAGCTGAATGTGAAATTAAGCATCCTATGCTTCAGACACACCCCCTCGAATCGTGCCAGCAGGGTTGCCAGGGTTGCGTTTTTTAAATCGTTAAAAACCAAATTGGGCTAGTTTGGAAATAAGAAATCAGAAATGCTTGCTGGGGTTATTTGTTTCCCACGCAAAGACTTACTTAGTGGATAGTATCAGGGGTTTTTGTGCAGTTTTTCAGCTGTAGTTGAGAGGAACTTTTGACTAGATCTTTTGGCCAGAGAGTTAATTGTTTTGTTTAATTTTTGTACATTCTAATGCACAGCTTTATTTTAGTTTAAAAGGGTGTAATTTTTTGACTTACTAACACCCATGTTAATAACATGGTAATAACAGCATGGTAACTCTACCATATTGTGTTTATTACATGTTAATAACATGCACTTTTTTTTTTCCCAGGCATTACAACTACTGCACTCATTTCCACTGGATACGCGACTGAAAGACGGCAGTAAGTCTCACACGTCCCAGGATGTGCCATCATCACAGATATGTTAAACATCACCGACTAAAACGTGTACTCTCTTTCCAAAGCGATTGATTGGTTTGTGTTGTCGTGTTTTTTTTTTCTTTTTTTTTTTTCTCTCCCAGCTCTGTTCTGGCAGTCTCCCAAACGACCTCCATCCCCTATCGAGTTTGATCTCAAAGACCAGCTGTGAGTGAAAGCGGATTTAATTCCAAGATTAACGAAAGAGATCCGTTTAAAACCAACTATACGATATATTTTATTCATATAATTTCATCTCCTTTAGGCACTTTGGTTTTGTGGTCAGCACGGCTCGGCTGTTTGCAGGAATTTACAACATTCCGTATTCAGAAAAGGTAACGTTCAAAAAAAAAAATTTCAACATTTACAAAACACAGTTCGTTATTCGGTGTGGTCACGTTTTCTATATTTAGGTCTCTTTATTTGTTTTGACAACAGAACCTCAGTTACGAGGCTGTGGCAAGTGTTTTGGCTGAAGTCGAGATTCCAGAGTACAAGCCGGCAGAGAAGGTAGCCACTCGTACCTCGTACATTTATAAATAAATTTATAAATTTATAGATTTATAAATAAATGTATAAATCCATCAGTTGGATCAGTTATTAGCTCCTCAGGACGAGGAGAAAGAAAACTGGATGCTGTGAGTTAATGCAAGACAAGTAATATTCTAAAAGGTGTCTATTCTAAAAACCCAGATGTTTGCGCCCCTCATGGTCATGTGACAGCGTGTAACGCAATCACCCAGGCTCCTGGGAAAAAAAAAAAATGTGTAGACTTGCTCAGCAGTAATTCACAGCTGTCCAGATGTTATTTTTTCTACAAGTTTCACAATGAAAAATGATCCAAATGTTCATTATTAATCATATAAAATTAACCTACAATATGAGAGTCAGTCTGTGTGCAGTAATACCTATATATATTTGTGTGTGTGTGTGTGTGTGTGTGTGTGTTAGCGTATAGAAACAGACGAAACAGTTAAGAAGCCTGATCGGATGAAGCTGATGGTGAGCAGTGAGGAGGAAAGGGAAGCCATATCACAGCTGGAGGAGGCCATCACATCTGGTTTTACGCCAGGTATACACACACACACACACGCACGCACATACACATTTCACACTCTTTTAGTTTTTCAAATAAAAAGCTTTAAAGCTGCATAACATCAAAATATACAATGAGGCGTACATCAGCTGCTTAACACACCCCAATCCAGTGATGTAGGACATCATTACATCCTCGTGTCGATCATTTTCTCTCTCTCTCTCTCTCTCTCTCTCCTCTGTAGAGGGCGTACGTATGACACCGCTGCTTTTTGAGAAAGACGATGACGCGAACGGTCATATGGATTTTGTGGAGTCGGCGTCAGCTCTGAGAGCCCGCATGTACTCAATCGAAGCTGCCGATCGCCTCCAGACCAAACGCATCGCCGGCAAAATCATCCCTGCCATCGCCACGGCTACCGCTGCCGTCGCCGGATTGGTAAGGTCTACTCTCTGTCTGTGTCGAAAAATAAAACATAAATGAAAAATGAAACATAACACCAAATATGGTCAGTCGAGACGTGTTTTTTTTCTGACATTTGCTTCTCATGAGGATAACAAGTCTCTCTCACCCAAAATCTGTTTTATAAATTCATGTCCACACTGGATCCTAAAGCTTTGGACACCAAATATGTCTTGGCTGATCAACTACATTTGGATTTCTTTCAGACGTTAGACTCCTTAGCTGAAAGGAATGAGATTGATCCCAAATTTGAAACTGACTTGTTTAATAAAACCTATAAATGTTAATTGTTTGGTTGGTTGTGCTTTGGTTATTTGATTGGCGCAATAATCATTTCATCATTTTTTTTTTATCCTTAATACCTGCAGGTGGCGTTGGAGCTGATTAAAGTCACAGGTGGCTATGGCTTCGAGTCATTTAAGAACTGCTTCTTCAACCTGGCCATCCCTGTCATGGTCCTAACAGAGACGGCTCGGGTCAAAAGGACGCAGATCAGGTAGCAGAGAGAGAGAGAGAGAGCGAGAGAGAGAGTTGCATGAACACTTTGTAATATCTCGCAGTAATGCTGTACTGTAGGAAGTATTGCTCCAATTTTTCATTCATTCTCTCTTTCTCTTTGTTAGAGATGACATCTCCTTCTCCATCTGGGATCGCTGGCCCATTGTAGGACATGAAGACTTCACCCTGTCTGACTTCATCAATGCTGTCAGGGTAAGTCACATCACAGAACCATTCACTGAACGGTAGAAACACTGTCACTTCTTTTTGCACGCAATGACATTAACTCATGTTTACCAAAAAAAAAAAAAAAAAGGGTGTAATTGTGGATAAGGTGACGTTTTCTTTGAGGAGATGTTTATTTAACATTTTTGGAAGGAGTCTTCAGTGTCAGAGGTAAAGCTATAAGTTGAAGTTTTCTGACATGGAAACGTCTTCATGGGGACAGAGTAAATTTTTTTTTCTTTGGTTTCTCAGTAATGTGACAAACTGTGGTTTTTATAGCTGCTATAACGTAAATGATAACAGGAACTAACCTCTTTCACAGACGTTCCACAACAATAAATGTAATTATAAACTGATAAAAAAAAAACAATGATGTGTCTTTCTTGAATAAATAACAAACTGTTAGCATAGGTAAATTTCTGTGATATTAGAGGAATGAAACACTTTGTGCTGTTACTGTTAAATAATTAATAATCTGTGGAACATTATGTGAAAGTAACAAGTACTGCATAATAGTAGTAGAGTTTGTCTAAATGGCATTATCTTGTAGCAACTAATGTATGCGGAAGAGGGCAGATAGCACTTTCCGCCAAGTGTGTTATGCTGCCCTGTGATGCAGTTAGGAAAGATGCGGTTGGTGGTAGGAAGCATGTCAGCGTTTACCCTGCTGGAAATAGGCAGGTGATCAAATTAAGGTGACTTGCTATCACTTCGCTTCAGATTAACCAAATCCTCTCCCTAAGAAAATCACATACACATACGTTATATGGTCAATAAAGTGTTTTTGGCTCTCCAGAGTGATCCAGAGTTCCTACTCTGCGGTTCAGTATTGTCGTGATGATTGATAAAGTTTGTGTTTTGTTGTCAGGAAAAGTACGGCATTGAGCCCACTATGGTAGTTCATGGAGTGAAGATGCTCTACGTACCCATCATGCCTGGACACAGCAAGAGACTCAAACTGACGTAAGACATCACTACTTTACGGACACTGCATTCCAAAATGAAACGTCACGAATTTAACTTATCAACTCTCTCTCCTTTCTTTCTTTCTTTCTCTCTCTCTCTCTCTCTCTCTCTCTTTCTCTTTCTCGCTTCTCTGTGTAGTATGCAGAAGTTGATCAAGCCTTCAGCAGACAGGAAGTACGTCGATCTCACTGTGTCTTTTGCACCAGAGACGGACGGGGACGAGGATCTGCCCGGCCCTCCTGTGCGCTATCACTTTAGACACGAGAGTGGCGAGAAGGCCTGACACCCAGACACACACACACGCACATACACACACACTGATATTACACCCTCCCTTCTCTTACCTTCCCCTGTGGACCACTAGTGGAGTAGCACTTGATCAATCTGTACATAGTAAAACTTTTTTTTGTTTTCTACGGGTTCGTAATTTTATTGCATAGCTACGTCTGTGCCGATGCCTTAAGAAATATTGTGCGTCCATGATGATGATGATGATGATAATGATGGTGGTGATTATTATATATTATTGATCTCACAGTTGAGGGAGAACAGTGTTTACACTCCTAACTTAAGGCTTATGATGGCTATTATTTTATTAGCGCAGACACAGAGAGTGGCAAGCTGAAAGAATTTCAGAAGATTGCTTCCTAATGCAGATTGTTCATGACGTATTCTGAACGTTTCCCATTCATCCCAAATTAAGACATGCAGACTCGCTGTGTGATATGCAAACTAAACGCCTCTATTTATTTGTACATCCCTACGCTTAGTGTTTCCTCAAGACAAACAGGAACTTCAACAGACTTAATGATGAGCTCAAAGAAAACATCCAGTTATCTGAATGACTCTCCAAAGGCATTGAATAAAAACACTGAATAAATATACTGAATAAATCACCACATGTCTATGATATAACATGCGTCCTTCAGCACTGTGAGTGGTGTGTATTCCTGGTCGATATCAGTTTGATTTCATTCCATTTGTCACGGTCTGATTCGGACCTGCATCAAAATCAAGCTCAGTTTTGGGAGAAGTCAATTTTGCTTATTGGTTCAGTCACAACTTGGACAAATCTGAGAACTCAAGCTTGGACACTTGCTCAGAATTTCCAGCCTGCTGTGATTTTATCATGTAGCACACAGCCCTGAATAGGAAGTGAAGAAGAACGAGATTGAGTGTGGTTTTTATTTTATTTGCTTCATTTAAATTGGCCCGGCGTTCCTTTACTCAGAACTCGTAACCATGACGTCCTCCGTATTCGTGACTAAAATGATGTCAAACATTTCGCAGCTTTAAAAAAAAAAAAAAACCCAGATAGGTAAAAGAAGTATGAAATTTCACAACATGACTGTGACTGGAGTATTCAGTTGAAGGTCTAATCAAAAATAAACTTTTCAACCATATTACAGCATGATGGTGGGTGATTTTTTTACTTTAAATCTTTAATTCTTGGGTTCATCAAGTTCAGAAGAGCAATAAATTACAAGAAATGCTTTCACTAAGATGTATGTGATGGAGTCCAGACATAACATAAACGTGATATTTTTAAGTGCTTCAGTTTCATATGTTACTGTAGAATCTTAAAATTGGTGAGTTCATAATTAGCAAAGTGTCAGTTAAAGGAAGATCTCAAACGATTCAGGATTATTTTGTCCTAGGTTAATTATGGTTAAGGAAGGACATCATAGCTTGTGCTGCATTTGAATCCAGCTTTCTATAGAAAATCAGGTTCTACCCATTAGATTCAAATAATACTAATGTATAAAAAGACAAACAGCTATGGATAAACTTGGCAATTTATTTCGGTGGTCACATGACACGAATGGACGAGACATCACGGACTGAATTATGCAGTCACAGGAAAATAATCATCCGTAAAAAGGAGTGCTGTCTCCCCCTGGAGTTTATGATGCTGTTTACATAGGATGCTTAGCTGGACTGTTCAAGATTGGAAAAACGCCACCTCGTCTTTTTCCAGTCTTCCCCTGTCCGGTTTGAGTGAGCCCGTACCCACTGCAGCATCCGATTCTTGTTCATGGCCGACAGGAGTGGAACCCAAGGTTCAGCGTGTTGCGTGTTCTGAGATGCTTCTCTGCTCAACACGGTTGTGAAGAGTGGTTACTGGCAACTCGAATAAAAGTCTCTAATCAACAAGGTGTTTCTGCCCACAGAACCGCCGCTCACTGGATGCTTTTTTGTTTTTCGCACCATCCTGAGTAAACTCGAGACTGTTGTGCATCTCTAAAGTCAACAGTGTGTACTTCTTATAGGATAATATCTTGCTCCAATGATCATATCCGTTTGTTTACATTAGAAAAAAATGCTTTTTTGGAGGAGAAAATTGAGTGAATGCACACTATGTTGGTGGAATTGAAATAGATAATGCAAGCACTGGTCTGGTCTGGTCTGGTCTAGTCACCTATGGCGGATTTGCCCTTAACCCAGTAATCAAAATCTTCTTTACTGGATAATTAAAGTTTCAGTCACAATGCTGGTGATATATTTCCTCTAAATGCTTGCAGAGGAAATAGAAGTAAAGCTTGTTTTTTGAGAATCTTCTATTGGTGGTGTCGAACTGCATCGCAGCCCGCAGTGCTGCAGGTTCCCCCGGCTCTCACACACCTGATCCAGAATTAGGTGAAGTGTTGATTTTGGTGTGTTAATGCAGAGGAACAATAAACCCTACAGCGCTGTGGTTTCTTCTGTATCCAAGCCGTATTGATGTTCAAAGCATGCTAAATATAGTGTTCTTCAAAGACTTTGGAAATGTGTGTGTGTATATGTGTGGTGTGTGTGTGTGAGAAAGAGAGAGAGAGAGAGAGAGAGAGAGAGAGAGACTGCAGTATGCCATGAAGAATGGGTCTGCCTTCAGGCTGCATGGATAGACCTCGCCTCAGCAGGGATGGAGACGTGCTCTGATCAGACGTGTGTATGAGTGAGTGTGTATTTCCTCCTCAGTTCCTCCTTTGACAGGGAAACAGCCCTGGTCACCTTGGCAACAAGCCCTCCCATATTGTATACGTATGTAAAATAGAATTGAATTATGTTAGACATGACCTAAAGACATTGTTCCACATGTGTAAAGTGTTTTATCACCTACTACTAGCGATACTGTATATGCGTTCCCTCTGCTTTATATCACAGGAAGTTCCCCAGCAGGGGGCAGCACAGGGTTTGCTCATATTAATCAGGGTCCTCAGAGTGAAGAAAGGTAAAGTCCTGAGGTTTTTTTTTTTTGAGATTTTATTTTTTCTATTTTTTTTGTAACACTTTCAATGCTGCCATTTTGTAGCACCAAGCAGTCAGTGTTTAGTGCAGAAACCGTATTCCTGGGTGTAAATAATGCTTCTTTCTTTATCCCTTTCTTTCCTGCTTTTTTACTCTTTTTTTACCCCTTTTCTTTTCTTTTTATCTCTGTTCTCGTAGCTCTTTCTTTCTATTTTACTCCTTTCTTTTCTTCACTCTTCTTTACACCTTTCCTTGACTTTCTCTTTCTTTCTTTCTTTCTTTCTTTCTTTCAATTTACTGCTTTATTTTTCTTTATTTTAAGCCCTTTCTTTCTGTCCTTTTGTTTTTGTTTCTTTCTTACTTATTTTTTTCTTTCATTCTTTCTTTTTTCATTCTACCTTTTTCTTTCTTCCTTTTTTTACCTTTTCTTTACTCTTTTTTACTCCTTTCCTTGTCTTTCTTTCTTTCAGTTTACTGCTTTTCTTTTCTTTATTTTATCCCTTTTCTTTCTGTCCTTTTGTTTTTGTTTCTTTCTTTTTTCATTCTACCTTTTTCTTTCTTTCTTTCTTTCTTTTTTTCTTTCAGTTTACTGCTTTGCTTTTCTTTGTCCTTTTGTTTTTGTTTCTTTTTTTCTTTTTTCATTCTACCTTTTTCTTTCTTTATTTTTTCTTTCTTTCTAAATTTACCATTCTTTATTTTTTCTTTCTTTCTTTCTTGTTTCGTCCTCCCTTCTTTCCTTGATTTTACCCCTTTTCTTTCTTTATTTCATAAATCACTGACTGTATGCAGGTGACCTTTACTTTCTCTGTTTCTCTGTTCATGTTGTTAAATAGGTTTAGCACATAAATAAGATCAGATATTATATCAGGAATAACATCACGTAGCCTCATTTTTCTAATAAAACATCAGTCTGTCGCAAAAACTCTTATTCTGACTTGCATGTAAACAAAACATTTATATGGATTTGTACCAATGAACCGTTTATTGCTTGAGAACATTAGTATTGATTGTACAGTTAGCAGTTGAATGCAATTGATTACACTGTACCACTCGGCCCACATCACAAAACTCCAGCAGTGATTAATTTCCTATATCATCACGCCCCCAGGTGATGGTCTTTTCATATTCAACAACACCATATATACATATGTATATATGAATACCAATCACATCCTTCTTTTTTTGGACTGAAAGACATGCCCACTCAGAGCTGCTCTCATTTCCAAATAGGGACATGTTCTGGGGTCTGCAGTCTTAGTTTCTGGAAGCAGGTCTTCTGTGTTTATGTGTTACTATAGAGAATATATATTTATGCTGTATAGTATATTCAGAGTATCACTGTGTGTATTATGTGAGTGTGTTACAGAAAGTAGGTCGTCTCTGTGGAAGCCGGTGAACACTGTGCTGGATCTTCCTGCTACCAGACAACCCTGCTGCTCAGACTTCTGCTCCAGCTTCACTAATGAGAGAGAGAGAGAGAGAGAGAGAGAGAACATGGGGTCAGATTAGGATGAAGGACAAAGCGACGACAGGCAAATGTTTGGTTCTGACATTGACACTGGAATTTTTAGCTGTTGGTGGTTGGATTATCTAAAGCAGGGGTCATCAACTGGCAGATATAAACTGTTTTAGCAGATCCAACTAAGTACTTTACTTAAAAGTACTCTAACTGAACTGATAAATGTATGACAAAAAAAAAAAACCTTGACATAATAACAACCATCATGGATTCTGTAGCAGATGCAGTTTTGCGGTTTGTTACATCTTATTCATTCACATGTCTCATTCAGAAAGAATAATTTTCACAAAAAAAAAAAAAAAAAGTATGCACCAAAACCCATGTATCTCATCTGTTCAGAGTCTGAGGCACTAGTTAAAAGTGGTAACGCTGCTACAAAACAAAACACAACCACTTCAGATTGTTATTTACAGTCATGACCTAATCAGGATCGTTCAGTCATTCAGTTCATCACTTATCCGGATCTTTTGGCAGCAAGGAATCTTATATAGCTGGACTTTTAATAAAACTTTTAGTTGTATACCGATTATAGTGATGTAACCAGTATTCATTAAGTAGTAGGTGGAAATTTCGAGGCCACAAATTGTGGACACAAGGAGAGGTAAGTCTAACAGAAAGAAGATTTACAAGGTATCTGTGTTTAGCAGAATAAACTAATGAAGTCAAGTCAGCTGTCATGTGTAGATGTCCTAGATGCATAAAGCCCAGTTTGAATGTAACGAATCAAGTGATAGTTTTTTTTAAAACATTAAAATAAATCCTGTTGCTCTGGTTTTAACATATAAACAGCTTCCTCTACAGCTTGATTGCAGTGTCAAAAGATTGGGAAGGGGATTCACTCCCGAAGTGATCAGAATCAGAAACAATTTATTGCCAGGTACAGTAAAGGACACTCTACAGTACTAGGAATTTGTCTTGATGTCAGGTGCAAACACAGAATCAAAGATATAAAGTCAAGGGGGAGATGAAATGAAGAATACAAAAATACAAAAATGCAACACAATAACAAGGGTAAAACAATACTAAAGTGCAGAGACCATGGTGCAAG
>CM040481.1:12581795-12655368 GCA_022758105.1 Pangasianodon gigas
GCTTGGCCTTGTCCCTGGCCGTGGCAGCAGCAAACCAGACTGTGATGGAGGAAGTGAGAATAGATTCGATGATGGCAGTGTAGAAGTTGACCATCATCTTCACGGGGAGGTGGAACTTCTTCAGCTGCCGCAAGAAGTACAGCCTCTGCTGAGCCTTCTTGGTGAGGGAGCTGATGTTCTGCTCCCACTTAAGCTCCTGAGTGATGGCGGTACCCAGGAAGCGGAAGGACTCAACAGAGGTCACCGGAGTGTCACGGAGGATGACGGGTGGGTGGGGGGCTGGGTCCTTCCTGAAATCCACTATCATCTCCGCTGTCTTGAGAGCGTTGATCTCCAGGTTGTTCATGCTGCACCATGACACCAGACGGTCCATCTCCCTTCTGTAGGCCGACTCATCTCCATCAGAGATGAGGCCGATGAGGGTGGTGTCATCTGCGAACTTCAGAAGTTTGACAGACTGGTGACTAGAATTGCAGCTTTTGGTATACAGGGAGAATAACAGAGGAGAGAGGACACAGCCTTGGGGGGATCCAGTGCTGATGATCCGGGAGTCCGATACATACTTCCCCAGCCTCACAAACTGCCGTCTGTCTGTCAGAAAGTCTGTGATCCACCTGCACAATGAGTCCGGCACGTTCAGCTTAGAGAGCTTGTCTCGGAGCAGAGATGGGACGATAGTGTTGAAGGCAGAGCTGAAGTCCACAAACAGTAACCTGGCATAGGATCCTGGGGAGTCCAGATGCTGGAGGATGAAGTGGAGGGCCATGTTTACAGCGTCGTCTACAGATCTGTTGGCTCTGTAGGCAAACTGCATGGGATCCAGAAGAGGGTCTGTAATGACTTCATGACCACAGAAGTCAGGGCGACGGGTCTGTAATCATTGAGTCCTGTGATCCTTGCCTTTTTAGGGACTGGAATAATCTGTGAAGTTTTAAAGCAGGCTGGCACATGGCAGGTCTCCAGTGAGGTGTTAAAAATGTTAGTGAACACCGGAGACAGCTGGTTGGCACAGTGCTTCAGGGTGGAGGGGGAGACAGCGTCCAGGCCCACGGATTTGCGGTGAGTGGAAATGAAAAGAATCCTGACTGATATTCATATTAGTATTCATCTTGACAGCATGAGGTAGGAAAGAAGAGTAGTGAAATGTAAAGCATCAATAAAATAATACAAAATGCAAATACAATGCAACACAATGCAGGAATTCAATTAAGCCCTCAGTGTGAACTGAACTTAGCCTGTGGCAGGCTGGGGTCAGGGGTCACACACACACACACACATATACAAAGTCCTAGTCCTGACCCCCAGCTGTGAGCAGCCCAGACAGAGCAGGAGTTCAAAGTTAAAAAAGAGCACAGATGGTTAATGATATCACCCCCTCCTCTAGAGGAACAGACGTGGCCCAGCTCTATTTCAACCCCACACACACACACACACACACTTAATCCTGAATCACATTTTAGTTCGCTTTATCACCAGACTGAGGCTATGTTGGAGTTTGTACAGTATATGAGCACTGTACTTCCACGAAACTAGTTTCTAATATTTTAAATATTTATTCGTCCAAATTTAACAGCATTCAAACATTTGCTGGAGTAAGTGGACTTGGGATTGATTAGTCATATATTAAATAAAAACAGGGAATAGTACTTTAAAGAGCTTCATGTTTGCTGTAGGCTGACAGTTCTGCACATTTGGTCTGTTTATTTCTCGCCTTGGCTTGGTCCAAGTTTTCGGGTGTGTCTCAAATCGATCTCTAGTTCCATAGGTCATGAACCTGAAGTGCTGTTTTATGGGATATGAAGAGTGGTTGGCTTAAAAAGTGATCTAGAGCTACTCGAACTACTTGAAGATATGACACTATGGACATCCTCATTCCTTTGGAGATGTTCAAATATACATGTACGAGATAATCTGATAACATTTAAAAAAAAATCAGATAATGGGAATAATTTGATTCATGTGTTTACATGCACTTATGTAATCTGATTAAGTGAAAAGTCCAGATGTAGCTAAATCAGTCAGTAATAAGTTTATGGCAGCAAGTAGGGAAGCTATCAGTGTGTGTGTGTGTGTGTGTGTGTGTGTGTGTGTATATATATATATATATATATATATATATAGTTTATTTATTTATACACAGTACTGTGCAAAAGTCTTAGGCACATGCAAAGAAATGCTGTAGAGCAAAGATGCCTTCAAAAATAATTAAATTAAATGTTTCTACATTTAAAAATACTATAAACAGCAGTAAACAGTAATAAATGAAACAAAGTCAATATTTGGTGCGATGACCCTTTGCTTAAAAAAAAATATATAGTAGTCTCAGGTACAGTGTGTGCAGTTTTATAAGGAAATGAGCTGTAAGTGTTACTGAGCATCTTGCAGAAGCAGCCACAGTTCTTCTGGAGACTTTGTCTGTCGACTCGCTTCTTATTTTTGCAGCAAAACCCAGCAGCCTTCATTATGTTTTTTTGTCTGAAAAGTGTCTCTTATGTCATCTGCTGCTTTCTTTACTCACATACAAACATTTTTCTGTAACATTTAATTTTGTGCTGGAAAACCAACGTTTGGAATCTAAAATGTTTTTGTACTGCCTCGATAATGTAGAAGTCATAAAACAAAAATCTATAACAAAGTTTGTACTTAAAAAAAGGGTGCCTAAGACTTTTGCACAGTTCTGTGTGTGTGTGTGTGTGTGTGTGTATGTATATAAGGCAAGCTTATTATGTAAAGTAACAAACAGCTAACTTTAGCAGGTCATATTTGGGTGCATGTAAAACAAACAAACAAAAAAAAACAAAGATAGAATATCAGTAGCTCTACTCAACTGCTGAAAAGGTAGTAAAATCAGTGCAGGGTTTGGGATGTTTTCTTGTTGTCTTATCAACTTCTTCTATTCTGAAAAACCACAACAGCTTCCAGATGTTTGTTTTAGGAACCTCTCAGAAACTTTCCGACAAAGTACAACCCGGGATTAAAAGTACGTTCACACATACAGCGACTCGCAGTGACATTTCGACCGGAGACCGTTCATTTTCAATGAGAACTGCCGACTTTCGGTGACATGAGCGACACCCACCGTTGGCGACTAGATGTGGGCGTGTCCAGTGACGCGACAAAGTTGAGAAAAATTTTAATTTATGCAAATTTGGAGCGACTTGGTGCAGCAACTACCAATCGGAGTGAAGACAGTTTCGTGGGCCCAGACAGTCCAGCGTTTGCAGATCAATTGCCGCAATGGCAAAGAGCACACGCTGCTTTTCATCTCGTATGATATGATGTATATACACACTGGTGAATTTTATATACAATACAAACACTCTCCTTCCAGAATGTTTAATTTTAGCATCAAGAAAACTGATTTGTTGTCAAAAGTGGAATGCTAGTTACGACACCCACTGATGGCAACCAGTAGTAGGAAGCGGAACGCCGACTGGAGACTTCATAGTGACTTGCAGCTATAAATTCTGCGTATGGGAACGTAGCTTAAGTCTGGTTTTAAGGATTTCTTGAAATCTGATAACGGATTTAATCTGATGCTATAAGGTGGCGTATCCACCTCACAACCCCAGGGTCTGTCTGTTCAGCATGTTTTCGTATGTTTTCTCAGCATCTCTGCCGGTTTCCTCTGGGTTCTCTGGTTTCCTTCTACCTCCCAAAACCCGAGGCACGCAACTTCAGGATAGTCAGGATGAAACAGCTACTGAAGATGAGCGAAAGAATGAAAGACTGAAAGACTGAAAGAAGGTAAGCTATTATAGTAATAATAGTAAACTATTATAACCTGAACAATCTGATAGGTGTTTAATTATTATTATTATTATTTTATTTATTTTTTTTTAACTCAGAGGAAAGAGCGGGTCGGATTGAGACACACCCCTCCGTCACGCTCTCTCTCCTCTGTGGGAAAGAAGAAAAAAAAAAAAAAAGAAATGAAGGGGGAATGAGCGCTTCCTGTTGGCTCGCGCCCTGATTGGCGCGCGCTCTTCCTGCGCGACATCTGGAAGGGAGGAGAGACAGAAAAGGAGAGAGAGAGAGAGAGAGAGAGAGACGGAGAGACACAACTAAGGGGGGGAAAAAAGAGGAGAGAACGAGTGTTACCGACTCCTGAGGTAAGCAGAGTGCTACGTTTTTTCTTTATAAACACTGAGGGGGGAAATAATGGTGTGTTTTAGCGATTAATAACGGAAACTTCTGGAAAGATTTTCGCCCTTGAGAGCGAGAGAGAGAGAGAGAGAGGGAGCGCGCGCAGGCGGGCGCGTGCAGGCGCGTGAGACGAACACAGCCCCCCCTTCCCCCGCCTTCCACTGTTTGTGTTCATGGCGACGGTTTATCTGCTTAGCATCATGCTAACATAAACATTTGAGCGTCTGTGTGGTGTAAAGTCTGAGGTATTTTCTTCAAATAATAATAATAATAATAATAATAATAATACATCTTAAAAAAAAAAAAATCCTGTGTTTTTATCTCTGTTGAAGCCTTTAGCCCCTTCCTCAGGCTGGGCCAAAGCCAATACATCATCAATACCGCACAGTATGTATTTATATCCAAATATCATCAAATATATAGATAATTATTATACAGTTGTATTTATTATGAGCGTTATAAGTGCACATGTAGGCTATGTTAGAGCTCAAATCTAACCACAGAGATTTTTATTTATTTTTTTGTTTAAATGTCGCCTATTTTAATGCGGCACCACCATGACAGACATGTTTAGTAAAGGTTTCTGTTTAGTAAAGGAGTCAGTTATTCAGAAAACAACAACTTCTTCTTCTTCTTTGTTAAATTGCTTCCAGACTGAGCAGAAACGCTCATGTGTGCGTTTGTTTGTGCCCCTGTTTCAGCCTCATTTCACCGCGTGTTTACGTGAGAGCTGGGAATAGAGATGTCTCACAGAGCTCGATGCTGATTGGCTAATCTCCAGTTCCGAGCTGATGAATATTCATGAGGCTGTAAAGCCTACACGTGCGAGTGGCTTGACTGTGACTACAGTAGGTACGTTTACATGCAACCGAATAATCCGTTAGTAATCGGATTGTAAAGCCTTCATGTACACACCTCAGTTGATCTTGAGATCTTTGAGCTCAATCCGAATGTCGATCGGATTGAAAGGGGTGGTGTTGATCCGGAATAATTCGGTAAAGAGGAAAAAAATTAGCCATGTAAATGCTTGAATCCGACTATTTAATCTTAATCAGATTCAAAAATCCTTTATGCACATGAGCAGTGCAGTGGTGCGTACGTTTATTTACGTCTTCCGTCTTAAACATGGCATCCTGGTGGAAAGAACTGGTTGTTGTAGAAGACAATACTTGTTAAACATATAAAAACAGCGATTGTCGAGAGATTGGGTGGAAGGAAAGTACGTAATAACGATCTCTTCGAAGACGTTTTTTGAGGAAATGCAGTTTGGACGATTCAGTCGGTCAGTAGAACAAATTAAAAACAGAGGAAGATTACATAAAACGACGTACCACGAGGCATATTTGAATCGGATTGCAGTGTTTAGGGTTCGTATAAACAGTGCTTTCGGAATTTGCAGTCGGATTGAATTCATTCAGCTTGATGAAAATGGGTGCATGTAAAAATACCTACTGATGTGGGTGGATTTGTGGGTGTGGGACTTTATTTATTATTTTTTTAATACACTTAAAGCCTAAAATGTGGGTTTGTGTGAGGACTGGAGAGTGTGTCATCATGTAGTGTTCAGCAAAAAGAAAAATAAGTTGTTAAGTTGTTTTATCATGAATTGTGAGCAATCTGAAAAGCTTCAGAAGCTCTAAATCACTGCGTTCAATGGAAAGAAGCTTCATCTAAGGAATAAAACGCCTGTGCGTGTGCAGTTATAGGAAAATAATCAACATGAAGCGGAGTTACAGCACGTCCTGAAGTGTGTCATTCCTCTTACGCCACAGCAGTTAGTCCACGATTACATTACTTAATTAAATAAAACCTTCACTTTATCTTTTTATCTGTAATGTTTAGCAACGCCTGTGACGTGTTGTCATTCCTTAACCAAACTATTTTTTTCTCTCTTGTTTAAGTCAGTAAGCTTGTCATGTTAACGAGAAACCAGAAAGCGCAAAGTCTTCGTTTCTTAAGACTTTCCATGTCATGTTACAAAGCGCTGACACTGGAGACTCCTTCCATAAATGCTAACTCAACGACTCCTCACAGAAAACTTATATCAACGATTGCATGTTTTTTTGTTTTTTTTTAAAACCGTTTACGATTTGTAGGAGCATCAGCTGTACAAGTCTCTGTGAAAGTTTAGAAAGTTATTAGAGCGAGCGCATTAATATATAATATAATCCTGTGATTTGCCTTGCAGTTGGAAGTACTGTTAGCACTGCTGTTATAGAAAATTAATCAACACCTTCTAACCAATCAGAATTGAGAATCTGAAAGCACTATTATGGTATGATTTGTCAGAAAGTATAGCACTAACTAATCTGAAAATGAAACTGATTAGTTAAAAAAAATAGCTGATTTCGAATTGACTCGAAAGTGGGAGCTTGGAGTTACATCATTTTCCAGCCAACAACTAATGTGTGTGTGTGTGCAGATTGCTCTAAAGTAAATAGTACTATAAGATCATTTTATGTAGCGAAGTGGTATTTTATTTAGTGTTGATGCTCTGAGCGGCCACGTTGACACGATGTCATGTGATGAGAGCTTCCCGACTTTCTGAGTAAGAAGTCCAAGTTGAGGGTTTTTCTCCCAACAAAAACAAACTTATTAGTAATTAAATATTTAAAACATCAATTAATCCAAAGTAAGTGAAGTTCTTTACATTGTCACGAAACTAAATAAATAGTTTTGTAAGATGTTTGGCTGTTAATCAAACATTGGCTGGATCATGTTTATAGGAAATGAAGAGTTGTGTGTTCTTGGTAGCTTTACAAGCTTTTTTTTTTTTTATCCATTATCTGTTTTTCTCTTCCTCATGGCGTTCGGTGTAAAATAAAGGATCTCAGACCCCCACGAAAAAAAGTAATACTTTAGAAAACAAAACCGCTTTGTTCCTGCATTACAGGGTGATGCAACATTTTAAAAAGAAAGAAAGAAAGAAAGAAAGAAAATGATCCAGTCTGTGAATGGATTTTGAGATTTGTTGTAAACTCCACAAATGAATATGATGTACCACTTTAAAAATGTTTGAGGCTTTTTGTACCACCGAATGGTATCCAGACAGACTTATTTTCACTCTTAATTATCTACCAAGTCATTAAGAGTTTACCACAGCGTGGAGATAATCAGGTTTTTTGGTCAACTATGAAAACCGTAGTGCTAATTAAAACAGGAAAAGGTCACGTCAGGGTTTCATGAGGTTACAGTTTGGCTACGCAACAGAAAGTTTGCTCATCGCTGATCAATGATATAATCATTATAAAGGCAAACGGATTACACACACGAACTACACACACAGACCAGTATTGTGCAACGTCGGTTTCTTGTCTTTTTGGCACTGCGTGTGAAAAATAACATCTGCGTCCAGGAAAAGTCTTTGCTCGGGTCCGGGTCAGAAGCTGAAAGGAAAGGCTTTGTGTCCTGCATTCTGACGACAGGATATTCCGGTGTTAAAGACTAGCTGATGACGAAGGGCGTATGATCATGCAGCACATCGTGTTTTGCCCCTCACTTAAAAAAAAAAAAAAGCAAGAAAAATGTTTCAGTTCGGCCAATGTTTTGGTTCTGAGCTGTGGTCTTCTGTCCATGTATCACATGTAAAAAAAATATTATTTAAGTCTGGCTTGTGTTTTTATTTTCTCTTTATATTTAACTGTGAGGTGACTATTACTTATAGCAGGAGTAATATGCAAATTGCAGCTTTATGCTACGTGTTATTTTGCTCCGTTTCCACAGTGTTTCCACATAGCTACGTGCTAATTAAGATGCTGATTAACCCGTCTAGTAAAAAATGTTCTGCTGACAGCCAGATCTTCAGTTGATGTGTATCTACCATTAAACTTTAAACATAGCTACACATAGCTACTGTCATAATTTACACATAGACACACATAGCTACTGTCATACTTTACACAGAGATACACATAGCTATCATGAAACTTTACACATAGCTACACGTAGATACCATCAAACTTTACACATCGATACACATAGCTACTGTGAATCTTTACACATAGCTACATATATCTACTGTGAATCTCTAAACACAGCTAAGCATAGCTACCCTGAAATGTTAAACATAGCGACACATAGCTACCATGAAATTATAAACATAGCTACATGTATCTACTGTGAATCTCTAAACATAGCTAAGCATAGCTACCATGGAACTTTAAACATAGTTACCCTGAAATGTTAAACAAAGCTAGACATGGCTACCATGAAACTGTACACGTGGCAACACATAGCTACCGTGAAACTTTAAACATAACTACATACCAAATAAAAACTTTACTTTTGGAGTAGGGTAAAAGAATAGGGTTTATTTTTCTTGGTCTGGTTGTTGAACCTACAAACCTTTTTGTTGTGATGTCATTATCTATACTGGTATAGTATATCTCTAGAGATGATTATTTCACCAGAGTGGTACAAGGACACACGTACACATCTTGTAAAAATGGCAGGCAGTGCACATTGAACATGAAAAGGTTTGCGATTATTCAAATGACATGAAGAATAGAAGGACATTGTGCTGAGCAGTCCAAGGTCTCATCGGTCCAGCTCTAGTGTTCACTGTTTTCTTTATCGGCATAATTAAGTCTGCTGGTGTTCTACAGGACCATTTGCTCAAGTAAATAAAACCACCAAGAGATCATTCTTAAAAACTGTAATTATTTAAGGAATACTTATTGCATTGTACTGTATAAAGAGAAGAAATGAGGGAGTGTTATAGACAGTATTACTCATTGTCTGGTTGTTTGTATCCTAAGGGACCATGTTAAAGGATGTGATTTCTGGTTCTCTGTGTATGAGCTGTTTGGCTTCTAAGCTTTGATCTGAGTCAAAGTCAGAGTGACAGACTGACACAACAGCCAAAAGCATTTGAGATACGCCACACCCCCTGCCGAATCTAAACAAATCTGACAGAATCTCAGAAAACTAGCTAAATATGGAAAACAGTGAAGTGAGTAGCGTGAACTTTTTATTGACTCTTAATGATACAGAAGCCCAGACAGTGTATAAAGACTCCGTGTCCTCGTACAGTTTCCTCCCTCTTCCAAATGAAGAAACATTTCATTCTCAACTAATGCTTAGGAAAGTGTATAGTGTGCTAATGTAGAGTCAGGCCTGCCTCTGGAGACGGGACATATACGGTTGTAGAGAGCATTTAATTGAATGATTACGAAGTCTTGCCAAGACATGAATCATGTCGTGATGAGATATGAAATTCAAACAAGAATATCTCCAAAACTTTTTTTTTTTTTCTCAGATATATTATTATATCGGTGTCCATAACACTAATGCACGGGTACAAAAAGCTCTGAAATACCAATTTTGATTTGAAGAGCACTTTAAAATGCCATCACTGTACTCTGAAATCTTATCTGGAAGAGGCTGGCTAGATAGGCAGCATTTCTGAGCAGTGCTTGGACCCCTGAGATCGAAGCGGTCTTATTTGGAAGGCGGCAAACGACAACTATCTTTAAAGACGTCTTATTCAGGACAAATTCGGAGGCAGCGTATATGTTTGTTTTATCTTATATTTGTATTTTTGTTCACTTTGTTATCTTTCTTTAATGAGGACAATGCAAATCACAGTTGTTGTTTCTTAAAACCTTTCAAGCATCAACATTGATTTAGCAGTTTGTCAACTTACAGTTAATCAGTCACAGTTTAACATTTGCGTCAACAGAACAGTGTGGTCAGGCTTTGGCCTGAATCTCCACAAGGAAATGATGTTTACAGTATAACTTTGTTATCATGTATCGCCGAGTTGAGTGACTTGATTTGGCTGAGGAAATGCACTTCGGAGTGATTAGCTCTTATAATACACGTAGAAATACGGCGCAGATTCTCGGCAGAGATGCGACAGTGGAAAATGTGGCTGATCTGCTAAGCTCATGAGCTCACGTGCCACTTCAAACAGTGATCTTTTCTGCAGTTGGGAGAGTCGTTCGTCCAGGGAACGTTTGATACATCAAAGTACCAAGTCTACACATCCTGTCCTCCTTTTATCATTCACTTTATTTACTTACTAAATATTTGTTTAGGTTTATGGCTTTCAGAACCCGCTACCGACCAAGTAGAGAGGAAACCCAAAACAGTTTAAACCCAGATCTTATTTATTTTGTAAATGTAGTTGTAGTTCTGGAATGGTTAGATAATGGCACTCGTTCTCGGTGTAGTAACTCAACCCACAGATACCTGGCAATTGGCACACGTCTCTGTGTTTCTGCGTCCGATTTTAGCTCAGGGACATGATGTCATCGCTAACAGCAGCAACGACCTCTAAAGTTATGCCGTGTGTGTGTGTGTGTGTGTGTGTGTGTGTGTGTGCATTCCAGAATTCACAGCGCTGAGCCCCCGTCTCACAGTTTAAGGGTCTGGAGTTGCTGACTTGGGGAAAAAGTGAGTCAGAGAGAGAGAGAGAGAGAGAGAGAGAGAGAGGGAGGAGTCATGGAGACTGCGGTGTTTGGAAGAAGGACTAAAACCGTACTGGTTGTTAATCTGTTATTGACACATTATTAAGTATTAAAGATTAGGTGCACACACACACACACACACACACGTACATACAGTATTTGCATTATGTTTACATGACTGTCACATCTCATGTGTCCTGTAACTAATTCTGCATTCTGGCGCTGCATTGAACACACACTTCCCCACAGAGGGGCGTACATACTTCAGTGACACAGGGGATAAGAGGAAGCGTGTGTAGGGTGATAAACTAGAAGAAGAACATCGTAGGAAAGATTAATCCTGCATTCGAACGTCCTCGGAAGTGGGAAGTCAGGCACCATTTTGCCGTGAGCAGCCATGTTGATTTGGTGTCACTTGCTGAACTCGGGGTTGAGTTCCCGAGAGGGAATTCCGAGTTGAGGGGGCATTTTCTTTTGCACTCTCACTAGTTAGCACGGTCAAATAGCGAAGCAGGATGGAAGTTCTTTAGTTTTTTAAATGCTAAATATTTATCTGATATACTTCACCTCTCTAAAAAGCTTTGCCTACGATCTTGAAAGGAAGTTGCGGCATAATCATAATGCCTTCTGGGGTGTGTAATATACTGTTTAATGTTTATTATTATTTAAAAAAACAGATTAATTTTTTTTAAGTATTGTTTGATGTGCTGGTGTTGAGTGTAGGAGTGAAGCTCAGGGTGAGAGACTCACAGGTTTCCAAGATGTATGTAATACAGACAGTGAGAGAGACTGGTGATGGGTTACAGCAGCCGGAGCAGGACACAGGGCCGTGTACGAGGAACAACCAGTCATGTGCTGTCCCAGTGTAGTCTCTAGGGCCGTGTGTGTATGTGTGTGTGTGTGTGTGTGTCTGTGTTTGTTTGTGGGTGACTGTCACACTCTGCTCATCTGATCAACTGCTGCTTCTGGCTTGATTCAGGATAATGAAACTGCTGTTTCATCCCTTACTCTGTGTGTGTGTGTGTGTGTGTGAGAGAGAGAGAGAGAGAGAGAGAGAGAGAGAGAGAGAGAGAGAGTGAGTCCTGCTTTTTGTTTTTCTCTGGACAAACAATAGGAGAACTGTAATGTTTTACACAGTGTCTGTATTTCTCTCTATCTCTCTGTCTCTTTCTGTCTCTCTCTCTCTCTCTCTCTCTCTCTATATATATATATATATATATATATATATATATATATATATATATATATATATATACATACACACATACACACACACACACACACACAGTGAGTTTGAGTTTGTAGTCTGTTTTCATGTAGAAAGAAGGAACCTCTTCTCTTCATATTTTGTGTGTGTGTGTGTGTGTGTGTAAGCTACATTAAATCTCTGGCACCAGGTGTGTGTGAATGGACGTGCAATTTTAAACACACATTTGCTTACTCAATTTACTGGCTTTGTGAGCTTACAAGATTTAAAATGCTGACATCACGTCCTGTTTCCTGTCTGTGTTTGTCAGTGCCTCTCTCTCTCTCTCTCTCTCTCTCTTTTCCTTTGTCTGTCTCCTACTCTTCTTTGGCTGTCTGTGTCTCTCTCTCCATTGCTTTTTCTATCACTCTATTTGTTTCTCTCACTCTGTCTGTCTCTCTCTCTCTCCCCTTGGATGACCTCGTCATTCTGTAAATAACTAACCTGACTTTGTGTTTGTGTCGTCTTTTTTTTTTCTTCCCCAGCCCCATCAACCGTGGAGCTTGGATTCTGTGTTTTACACACACACACACACACACACACACACACAAAACGCTTTTTCCTCACACTCTGCTCTCATCAGTTTCCCAGCTTTTCTTCTTTTTGTTTTTCCTCTCAGATTGCATCAGCTTGGATATCGTTTTTGCAACACCACCGTTTTTGTGTGTGTGTGTGTGTGTGTGTTTCTGTTTCATGGCTGTCAGATGTGCTGGATGTTTATGATAATTTTTCATGGCTCAGAGATAGCAGACAACCTTGGCTTGGAGCGTGTGTGTGTGTGTGTGTGTGTGTGTGTGCGCGCGTGCGCGCCTCTCTCTGACTGTATCAGGGTTGATACATATTCATATCCGTCACAGGCAGACAGGGTTTGACAGTAAAACGTACAGATCCAGTTCTCTCAAGTGAGCGTTTCATCTTTGCGGATTTGTGCACACGAAAATGGCTAAATATTTCATATTTCTCTGAAGTGTTTTTCACAGCAGATTTTTTTTTTGAAAGAATGATGGCTCGATATGAAAGTGACTGGTGTGTGTGTGTATTTTGTTAAAGGAAAGAAGTTTGCTCTCGATGTCCTCATCATGATGCTTTTTATAGAACTGTCATATTTGCAGCAAAAACACACCTTCTCTTCCTCTCTCTCTCTCTCTCTCTCTCTCTCTCCCCCCCCCTCTCTCCCTCTATCTTTCTCTGTTTTTCTCTCTCTCTCTCTCTCTTCAGGTTTGCTTTATGAGATCACTTTCTTTTCTGGATTTGCCCTAAGCTGATGAAACTAACCTGCAACAAATATACAAAACTAGAACAATTACAGCATTAATACTTACTGTACATTAGTATTCCTCCTCTTTCTGTGTGTGTGTGTGTGTGTGTGTGTGTGTGTGCTCGTGCTCGTGCTTGTTTGTGTGAATGAAAGACATGCTTACCGCTATAACATCCTCTCAGTGTATTGTTCAGCCTTCCACATCCTGGGTCCTAGTTTCCCGGTTCCTGTTCCTGTTCCTGTTTAAGCACATTCTCTACGCTGTATTATTTTTAAACTTCACAATTAGGGAAAAAAAGACAGGATGAGATACATTACAGGAACAGTGTTGCTGAGGAACTTCTCGCGTTCTCTAAAAGAAGTAACGTTGCATAAATGTAATATTCAGATGTTTTTGTGTTTTTGTAGAGTCTAGTCTTTACAAATACTATTTAGATCGTAGTCGATGGAAAAAAGAGAATAGTGAATACAGGATAGTAGAAACAATGGGCAAAGATCGAATTCTCTCCACACACACACACACACACATATATGCAGACTGTGGTTGTTTATTATAAATTGAATAAGACTGGAGTTAGTAGTTAGCGGTGTGGAGAGGAGGAGTGTGTGTTTGTTTTGGCTCGTGGTACATGTGGGAGCTTTGGACATGACCCATGTAAAGCCACGCCACAGCGCCCTGGAGCCAGCTGAAGTGGATGCAGCTCACGTGCAGATCCATTGATATTATCACTGCTGCTTCTGGAAATTATTCCTCCTGTCATGGTGAAGATCTTTGGAAGCCTTGGAGACACACACACACACATACACACTCTGGATGTCCAGCGCTCTAATTGGATAGCCAGTCCCTAACTAACCTCTTTACTGACGCCTGCTCGCTCTGTCTCTCTGTCAGAATAGGAAATGACTTTTCTGCTCGTTACCTCTCTGCGCCTTTGCCTCCAAGGTTCACGTGTGTGTGTGTGTGTGTGTGTGTGTGTGTGAGACTGAGAAAGATCCTTGTCTTCCCTTGATCTTCTCTTCTTGTTCCTGCAACTTTCAGAAATGTCAGAAGACAGAAGTTCATTTAGAGGCCAGCGTTAAACTTGTTTGGGTCCTGTGTGGGTGTGTGTCAGTTGTAGACGTATTAATCCAAGGCTGAGTCATTACTAATGCATGCTGCTGCATGTTATGTAAGAGATTGAAGAGGGGAAAAAAATCGGACGAGACGGAGGCGAGGAAAACCACAACGTGAAATGCTGAGAGAGAGTCTTCACCACCGAATTTATTCTTTTCAGCTAACGGGATGCTTCGGCAGAAGTTATCTTGTTTACACTGTGTCCACAGATTTGTAACTGGTGACAACAGTTAGGCTAGCTTTTAATACTCGAGCATTCATGACTGTCTTATATATAAGACAAATTGAAGTTATGTACCACGTCATGACTACCGCTTTGGACTAGCGTCATGGACTGAACATCTGCTTTGTGCTTGAGGCGGAGAAGAAACGCATTCTCCTGTCTAATCGTCTTCAAACATTCTGCTTTCGTCATCGAGCTTTTCTTTAAGCGAGCCACATCTTCAGTTCACTGATCAGACCAGAGATGATAAATCAACTGATAATCAAACTCTATGAAAAATCTTTTCCTTTCTGACCTAATGTCTCTAGCCCTGTAGCTAGTCCCTGCTTTCTGGTGAGCTTCCTGTAGCTAAATAATTCACATGTGATTCACCACGTTTGTCTGCTGTAATACTTTCCCGCCAGGTGATGACTCATAAAATATACAAAGCATATCTTTTTCTTTTAACCACATGTATTGAGAACTGAATAAAGGAACGTGAAAAACAAATAAAATCATCTATTGCGGAAGAACTTCAAATGAACATGCATAGGCTAAAGGCTGATTTATGCTTGATGTTCACTACGTGTACTCAAGATGGCCGCTGCACGTGTCCTGCAGTCATTTGGTGCGTCACGCACATCGGAAAATGCAATACCAGTGTAAATAGCTGGGGAGATACAGCACCACGTGACACTGTGTCCACAACCGACTAAGCAAACTAACGTTGTTTCTCAAATCACATACTTGTGTACTATTCTAGATCGTTATTGAGTACTAACACTAACAGTTTTCCTATTACAGATAGTGTTTCAATTTTAAAAACCTCGTTAAACCTACTGAAAGGTCTGATTTGAGTATCAGTCTTCTGGATTTTCCAGATTAGTAAATACTTGAATGAATGTACGGTGAGGGTTTTGCTTTGAGACTCAGATCATGACAACAATCACGCAGACGGCAGACGTCACTGTTCATGAAACCGCTAAACGTTACAGCTCGACTTGGAAACCAGATGGACAGAGATGTTTTGGTTCTGACGTGCTATCTAGTGGACGCCCGCTTTTAATCCTCCAGATGCACATAAGATACACAAGCGAGAATGTGAACAATGCAGCTCGTGTAGAAGTATATTGTTAATTTCGACTCACCATGTTAGAATTTTAGTTAGCAAAGCCTGAGGATTAAAAGTCACAGCAGCAAATCCACAGATTTCCTGCTTTTTATTTATGAAAATGAGCAGGTCAGGGGTGAGTCGTGTGTGTGATAGAGAAAGAGAGAGAGCCTCTGGGGAAAAAAAAAAAAACTCCAAAAGAACCAACATTGTGGGTACACACATGTGCTGCTGCCAAGTGTATTTTCGTTCTTATATTTCAGAGCAGCATGGCAGTACGAGCCATACACACTCGGTAAAGAGCTCCCACACAGGACTCGTCTCCCGCTTCACGTCTCACTGCTCAATAATTACACTGGCACGCTGGTGTAGAATTAAAAACCCTCGTCCCGATACAAGGGATGAACACACACCTGGCAGCCAATCAGCAGTGAGTGTGAAGAGTGGTCATGTGTAAACATGTGCAAGAGTACCGGATGGTGTTTGTGTGTGTGTGTGTGTGTGTGTGTGTGTGTGAGGGAGATATAGCAGAGAAGTGAGAGTGAGGAACACAACACACACTGCCAACTGACTTCATCATCATAAAACATCTCCCTCTCTCAGCACTTTTCACTCGCATCAGCTGCACATTAGCCTGCAGTGGAGCTGTGTGTGTGTGTGTGTGTGTGTGTGTGAGAGAGAGAGAGAGAGAGAGAGAAGAGGACTCCAACACACACTCTCATGTAGTGTTTATACAGATGTGTTCAATGAAGAGCATGAAGAGTATAACTTTCTTTCTTGCCATGTCTTCTTCTCTCTCTTTCTTTTATCTATCTTTTTCACTTTCTTTCTTTCTATCTATTCTATTTTTTTTCTATTTTTTGATTTCTATGTCTGTCTTTTTTGTTTTTGTGTCTTTTCCCTTGCCACTTCTTTCTTTCTTTCTTTCATCCCTCCATACCTCCTATTTTTCATTTCTTCCTTTCTCCATCTGTACCATAGTTCTTTCTTCATCTTTTTTTTTTTTACTTTCATACTCCATCCGTTCTTTCTTTTATTACTCTATCCTTTTCTTTCACTTTTGTGCCTTCTTTCCCTCCCTGTATTTCTTCTCAGGACTCTTTTCTTTTTCCCCATCCCTCCATGGTTTCTGTCATCTACTCTTACTTTTTCTTTCCTTCCATCATTTCTTTTTTCGCTCAATTTTCTTTTTCTTTCTTTCTTTCTTTCTTTCTTTCTTTCTTTCTTTCTTTCTTTCTTTCTGTGCATGTCTTCTTTCTTTCTTTCTTTCTTTCTTTCTGTGCATGTCTTCTTTCTTTCTTTCTTTCTTTGTCTTTCTGTGCATGTCTTCTTTCTTTCTTTCTTAATTGAAAATCTTCTGCTGATAAATAATTTTCTCCACAGATAAGTAACACGCCTTGCACTGGAGTCTTGCAGCGTCGTTTTTGCTCGCCGTGTTGTGTTTACTGATTTACTGAAGTGCCCCGTAATCCTCCTAATAAATCCTCAAATAATCTCTCTTTCTCTTTCAGCTGAAGATCTCCAGGCCTGAAAACAGACAGGTGAGCTCTTCTTTGTATACCTCTACTGTGTGTGTGTGTGTGTGTGTGTGTGTGTGTGTGTGTGTGTGTGAGAGAGAGTGAGAGAGAGAGAGTGAGAGAGAGAGAGTGAGAGAGAGAGAGAGAGAGAGAGAGAAAGACAGGGTGTGTGTGTAGTTTTCACTCCATGTTGTCGAGTAATTAAGGCTTTCCAAAACAGACATGCCAGGAATTCTTCAGCTCTCCCTTAAATTCCTGCAGTTTTTTTTTAAACCTCCCTCTCTTCTAAAGAAAGACGTGTGGCTGCAAAGCTGCTATTTGGGAAGTATGCTGTGTGTGTGTGTGTGTGTGTGTGTGTGTGTGTGTGTGTGTGAGAGAGAGAGAGTGAGTGTGGAAGGCTGCAGTGGGAGGCATTCAGCCTGTTAGCACACTAAAAGTCCCGGAGCCCATTTTGTTAATCATTTCCTAGTTTTTGTTCTCTTCTCATATACATTTGATGTTTTATGACATTCTTATCAGTGATTACTCATTCATTCGTCTTCATCTTCATTTTCAGCGCTACCCACTACGCCACCGCGCTTCCCCGTGATTTATAATAGCAAAGTGAAAATAATGTTTTTTTTTGTTTTTTTTTATCTTCTTTAAAAAGTAGGTTACCTTGTTTAAAACCAGGTCTGGATAAAAATAGCATATTGTGATTATACTGGAGTATATTCGAACGAACTTTTGAAGCCGTGGTCGTTCATTCATTCATTCATTCATCTTAGGTAAGTGCTTTATCCTGGTCAGGGTCGCAGTAGATCCAGAGCCTACTAGGTGTAAGGCGGGAGAACGAGCCCTGGATGGGACGGTGCACACTCACATTCACACCTGTTTATTCAGTTTAGTGTAGCCAGTCCACCTACAGGTAAAGATCAGCCTCAAGTACATTTTTTTCCCATCAAATTGTAATGACAGATAGTAATACAGTACTATAGAAAACATCAAAGTACGCTGCTATGAGTTACCACTCAAAAATATGCGTAAGGAGCAGCCGCCTTTTTTTTCCTCCCCAAGCCAATCGACACGAAAGCGGAAAGATTGACAAGCACAGATGTTTTTTAACTCTCTGATATTACCCGGAAGTCCTAGAAGCCATGCTCCCTTTCTCCTATCTCACATAATCTTTCTTCTGGACTTGATTTTCATGCTTGAAAGACGTGCCGATGCGGCATTTACTCATGTAAATGGAGTTCATTAATATGAAATAAAGCATAAGTTAATTGTATTTGTTATGGGAAAATCGTTACAGGCGTACCCTTTTTCACTGAAAGAGGAAAAAATAAGATTAAATAGACTTTTAACGTAGCGTTAAATCTAATCTAAAATGATAATTAGAAAGTGATTATCTTGGCTTGCAGTGCTACATGCACATCTATTCTGTTACATTGACATATCGCGTGTGTGTGTGTGTGTGTGTGTGTGTGTGTGTGTGTGTGTGTGTGTCTGTGTCTCCACCTCCAGTATATTTGCTTATAAGCTCCTCATACATTTTCCCACTGTGACTTGTTTACATGCACAGCAGCAGTTCTCCCAAAAGACACACACACACACACACACACGCACACACACACTCAGCATTTTCTCCCCGTGTGTTAAACCGATTAATCCTGTTGTGTTGCAGGCTCTCATTAGCATTTCAGGCGACGTTTGAATCAAGGCCACTTTCTGCTTGTTCACCACCCAGACTGAGAGCTTCCTCGTGCTCGATTGGTCGAGACTCTGGCGATGCACTGACTAACCGCACCATGGCCCGAGAGGCTCTGTGGAAACTCCCACAATCCCTGGCTCTCTGGTGAGTATGGAAATATGGCACTGTGTGTGTGTGTGTGTGTGTGTGTGTGTGTGTGTGTGAATACACAGCGTGGATATCTGATTAATATTCAGATCATTCGAAGCACATTTGCCAGCTTGTCTTTATATCCAGCTAAAAGTGAGCAGGACCGATCCATTCAGTGTAATTTAAGACACTGTACTTACCGAGGCGTGGCTGCAACCCACCCAAGGGGTGCGTATTTCCAAGGACAAACATCTGGCGGTCCCTCAAGGCCAGCATATCTCACACACGCACACACACACACACAGACGGAGTAGTAGTGCATGGTATGGATGCAACTGGATTTTAGTTACTCTCAGTGAGCACGTTATGATTATATGTACATATTTCTCTGTTTCTACACTCACGACACCCTGCTTTTAACTTCCACAATATTAAATGTAACTCTAAATGGATAAAAAGCACAATGTGTTGTTTATTCATTTTTAAAAAATGTAATTGTTGGTGAATTGCTATAATATAAGAGGAATAAAACACACGGTGTTATGGGAAAAGAATCATCTTAAGGGGGAAAAATAACTTCGCTTTTGCATCACACTACATCATCGCTGATTATTTTTCTATAACCCCAAGTGTTTTATTTCTTACTTAATATCTCATATTTGGAGAATGTTAGTTTTTTTATAGTGTTTGACTTTAGTATTTTTTTCTCTATTTTAATTAACAGATTTTCAGCACCAACCTCCACTGATAAACAACAAAACCCTTCCAAGGTGAGGCATCGCTCTTTCTCTCTCTCTCCTTCTGTTTATGCCTTGACTTGTTGAGCAAATAATGTGTTTTGAATGATTTGTGTCAGCAAAACTCCACTCACGTTTCTATGCCACCCTGATTCAGTTTCTGGTTTCATTTCCATCAAAATGTGAATCATGTCATCCGTCATTCAACCTCAAGGCCTGCTAAATAAATTAGATTTTGAAGTAATTCGGTTTTGCACGTCCAGACTAAGCACATCATGGAGTACTGCTGGAGCGGAGACGGCCCGAGTTTTCCATGTGCTTACAGCATGTGGAGAAGTGGCTCAAGATGTCTTCCTGACAGTGGTTTGGCGCATATTTGAAGCATAGAAACCGATCTCGGAGCAGTTCCCTGCTTTGTAAGAGCGACAGTAACGTATTAAGTATAAAAATAAAAAAAAATATATATATATGTAGGTGTCGCATTTACAAACAACAAGAATTAAATCAAACTCAGTTAGGAGACATTGACAGGTTGGTGATTATCCGGACCCTCATCACTCATCAGTCCCTTCTGGTTACATTCCTTCCCTTCGTTTCACTGTAGTTACTGAATAATAGTTTGAAGACGAAGGCGAATAACTGAATAATAAGTAAAGACCTGAAGGCTTTAAAACCAAAAACAATCTCTGCTATTCTCCGCTATAAAAATGCCATTTTTTTGCTCATATAAGTGAATAATGATGTAATCTAGTGTAAAAATCATTTATCAAATTTGTATGAAAAGTTTGTGGACTCACATTTGTACCATGCTGTATGTTTTTTTCTCTCTCCCAGCCATGATGTCGGTCTGCGTGCCCTCCCCGCATAGCTCCTCCCCTTCCATGGATGCAGCCAACTGCAACGGACCTACAGTGACTCCACCCACCTCCCTCAGCCTACGCTCCTCCCACAACCAACTGCTTAGTGATGACGTGGTCAATCAGGGCCAGGCCACGCCCCCAAAGTGTCGCAAGAAGTACGCACTAATGAGCATGCAGAGCGCCATGGGGCTCGGTGACAGCGCTGCACCACCTCCTTCATCGTCCTCCTCCTCATCCTCCTCGCCCTCCGTTGCAGGTAATGCTACCAATCTAAAGCTGGCGAAGAACGGCGCAAACCAGCTGCGCAAAGCGGCCGAGCTGCAAGACCAAAACAAAAACACGACAAACGAAGACGACGTAGGAAACATCACGGCAGACTCGGACCAGGAGTTGGAATTAAGCATCGACAGCCAAACAGAGCTGGAAGACTTTGACGAGCCAGCTAACAAGGACACGAGCGATTTTCTTAACGACGAGGCCAATGACGAGGATCAAGCTGAGGACTTGAACACAAACCCCTTCGAGGAGGATTCCGATGAGCTGCTCATCCTGTCAGCAAAAACAGAACTCGTCATGAAGTCCCCGCAGCTCCAGAAGGACAAGATCTTCCTGGAGTCGCACAGTGATGACCTTTCACTAGACGAGCCCGGTGCGCAGGATTATGACGTCACAGTTCCACTGCTGAAAGAGAAAGATCTCAGCCCTCCATTGTTACGGAAACAGCGCAGCCCAGAGGACACGCCCCTTCTGTCTATCGGCTCCTCCTCCGCCTCGTCCTCCCCGGAGACGAAAAAGGACAGGCCCCGGACCGGCGCGAAAACAGACCGCGCACTTCATCGCATCCAGAACCTTCCACCCAGTGATGAGGAGTCCAGCTGGACCACGCTGTCTCAGGACAGCACCTCACTGGGCTCGCCAGAGGACACAGGTCAGTGATTATACACTGTGTGTGTGTGTGTGTGTGTGTACGTGCGTGCGTGTGTGTGGGTGTGTAAGAGTTTCCTTCTGCCTTAAAATGTGCTCGCTATTCAGATGTTTGGATTTCACATTGGCTAGAGGGTGATAGTTGAAATATTCTAGCTAATCTGCGTGTGTGTGTGTGGTTTTTAGCTGTGGTTTGGCTATGGCAGTACAGTTGTTTGCTCAGGCATGATGTTGGATTGTGTGTGTGTGTGTGTGTGTGTGTGTGTGTGTGTGTGTGTGTGTGGCTGCCTGGAACACACACCTGCACACATCTACAGCTCTGACTTAACTATTTCACAGCCTGTGTATCAGGCTAAACGATGTTGGAGAGAAAAACACACTAAGAAAGGCTGGTTCTTAATCATATAACCTGATTATTTATAAACAGTCTTCATTTTAGAAAACATCTGGAAAATCAGAAAATGGATTAAATGTCCTAGAGACATTAATAAGGTCCTGACAAAATGTAACGTTGGCCTATCACGTCACTGAGATTGTGTTTTTTGTTTTGTTCGTGGCTAGGAAGAAAATTAGCAACAAAAATGAACACACTTAAGTGCGACTGTTGTATATTTGTTAAGCAGTTATTAATAGTCGTACCTGTAGTTGTTTGGCGTGCTCTACTGTTACACATGGACACGCCTTAGAGAGCAAGGTTTACAATTTATAGTGACTGGTTTAATGGTGTTTAATGCAGTATTTTCCAACAGTGTTACTCTGTGCTTTGAAAAACTAACAACATGGTCGAGTGGAAGGGAGGGACATAGACATTACCAAGAGCCTAGAGTCGGTACAACTAAATATATTCATGCTGTGTTCAGGTGCTGGATGGTTTATACATACAGTCTTTAATCTGAACTTTATTTGCTTTTTTTTTTTTTTTTTTTTTTTTTTTTTTTTTTTTTTTTTTTTTTTTTTTTTTTTTTTTTTTTTTTTTTTTTTTTTTTGGTGTGTCATTTGTGACAGGGTGGGGGCAAAATAATTTACACTTGACCATTTTAAATTCAACTCATAATTTAAACAATTGACCATTTTATACTCAACTCAAATAATTTAAACACCTGAGCTCTGTATACTCAACTCAAATAATTTAAACACCTGAGCTCTGTATACTCAACTCAAATAATTTAAACACCTGAGCTCTGTATACTCAACTGAAATAATTTAAACACCTGAGCTCTGTATACTCAACTCAAATAATTTAAACACCTGAGCTCTGTATACTCAACTCAAATAATTTACACTTGACCGTTTTATACTCAACTCAAATCATTCATACTTGTAAATATTTCAATAAAATCTGTTCAGGTGACTGTGGGTTGAGGTATTGGGTTTGTGAGTGTGTGTAAAATTTTAGTCAGTATGGAGCTATTAGTTCGTGTAGATTCTGAGATGACCTTCCATGAGCAGCATGTCCGTATATCGTGGAAGAAGTATGTCCATGTGACTTGATGTGAGCCATCAGTGTGTTTCGTTTTACACACACACACCTAAATAAACTGCTGATGTTTAGGAAACCGAGTATCTTCACTAAAACAAGTGTATCAGATCCGTGTGTGGATTTAACAGTATGATCTATGGCTGAACACACTCCAATGAGCGTGTGTGTGTGTGTGTGTGTGTGTGTGTGTGTGTGTGTGTGTGTGGCTTTGGTGTCTGTTACACTTGCAGCCCAGGTGTACTCTCACAGGTGTGTGCCAGATGTGAACATGACTCACATACAGATGGTACTTGGCCCTGGCCTTTTTTCTGTGTGTGTGTGTGTGTGTGTGTGTGTGTGTGTGTGTGTGTTGGTCACTGCTTATCTGCTTTAATTGGCAGAGCTCTCTCATTCTCTTGCTTTATTTTCCTTCTAACTAACTTTCTCTCTTTTCTTTTCTTTTTTTTTTTAAAGTTGTCCTTCTCTCTGTCTTTATCTCTTTCTCATTCTACTCTCATGCTTCCTCTCTTCTCTCTCTTAATCTCGGTCATTCTCGTTAACACTAATATGCACAATGACAAAACACAATCATGATACTTGATATGTTTACATGATAAACATCACAGTAGGTTTTTTTTTCTAAGGGTTGCTAATAAATTGTCTGCCACAAAACATGAGACAGTTCTGTTTTAAATCTGCCTGTTAGTGTGCAGTTTTCATTAGAAATGCGCATTGGTGGAATTTACTAGTTTTGTATTATATTATTGTTACAATGCTCACCCCAACACTCTCTGTCTCTCTCTCTCTGTCTCTCTTTTTCTCTCAACACGTCTCTCTATCGCTCTCTCTCTAAGTCTCTCTCCTTGTCTCATTGTCTTTCTCTTTCTTTCTCTGTCTCTTTCTATCTCTCTGTGTCTCTGTCTGTGTCTTTCTGCCTCCTTCTCCTTATTTCTATCTCTGTCAATCTGTCTCTCTCTAACGTCCTCCCTTTGTCTTTCTTTCTCTCTCTCTCTGTCCTTTCTCTTATCTTTCTCTCCGTTTTTTTAGTATGTCTCCCTCTTTCTGTTTTTTTACTCTTTTTTGACACTGTATTTCTTTCTGTCTCTATTTGTCTGCCTCTCCCTCTGTGTTTCTTTCTCTCTCTATCTCTCTCTCTCTTCCTATCATTCTCTCTTTTTCTATTTCTCTGTCTTTCTGTCTGTCTCTATATCGGTCTTTCCATCTCTCTCTCAATCTGTCTCTCTCAATCTCTCTTTTCCTATCTCATTCTCTCTTTTTCTATCTCTCTGTCTTTCTGTCTGTCTCTATATTGGTCTTTCTGTCTCTTTCTCTCTCAATCTGTCTCTTTCTCTGTATTTCTCTCTCTCTCTCCCTCTCTCTCGCTCTTCCTATCTCATTCTCTCTTTTTCTATTTCTCTGTCTTTCTGTCTGTCTCTATATCGGTATGTCTGTCTCTCTCTCAATCTGTCTCTCTGTCTCTTTTTCTGTATTTCTCTCTCTCTCCTTTGGTCACATGATTATGCTGTGGTTGATACTGGAAGAAAGATGATCTTCAGGTTGCCGGGGCGACCGAACATTTCGGGGTGCAGGGGCGGGGCTTGTTTTTCCACTCAGTCTGTCACATGCCCTGTCCCGACAGGAAGCAACTGTCCATCTTCCTGCTTCAGCCTGCGGAGAAAATAAACAATAAACAAATAGAGCAGACTGGCACTTCCTCTCCCTCCCTCTTCTTTATCTCTCTCTCTCTCTCTTTCTCTCTCTCTTTCCCTCCCTCCTCTCTCTGTTGCTCTCTCTCTCTCTCTCTCCCTCTCCATGTGCTCCTGTGCTTTAGACGCTGCTCAGTTATTCAGTCATGATGCTGGGTAAAGACTACATGTTGGCCATTGTCATAGTGAATTATGAGGGTAGGTACATCGTGTGCGTGTGTGTGCGTGTGCGTGTGTGTGTGGAACGCTAATCTGCGCAGGGTAGCACCTCGTCTGCTCATGCATGTTCACGGAATCAGCCGTAGGTGAGGAACGAGATGAAAGGAGGGAGAACGAGTGTCACAAGCGTGAGCTGAATACAAAACTTTGAGCTTCATTTGTGTTCATGGTCGTTAGCATGGTCTGTGTGTGTGTGTGCGCAGCTCATAGCAGTGGAAAAACTCCGTTCTCCCCTCCCCCTCAAGCTGCTGCTTTATAGACTGCAGAACGAGAGAGAGAGAGATGACGGAAAGAGGAGCGAAGAGAAAAAGAAAGTGTGACGCATGCAAAAAGATGAGACTCTACTTCTGTTTCTGCCTCCTGTGATTTAGCGACGCAGTGACTAAGTCAGAACAAAATCTCAGATCAAGACTAACACATGTTTCAGTGTGTGTGTGCGCGTGTGTGTGCGTGTGTGTGCGTGTGCACGTGTGTGTGGGTGGGTATTTTAATATGTGAAGGTCATGAGGCAAGTGGCAATGAAGGCTGCCTGAGCAAGCTTTAGCAGCAGGGACTACAAATCCCATGATGCATTTTTTCTCCTCATGTCTCGTCTTTATTAATAACCAGTTTTCACGCACGCGTCTTCTGTCGTATCGGATTAGTGATGCTGTGGTCCAGGTGTTTTCAGAGTGGTACATTCCCATTGCTCATTCCAACATGCTTTATTTTTCCTCGACACTTTCTCCTTGACACCTGGACTTTGGATAACAAACAGTACACACATATTTCTGATTCTGAAAAGATTCTGGACAGATTGCGAGGGATGGTATACTCCTCTATCACCTGTCAGTCACATCGGCACTAGCCAATCATATGCGTCTGTGAACTCATGTATGCGGAAGAGGGTTGATCAAAACGTTGGATTTGTGTAAAGAGAACTTGAATAAATATTACTCAGACTTGCAAATTGCCAGAAAACGATTCTCGGCTGATGCTTCAACGCTCTGGATCAGAGCGCCTGCTAAATGCTGGAAATATAAATGTCAGTTTATTAGGAATCATTCAATCCACTATCTTTACATCATGATGCCTCTGAATTGGCGTAAATCCGCGTAAACCTGCGTTCGTACGGATCTGTATTGATGTTGTATACTTGCTCTATCAGCTTTGTCTGATAATGGTGTGGTATGGATTGTAATAGGAAGAGTTTACTTTTATTTATTTATTTATTTATTAAATTAATTAATTAATTTTTTTGTTTGATGATATTACCTTGGACTTGCTCACCCAAGTGATGAAGTTCATCAACTGCAGCCATGAAAAGACTTCACCATTCTAACCGGTAGATGGGTCATGGTACAGATTCAGTCTCTGACATTGAAATGAGTGTGTGTGTGTGTGTGAGAGAGAGAGAGAGAGAGAGAGAGATCTGTGTAGTCTCTCTGGACCACAAGCTCCTGTCCAAAATGTCACCAAGCTGCAGAATTTTAAATGAAAGCTCTATTTCTGGAACGATGTTTATTTGTGGGGTTTTTTTTTTTTTTTTTTTTTTTTTTTTTTCTGTTCCTGCTCCCTTGTACTTAGAATTATGACTTTTTTGTATGATTGTGAAAATTAGATTCTCCTTGCAGTTTTATCGTTTCCATCTTGATTACTTAACATGCTAATAACGCAGTGCACTTTCACAAGGTCAGTAAGTCTACTTCACGGCGCATTTTTGCAATTTCTCTCCACACACTCTCACACACGCACAGTGTTTTAGTCACTCGTTCCAGAAACCACATCCTCACACAACATGTCTAGACCAGAGACCTTCCTCTTGCATTGCCTGTGTGCTGAGTGTGGTGTGTGTGTGTGTGATTGCGGTTTGTTTTTACAGTAGTAGTCATTGTGTGACTAATACACTTACTAACGGATGAAATATGTTTGAAAATCCTCAGCTGCTCTTAGGAAGACTGACATGCTGCGTGTGTGTGTGTGTGCGTGTGTGTGTGTGTGTGTGTGTGTGTGTGCGCGCAAAACATTTGCTGTTATTCAGGGATTGTTCTAACAAGTTCCCAAGCAACAGGTGACCACTGATATAATTATTCAAGTAATTTTAGAACCAGATAGTTTCATTGGAATCATAAGTACTCTGTGTACACTATTTTGCTATAACGTGTGCGTGTGTGTGTGTTTGTGTTTTTGCAGATATCTGGGGAGAGCGGTCATTCCAGACAGACCCAGACTTGCCCCCAGGATGGAAGATGATGACCGACATGGCTGGCATTTATTACTGGCACATTCCCACCGGCACCACACAGTGGGAGAGACCCGGACCGTGCAATCCTGCACCAGCCGTCCCTCATCACGACACACGTAAACACTCGCTGGGCTCGCTTTCTCCTTCACCCACTCCTGATCAAGAGGTATATACACACACACACGTTCACAAACAAACACAAAATGACTCATCTGTTCTCTGTCCAAAATTCAATTATTTCCACTTCATTTATTGTAAGCAGCTTTAGGCACTCGCACGAAAGCTTATTTTGTACAATAAATTGCACGCACATTAAAAACTGACCAGTTTCACGATCATACAGCAATTAACTGAAAGGTTATTTATTTATTTATCTACAAAATACATAAGAACAAAGAACTGTTGGTTTTGCACACCATTCATGTAAGTGTGACAGATAAAAAATAAGCTCATGTTCATATATAGCAAGATCAAATTATAGAAAACTGTGTGTGTGGCGGCCTGGGAAAACCCTTCACATGGTGCATTTTTATTTATTTAATTAATTAATTATCTATCTATCTATCTATCTATTTATTTTTACTATGTATAGTTCTTGCACGTATCTCAATTTCAACTTAAGTTCTACATTTATAACATAATCTACTTCAGGAAAAACAACACTGCTGACACACTTTAAAGAATTATCAGTGTCATCCACATCACACTAGGCTTTTCAGTTCCACTGACTTCTATTCATACGCATGCGAATGCTGGAGTTTGGTGAACCCGTGAAGACACTCCACAGCGAGACCTCTTCAGAAAATTCAAGATGGAGGAAGCACTGATCGTAGAAGTGTTGTGCCATCTAGTTCTATATAACACAACTTTATAAAATCAACATCAAAAGAGAAGCACGTCGGAATCCATGATGTGTGGATTAAAAAAAATTAAAGTCTAGTGTGACCTCCCCTTCAGTCTCCGTCTCATCAGTTTCACCTCGTCATCGTCTCTTCACTTCACGCTAACATCGGTGCTGAAATACTCACTGATTCATTCAGTCACTTCTGTTCTGTTGGATACATTTCTTGTTATTGATGTCATTTATTAGATCAACATTTAAAAATGTTGCTGTCATTTGTACTGAGTGTGTTGAAGTTGAATTGTGAGTGAACTTGATTTTTCATCTGTTTCAGCTGTTTTGTTTTGTACATTATAAGCACTGTATTAAATAGTATATTGTATTACATCTCTGTCTCTCGCTCTCTTTGTCTGTGTCCATTATTCTAGGCATCTCACGCGGAAGTGTTTTTCGGAGCGTCCTGTCGCTCAGACAGCGCCACATCGGACAGCTCCACCGACCCCGTCCCACTCGCGCCCTCCTCAACGTGTCTTGAACCCGCCCCTCTCCTCTCCTCGAACTCCTCCTCTTCCTCCGATGCGAATGTTCCTTCCTGTGGGTTTGTCAACAGCTGCTACTTTGTGAGTCTCTCGCTCCCACATACACACAATTTCACAGCTCGAGGCGAAGACGTCCAAATATAACCGTATTTCCTACATTACTAAAGTCTCCATCTTCACAGTCAGCCTTCATATGAAATGGAAAATGTTGAAACGCAACAAGAAAATCACCATCAAATTTGCATGATGGAGTCGTTACAGTCTGGTTCGACTCGTTCAATCCCGTGGTCTAAAATGCCTTGCACTTTAAAAACAGAATGAGAAGGCTCATTTACTTATTTAATTGAATCATCCTTTTAATATATTCCTTTTCATTGTTATTATTACTGGCTATTAAAATGCTAAAATTGTTCAGGAAATTGATACTAATTCACATTCTAATTAACATTTTCACATGTCAAAACTCAAAGCAGTACTGATAACACAGAGAGTAAAGGCTATGATATAGATTTATGACTTTTATTAATTATATGCGTGATAGTAAAAATGCTGTACCTGTGTGTGTGTGTGTGTGTGTGTGTGTGTGTGTGTGTGTGTGTGTGTAGCCTCGATCCTCATCACTGCAGATCATGCCAGAGAAAGACAAACAAACTGAGACCCAGCATCGAAAGGAGGAAAAGGTAAAGTTCTCTCTCTCGATATGGAAGAACTTCTTTTTTGTCTGGAGTGATCCCGCTCTGCTCTTCTCTCCCCTCGTGTTCTCCCTGTGTGTTCATGTGGTGTTTAGTAATGTGTGAATTGAAACATTTTGATGATCAGTAATCACAGGCAGGTGACAAATAAAAGGAAACTCCACTAGTTATGCTGTGTTTGAGTGTGTGGGGGTGAGGTGTATATTTATTTTTTGCTGGCACACAAGCTATTGATCTAACTCCATTATCCTCCTTAGAGGCAAATCAATACCAAGTCCAAGTTCTGCCTGATTATCTTTATCCTATGATGATGCATTTCTACCCTGAATGGGCGTGGTCTGTTCCATGATGACCCCGCCCCCATCCACAGGGCACAAAGTCTCACTTGAATGGTTTGATGAAGATGAAAATGATATAAATCATATGCTGTAGCCTACATACTCGTCATAGCTATATCCAAGAGAACTCCATTGATTACGGAGCGACGTGTTAGACAGCGATCTCCACCAACACCACCACGCTGACTGAAGGACTGTCTTTAGGAAGAACGCTGTTCATCGCTCCATGACTGTTCCAGAGAATGTGTGCCAAGGAACATTGAACACTTTAAGACAATTTATGTTGTTTTTCCTTTAATTTGTCCCCTGTCTGCACACACAGATACACACATGCTGCATGTAAGTTAGTCATAGGCATACAAAAAGCACACAAAAGGTATTTATAAATTTAAATGTTACTGATCGATGTTGATAGTGCGTATATAGATTGCATAGAATATTTGATATACTAATATATAGAAAAAACTTCATATGATGAATCACACATGAGTGCAAACCTGACTCTGTTGAGTGATTTAATATCCCTGTCTTGTCTTTCTCCTCCACTTTGACTTCTGTTTGTGTGTGTGTGTGTGTGTGTGTGTGTGTTCTTCTATATGTGCACACATGTGGCTGTGTGTGTGAATAACCGTGTGTAGAAACAGCCCTGGAGTGATTTTGCAGTGGGAAAGATTGATAGTGAGATCTGGAAGGTTAGTATGAGACAGAATTGTGCAGAGCTTCTGCAGCAGAATGGCTCCGAGGTCAAGCGACTCTGATACTCAGCTGCATCAACATTTGTGAAAATGATGCTCTTTTTTGAAAAATATTTTTTAAATTAGTAAAAGAGTGGCCAAGCGTTGGCCAATAGGATGCGATCTGGGGCGGGGCTTTAGTCATTCTCATTGATGCTGAGTAAGACAGAGGAGAAACTAATCGCTGCTGTCAGCTCACGTCAATCAGATTTACGATCCGACTCTACGCAGCTCACGGCGAGCCTCGGCGTGGCACAATGTCTGCATATGCACAGTAATTAACCCTAACATTTAACCCTAAACAAGACCAAACTGATATCTGATAATAACATTATAATCTGATGAAACTGATTAAGTTCTTAGCACTGTGCTGCAGATTATGTTGGTTGAAAAATAATCTTGTTTTGAAAATGAATCTTGGTAGTCCGTGGTCCGACCAAAAGAATATGAATGGCTAGAGAACAAGATTTCTAGATATTTCTGTGACTTTTCAATTATCGTGCACACTTAACAAAAAAAAATAAAAAAAATCAGTGATGTATAGATAAGTACATTTTCTAGAAAGACGACAAATGTCCTGGTGAAAGCTGCCTCGATTCCAACTCTCACATGCGTTCTAGTATTTTTATTACTTATTAGAATTTAATTATCCTGCTTTCAAACACTGAAAATCCTGTTAAACTAAAGGCAGATGAAATGATCCTTTATTACCACAGAACATTTATTTACAGGTACTCTGTAAATTATGAATATAAATCTAATTCAGTCTTTAATATAAAGATAACTAGTGACCATCGTTACTATGAAGAGTGTAAAATCCATTAAGCCATTCTGCTGTTGAAGCTCAACGCACTGAAACGTCCTAATTAACAGCTTCATCGCTGCACAGCCTTTAACCTCTGACCTCAGCGATCCCCGGCTTCTGCCTGCTCCTGCCTGCCATGAGACTCACATACCTTCCTCTTATTTACTGTTTTTTTTCTGCTGCTTGTCATGTGTATTTTACTATTTATTTTGCTGTTTCACATAGAAAATGTTTTAAATGTAACTGTGCAATTATTGTGTTTGTAAAGTACCCCTGAAATGTAGAGACCATTTTAAAAATTTCTCAAATGGAAAAAAAAAAAATGAATTAAACAGTTTATTATTGGACAAAGATTATAAACTGTGTGTTCAGAGGTACTTTAAAGCAAGTTTCAGTGCGCATGCAGTGTTTTCTTTGGACAATGGACAGTCACGCGCACACACACACACACACACACACACACTCACACATTCACACACACTCTTACAGCATGCAGGTCTCTGCAAACAGCATGTTGGCTTGAAGTCATGGCTCTCAAATTGGGTTGCTTGAGGGCTGTCTCTTCACACTCTCTCTCTCTCTCTCTCTCTCTCTCTCTCTCTCTCAGGATCTGCAGGCTGCTACAGTGAACCCTGACCCCAGTCTGAAGGAGTTTGAAGGAGCCACTCTCCGCTATGCCTCTCTCAAGCTTCGGTGGGTGTGTGTGTGTGGGCGTGCGAGTCAGAGTGTCCTTGTATCAGCGCCTGGTCTGAACATATTTCCCTCTTTAATTAGTATTAAGTGTTTTTATAATTGTCCACATTTGAAGACAAAGAAACACATTCGATTGTCTGTGAGACTGTGTTCTACTTTAGTCATCTAAGAAAAGCGTTCATAAACTTCTTGGCAAGCTGACCCTTGTTTCCACCACAGGAAAGTCTTCTCTGCTGAGGAGTTTGTTTCCTTTTATTTATTTATATATATATATATATATATATATATATATATATATATATATATATATATATATATATATATTTGGTACATGACAATCTGCATTTTTTTTTTGTCTTCAAGAAGGAGAAAACTAACTAGTGAGCGAACACATGTATTGTGAAAACAGGAACTAATGTTTCGCTGACATTCCAGAACATTAAATGTAACTTTAAACGGATAAAAAGTATGACGTCATTCTGTAATTTAATAAGAAATGTTAGTATTGGCAGTTTGCTGTGGTATAAGAGCAGTAAAGCACCTGGGATCTGCTTTTATTGGAAAATAATCATCTTTGATGCGGTAACAGTAACTCCTCTTCATCGCACCACACAATATGTCGTTGATTATTTTCCTTTATCAGCACCCCGTAAGTGCTTTATCCTTTACACAGTACAACATATACAGTGAATTGGAAATTGCTTTATTAAAAAAATGCCTCCTAGCTTAACCCATACAACCCTGTACAACAATCTATACAACAAGACATTAAACACACCTGTCCAGCCTGAAACACACTCCAACCCCTAGGCCTTTGGTTTGACTCCAGATAGGCGGAGCTGGATCAGGTCTGACTCCTCCCCATGGACTTTTTGTTCTGCAGCAAGGGCTTACTTGGTTGTTTGTGCAATACAGACACACATTGTAATGGTACAGGCTCATGAATATTCAGATGTATTTAAATAGTAATTCTTTTGAATGTGTTGCATTCAAATGTGATTTTGTGAAGGAATTTGAAAGATTTAAATATAGTGTTTTTTGTTTTTTTTTTTAATAGAAACCCTGCTCCTGTGGAGGAAGAAGATTCCAGCAGCATTAACAGTGACCCTGAAGCCAAGGTGAAACAAACACGCACGCACACACACACACACACACACACACAAGAAATAACATATAACCTCGACCTACACTAACCAGATTCACCAGTTAACACATAAAACATAAAACAGCAACTTAATTCGAATAAGACTACACAAAGCTGATTTAGCTGGAATACACACACACACTTATCATTCCTTATATCTATCAAACCATGTGAAAATCCCGAGAACCAGCTTTCTGATTTTTGTTCTGACTGGAAATCTTGGGCGCAGTGCATCCTGCCGTTTATCTGATAAACGTTTGTTTACCACTTCTGTTTCTTCATGTTTATTTTGGGGCCCCACCCCTCTGCTGAGCAGAACCATATGGAACTACCGAGTAGATCTAGCTCGCCATCTGGTGGAGAGAGGAAGAATTGCACAGTGTATTTCTGCTATCGAGGTGGCACGCCATTGCTGTAATAATGATCGTTTGTGCTGATATTATAACAACTTCAACGCCAAACCACTTTCAGTTAAATTAACTGTGACCTCACTCTCGAGTGTTGACTCACATCAATATTTGTACATTTGTGATATTTTATGGAATATCCCCATAATACAGATGTCCTGAGTGACGACCCCCAGGACATAAGAACAGAATTTCAGTGTCTGTGCCATTTTCCTGAACCCAGAACGTCAAAGGAGGAGGACTGTGTTGTGTTGGTTGCGGGTCAGAATAAAAACCTCATGAAACACTATAGAATTTAACCCTCATTCAACGCCTCATCTGCTTTCTTTCTATCAACATGTGAATTATTTACCAGAGCACCGTGTGAGCCTTCGAGCCTTACTAATGCTTTGACTTCCTGCAGTACGTCTGTAGAGAGAGTCTGTTCAGGTTTGTTATATTGAATACGTTTGTTTGTCTTTAATACATTTGTACTTAAAAAAAATACACTATGAAGAACGATGAGCAGGATTTCGCACATGTACTGTGTATCAGCAAAAGAATGGGAGGATTCGCTTTTATGAACAGGGTGGGGTTGACAGTGAGAATTCCTCAAATCGTTGTGTGTGTATGTGTGTTAAAGCAGCTGCTTTCCCAAGCACCAATGTTACGATAATCAGAACACATTTATTTGAGTCGTTTTAAGCGATTAACATAATCTGTGTAGAGTAAAACAGTGGCTCAAATAACTTTCACACAACAAATCAGTACACACAGCACATTAAGGTTCTGACAAGCGTGTACTTTTTATTGATTGTGAAGCAAGGACCGAGGAAGCTGACAATGAGAAATGGACGTTGAATGGAGATTCATTTATTTTTGAAGGAGAGCTCCACCCTTAAACACATTTAAATACATTTATATTGAAATATTTGTGATGTGTTTAGAGATAGTGATGTGTTTGTGTCTGGTGCCTTTTTTTTGTTTTTGTGTTATTCCTGTGAGAATGTCACACCATCTTCCAGCGACATTCAACATCGTATTAATGACAAATCCAGAGTAGAAGTAGTGGAGACGCTGCTGCAAACGTTGGACTCAGGGTTACAGAATGAAATGCAACTACACGACACAGTTGCGATGAGTTATAGCAGAGATTTTATTGGAAATTTGGAAATGTTATTTTTTATTTACTTATTTATTTATATTTTTTATTCATTGGAAATGTCTCTTTGTGCTTCGGTACCTGAGACACGGTTTGCATCATGCATCACACACAGGTTTTGTGGTTAACAGTTTCTGGATACTACATCATCCTCTAGTCATTTGCATATCAGACGTGATTGGGCGCATTGCTGTGAAGCCTAATAAGTATTATGACCTCACAAATCCATATAATTAGAGCCAGTCATATAAAAATGATATTTTTGAGATCAAATCTGTTTTAACACCGTGCACAAAATTTTCCATTCAAGAATATTGACATAATTCCAGTTTTTCCAGACTTGACAGAAATGTGCAGGCTGAAAATTGTCCCACTTTCTCTGTGTTACGTCACTCAAGGAGTCTACGTTTAAATATTTTATTTCCTCCCTGGCCCCCCATCTCTCTTTCTCTCTCTCTCTCTCTCTCACTCTCTGTCACAGGTGCTTAGAATCAAAGTGAAGGAGGAGGACAACATTGCGCCTATTATTAATCATACACACTCTCACACACACACGCATACACATACACACACACGCTCCCCCTCCTCCTTATCTATCTCTCTCTCCGACACCATCACACACCCACATGCTCCCGGAGTGTGAGGCAGGCCTGCAGGGTTTTAATCTTGCAGTGTGTCAGAAGCGAAGAGAGGATGAAAGATGAATGAGTCAGGTCTCAGGGTGCAGGGAGGAGCGAGGCATGGAGCGATGGAGGAATAGAGGGATGGGTTGGGAGAGAGCAAAACCGCCAAACAGGGACCCTTCATAATGAAATCCCTGTTTCTCAGTTCTTTGAGCGAGAGATGCACTAGTCTCCTGTGAATCCAGACGTATTAGACTCACTCAGAAAGTGCTGATTAATTATGTGGTGTTCTTGAATACATTTTTAACAATGTTATTTGTTGGCCAATTGCTGTGGAATAAGAGGAATAAAACACTTCAGAGTGTGAGGTTATAGGACAATAATCAACTTCGGGGTGGTAACAGTGACGCCGCTTCATGTTTGGCTGCCTGTTGATTATTTACTCACAACAGCATGCTCCGTTGTGTTTTATACTGTACGTATGACATTAGTAAATCTTTTTCTTTTGTTTAGTTTACACAGTGCTAATAGTGTGTGTGTGTGTGTGTCATAGTGTTTTGCGGTGCGCTCTCTGGGATGGGTCGAGATGGCCGAAGAGGACTTGGCTCCCGGTAAAAGCAGCGTTGCTGTTAACAACTGCATCCGTCAGCTCTCCTACTGCAAGAACGACATCAGAGACACAGTTGGCATATGGGGAGAGGTGACACACACACACACACACACACACACACACACACAGGTTTGGCCCTGTTTATTTATTCTGGAGAAGGACTGCACACGGATTTATAATGTAAGAAGTAAAAGCAAGCCGTGTCAGGTGTAAGGAGTGAGAAAAGATAAGAGCGAGTGAGTGGGAGAGGAGGAGAGGAGGAAAAAGGGAGAGGAGGGTGATGGGTTGTGTAGCACACTCCTTGTTTCATTATGTTCTTATTTTGCTCATGGCTGATCACTTATCACACACAGACAATTCCTAAGATCTTGTCATTATTGCTGATCTTCTGCTCTGTGTCTGTGTGTGTCTGTGTCTGTCTGTGTGTGTGTGTGCGGGTGTGTGTGGGTGTGTGTAGGGGAAAGATATGTATCTGATCCTGGAGAATAACATGCTGAACCTGGTCGACCCGATGGACCGCAGTGTCCTTCACTCTCAGCCAATCGCAAGCATCCGTGTGTGGGGTGTGGGGCGGGACAACGGCAGGTAATACACATGACTGAATAACACATCCTGTGCAATTCTGTTAATCTGCTCATCACTTCATTCTCTACAATCACTTTTACATTTTAGAACTTTGAGTAGTATCACGTTCATGTTTCATAAACCTGTAAATATATCTTTAGTATATCATTTGTTGCTTTTCATAGGTCTATAAAAGCATCCTCGATCACTTTTACCTTTCTTACATGCATAACTACAGCACTGTGCAAAAGTCTAAATTCTGTAAAGCAAAGCCTTCAAAGTGAATGACAGAAAACATTTCTACATATAAAAACTGACTATGAAGAGCAGGACATAGTTAAAGAAAATCAGCTGGTAGGTTTTTTCCTTCATCTAACTTAATATTTTACTTTCTTTAACAACAGACAGACATTTTGCTGTGTATTTCAAGAAATATTTGGAAATCTAACATTTGCTCGTTTCTACTGATGCTGTAATACATTAAATAATCATCTAAGAAATAATTTGTATTAAAAAAAAAACTTCTCTTTTAGTACTTTCATAAGCTCGTAAATGCACATAAATTGCCCAATATCAGTGTTTATCTTCATAAGTTCATACCCTGTATATATAAATACATAACTTTTACCTTTCGTAAAGACACCACATTCTCTTCAATCAATCTTGGATTTTCAAAAAATTCCCAACTATAGCTTTTTTTTTTTTTTATTTTATTTTTTATCTTTTTCAAGACTCACTTTTCACTTTTTCTCAGTGATGAATACGTTATTTATAATCATGGCTTTATGCCTTTTCTCTTAGAATACCAAACATGGTAAACAGAAATTTGAAACCTTTTCCTTTTAAACCAAAAAAACCCCACTTAGCTTAAGGTTCAGCGGCTGCTCGTGCCGTGTGCACGCTTCAGCGATATTTTATTTGTCTGCAAACGATCGCAGAGGCTCCAAAATTTCAAGCATGTTTGATTTTCTCAGTGATGAATCTTGCGGTATGTGACAAGCAAGTGCAGCGACGAGAACCAGCCAGTGAGAGTCTGAGAAGAAATCAAATTCATCTGCTGTCATGTGCTGCATATTCCTCAGTCCAGTTCTTCATCCATCTTTTTTTTGTGGGATGGCGATTTCTGCCCTGCAAGGACATTTGTATGTGTGTTGATGGTGATATGATGATGATGATGATGATATTATGTGGTGTAAATGCGCACACACACATTCACACTCATGGATAAAACATACACACAACGCGGTAAAGAATTTAATCTAGGCCGAGACTATCGATGCATGCAGATGCATTGAACGCTTTCTCTATCCCCTCTTCGGTAAAGGTCACCCTAATGAGTCTAGAGTGGCGGATTCACCCCAGTGAAAGGAGGACACAAATGAAAGATTGATGGCGGTGAGATGAGTGGCCTGATGAAAGTTTAATCCAGTTACACAGGGAGTGTGCCGCTGCTTGTGTATGGGTGTGTGAGGTCCTCTCCGATCCTCCGAATCGATCGTTGTGACATTCTTGCTGGAGCAGCTGTAACTTTTACTGTGTGTGTGTGTGTGTGTGTGTGTGTGTGTGTGTGTTTGTGTGTGTGTGAGATGCGAATGTGGCAGTGCGGTACACTTCATCATCACCATAACCGAATCGCTTTGCTGCCCGATTCCTCATTTTTTTGTAGCAAATTTAAAAACCACCACTTAGAGTTAACCCGCTGTGTGACATGATTAAACTCTTTTATGTGGATATACTATGAAACAATTTTCATCCCCCCCCCCCAAAAAAAAACACTTCAGCAGGTTCCCGGAGTGAGAGCGAGGAGGGGAGGGGGCAGGGGGGAAGCAGGGATTGGATGGAAAGAGAGAGAGAGAGAAGGATAGAGTGAAGCGAGGTGAAGTCTTTAAATCAGGGTTGAAGAGGAGAGGAACAGATTTAGCATGAAGCTAAAATAGGAGCCGCTCTAGACGTGAGTATTGTAATTCTCTCTGTTTCTCGCCATCATTCGGTTCCTGCTTTTTTTCTCTTTTCTTTCTGTTTTTGCATAAGTAGGCATAACTGTCCATATTACTGAATTTGCATTTTCAAAATTGATGAAGTTTTTGCCGTTCAGTCATTTGGATGGATGTTTGAGAGTGTGTGTGTGTGTGTGTGTGTATAGCAGGGTGTCTTATTATGAGGATGTGGAGGAATGTGAGATTTCTCAGGAACCTCAGTACAAGTGAAGGACAAAGAGAGAGAGGGAGAGACAGAGAGAGAGACACCACTGGATATATCTGGCAGATGTGTAGTGCTTTTAACAATAGACATTGTCACAAAGCAGCTTTAGAGAAATCCGGATGTAGTTCCCTAATGAGCAAGTGGTGAGCAAAATCTCCCGGAGACGACATGAGGAAGAAACCGTGAACGGGACCAGACTCAAAAGGGAAGCCGTCCTCCTCCAGCTGACATGAGATTAAAAGATTATATGTTATCATAGCATGCAGGAGTAGAAGAGTAAAGACAAACAGTACACAGTGTGTTGAAAGGAATTTGTGAATAAGAGTTGTGAAATTTGTGTGATCTTTAGGGGATCCTCGGGGGTCTGATTTTGGTTCGCTTGTGTTGCATTGTTGCTCTTCTTGCATTAATTCTTCACTTTTTTGTGCCTGACCATTTGGAGCTGCTTAAAGCCTGTAGTTTATGATTGCACCTCTTCACAATAATCCAATCATAATCCACTTATAGTACTGTGACATGGTGGGCACAGAAGACAGGAACAGAAGCCTGAGGATCCTCTAAGGATCACGCAAATGACATTTCTGTGTCTGAGAGAGAGAGAGAGAGAGAGAGAAAGCCAAAAACACAGAGAGAGTGATCAGAATGGTTTTTTTTGCATACATACACATAAAAATTGTGCTGAATTCATAGATTTACTATACAAACCTTTACACCACAGCGCAGTTGAGTTCTCTCGTGCCAACTAATAGTAAAAACATCTTTAAAATGTGTTATTTAGCAGAGAAGAACGTATGATTGTTAATATGGTGAACTTTTTAGTAAGACAATTCGTTAACGTTTTATGGAAGGAGTCTTCAGTGTCAGCGTTTGTCTTGAAGACTTTCCTGAGGCGGAAAACCTCTGAATGTTACAGAGGAGTTTGCAGTTTCTCAATATCTGTGTTTGTTTTTTTTTATTTTTTAAGTTATTGGGCGACTGTTTATATTTAGCGTAATGCAAGTGATAACAAACGTTAAATGTAGTCATAAATGATTAAAAAGTATGGAGTGTTGATCTTTACATTACAATACATTAAAGTTTGTAATCCCTAGCAAATTGCAGTGGTGTAAGAGGAATAAAACACTTCAGGATGTACTGTTTGTTGCTGATTATTTTTCCTGTCATGTTTTATTCCTTACTGAATGCAGTGTCTTGTATTCCAGATTTGTAGATTAGTGTGGTGATGATCTTAAAGGAATATACTAACGGCTATCTACCTCATCAGATGCATGTGTGCCACGAACACAACCAAGAATTTCAACAGTTTTTTTCTTGTACTAAGAAACAAAGGGAACAATTTGGTATTCCATATTTTATTTATAACTATAGAACACAAATTCAACACCTAGACAAGAAAATTTTGTACAAAGCTGTTCTTATGGTGTTTTATCCAACTTTCCAACACTGAGAAGTGAAAAGCAGCTCAGGCTACTTGAGCTTTCTGGAAGACCATCAGGAGGAAACTAGAGATCTTAATTTAAGCGTTGCATTGACATTGATTGGCAACATGCTATCATAAATAGCGTCCCCTGTCAATCACAGCAACACTAGCCCATCATGGATGCCCGTGAGCTCAAGAATGCGGAAGAGGGCGGATAGCGCTTTCGTCCAAGTGTGTATCATGAGCAGCAGTTCAGTGATGCGATGGCTTCACATGTCTTGGGGGAAGCATGTGCTAGCCTTCACCATCGCTGGCTGGTAGCTGTCGTGTGATGGGTGAAAAATTGGTAGTGGGTGGGACTTGGCAAATGGCCAAATTGGGAGAAAATGTCAGTAGTAGGAGTTTTGATGTCTTAAAATAGTGACTTGTACAGATTTAGAGATTCGTTTATGTTTGGCAGAATTCAATAACTGTTCTTAGATTTCTTTTACAGGTGTTTTCTGTCTGTTTTCTTAGTAAAAGGAAATGAAATTCTTGTCTTATTTTTGAAAATTTATTTACGTCTTGGTTTCTCTCCTGCCTTGTTCATTAGTACAATTCATTTCTAATACAATACATTAAAAATGAAAAAATAGAGTTTTCTGTATTGTTTTCTCACTCTCACCTCCTCCTTTCTCTCTTTCCTTCTCTTTCCATATTAGCTCCCTAATCACCGTACTGTTTTATATTCAGGAACACATGGATCCGGTTGCTGGAGGCAGCCTTGACATTTTAGGGTGTCGGCTATATGTGAAGTCACATTAACGGCTTTAACACACGCACGCACGCACACACACACACACGCTCCTATATCCTGAGGCTTATTTATCAGCTGTTTAATATAAGTTTAGTTGAAATTAGCTTTGGGGGGGGGACACAGGACGTGTGTGTGTTAGGAGATGAGCGTTTCTCTTCTACTCTTTAATTCCTGCTCTTCTTTTCTTCACTGCTGTCCTGGATTCAGAGAGAGGTAACGTTCCTTCTTCTCTCTCCCTATCATCATTCCTTTCTTTCTATCAGTCATCATCAATCTATTTGGTATGAATCAAACTGTACTACACACACACACACACACACACATACGTTTGAGATGTGTGATGGCTTATGTTCACTGAGTAGTTTTATTTTTTACAAAAGGGTGTATGTGGTATGCTTGTCTTATGTCTTATATTAATTTTTTTTTCCACTGCTCGTCAGCTTGTCTGTCTTGAAGCCTTGCTGTTCTGAACACACACACACACACACACACACACACAAACACACACAGTCATTTACTAAGTCTTATTTGTCTAAATCTTTGCTATTGTCCTTCTAGGGATTTTGCCTATGTAGCACGTGATAAAGACACACGGATATTAAAATGTCATGTTTTCCGCTGTGACACGCCTGCCAAAGCCATCGCCACCAGCCTGCATGAAATCTGCTCCCGGGTAAGATACTCTACACCAACCTCTTCAACCACTTGTTTTTTTTTTTTTTTTTTAATTTTTCAAATGAAGTCGAGTCTGGTTTGCGTTTTCAGTTTTGCACTAATGAAACTAAGCACAAACTTTGCTATACTCCATTTCATACACTATTTTACTCAGAATCTCTAATACAGCTAGTTATCGACAAGCTGTCCTTGTGTATGTGTGTGTATGTGTGTGAGAACTGCACAGGACTGTAAAACTCTGCAGTGCTTCATTCAAATCATCTCCGAGGCTCCTGGGAGTGCTGTGTGGCAAACACGACTCTTTTGATTAATGACATTAGTAATTGATGTTGCTCCGTGCGCGGAGGGAATAAGAGAGTCGGACAGACTTGTGCTTTTCGCCTTTAGCCTTCTTTATGAATTAATTAAGTCTGTAGGGGATGCGCATGTTGTTTTCGATCGTGCGGATTAGAGCAGAATATGTAACGGGTATATCGGGTATGTAACGTTAAAAACGTGAGATCAGTAATTGTGTGTTCAATGTTATTGAAATTGTTTTGGCATATAGAACAGGTTAACATTAGGGTTTTTCTTTTTTTTTCTTTTTTTTTGCAAGCTATCAGAAAATTGCTTTAGCATTAGGAAGTACTATATAATGACTTTTTCATAAGAACAGTGTTTTGGGCAGGACGTGGGATTAAGATAAGGAGAGTAACAAAGCTTTAAACCCAGGATGAACAGAATTAAAACTAAACTAGACTTTGTTAATAAAAACTTCTGAAGTGCCTTTTTTTGTACATACATTAGCTAAAATAAATTTTTAAAAATGACTGCTACCATTAATGACATTTATACAACAAATCAACCTTTAATATATAAATTTTTATTCTCCAAGATGTATCTTGTGCTCCAGAATTATATACAAATCATGCTGAATTAGTACATGTGTTATTGTTTTGATTGTATGTCTATCTACTTTGAATGGAAGAGTTGTGTAATCATTTTTTTGTGTTAATATTGTGTTTATTAGATCATGGCGGAGCGTAAGAATGCCAAAGCTATGGCCGGAGGATCTCTGCAGGACAGGAGCCACACAGGACTCGACGTCCCGCTGCAGGGTAACACCTCCTCACACATGCTTCTCTATGTGCATGATGATAGCGTGTGTGTGTGTGCATGTGTTTGTTAGTTAATGTGACATGCTTGTTGTCTTCTTTAGCAGAGTTCCCCACACCAAAGACTGAACTGGTGCAGAAGTTTCAGGTCTTATACATTGGCATGATGCCAGTAGCCAGACCCATAGGTAAGATTCACACGCTTGCTCTCACAAACATGTACACACATATTCAAAATGGATAAACAATAACTGAAGCTTATCAGTAGATTATAATGAAGCGATGTTTTCTCAGGCATGGACATTCTCAATGGTGCAGTGGACAGCCTGATGACATCATCAGCCCGAGACACCTGGATCCCAGTGTTGCTGAATGTAGCAGATGCTACTGTCACTGTCATCAGAGAGAAGGTAATAACAACTTAAATATATATTTAAAAAAAAAAAAAAACGACACATTCACCTCATATATGACTAAAAATGTTCGTCAGTGCAGCTTACAAACAACCTGCTGTATGTAACGATATCATTTCCTGTTTCAGGAGGAAGAGGAAGTCCTAGTGGAGTGCCGTGTGCGTTTCCTGTCGTTCATGGGCGTGGGGAGAGACGTGCACTCGTTCGCCTTCATCATGGACACGGGCAACCAGCACTTTGAGTGCCATGTGTTCTGGTGCGAGCCCAACGCGGGCAGCGTGTCTGAGGCTGTACAGGCCGCATGCATGGTCAGTACCTGACCCTGAATAATCATCTCTGACTCTTATCTCTGTAAACTATCCATACAGATAACCTTAATCAAAAAAAAAAGCAGATTGTCATGTTACCAAGAAACCAGAAAGCCCTCACTCATAAATTTTTTATTGTCACAGAAAACATACTGACTTGTCACAAAGCACTGACACTGGACACTCTTTCCATAAGCATTAAATAAACGTCTCCTCCCAGAAAACTTCACTGACTGACTTTGCTAAATAACAGCACCTTTTTTAATCTGTCTAGGGTCCACCAGGCAAGTTCCTGTGAATGAGCTGTTACTATAGAAACAATAACGTTTTAAATCGAGCACATTACTATAACCCTGTTAGTTACCCTACAGCTGGAACTACTGTAAGAGCTGATTAATTGTGACAATTAATCAACACCTTCTGACCTGTTATATACAGTAAACGTCATTAACATGGTAGCACATGTATGATCCAGACAGTGTGTTTTTTATGGCAATGCTATTAGTATGGTTGTTTATGTGTTGTGTGTCACGGCTTCTACAGTGTCCAGTCAATCAGAACAAACTTTTTTGTGGACCTTGTTTGATAGGATCTCTTTTCCAAAATATAATCTGTCAGCATTTTAACAGTTTCCCATTACTCATTACCTACCGTAAAAATCAGCAGCAGTGACAAGCACCAATCTGGGACTTTGTGAAAGATCATTCTGTCTCTTTCTTTGTATTCCCCACTGCAGTTACGATACCAGAAGTGTTTGGTGGCGCGCCCACCATCGCAGAAGTCATGCTCACAGGCCCCGCCTTCCGACTCGGTGACACGCCGTGTCTCCACCAGCGTCAAGCGCGGCGTCCTGTCCCTCATCGACACGCTCAAACAGAAGAGACCCGTCACAGAGCTGCCACAATAATCACACACACACTCACACATTGATTCAGCATGCGTACACCCATTCCCATTACTGTGGCATCAGAAAACACACTCTTCTATAAACAGACACACACAGATCCATACCACTCATGCTTCACCTCTAGCATTACGTGGCTCCGCCTCCTCTGTGTCAATCATGTGTTATGTGCTAATCTGCATGGGGTGAACACACCTCTGTCGCATGATACAAGACGCCGCGCACATTTTAGGAGAAGGCTGGAGCGTTCTCGGGTGTGACAGTCGATAAAGATCAAAGTGTAAGTGTGTGTGTGTGTGTGTGTGTGTGTGTGTGTGTGTGCGTGTGCGCGCATGAAAAGCCAGACAGATCAAACACTTAACCTCACTAGAGCTTCCTCTGTACAATCCCAGCTGGCTGTTAGGTGTGTGTGTGTGTGTGTGTGTGTGTGTGTATACGTACATTGCTGCTGCTTCATCAGAACTACAGCATCTTTCGATGCTCTCATTCACAAAGCATGCCTACTTCCTACTTCCTGTCTCACAGTCTTCATCTTCATCAGTGACAAGATGGACAGAGGAGAGGATAGATTAAACTTGCTGGACAGAAAAACAAAAAACAAAACGAACAAACGAGAAAGACAACGCTGTGATGCTGAGTGTTGCTGTGTAAATACAGATCAAAGCTTTTCACCAAAAAGACTGGGTTTGAAAGAGAAAGAGGCTGATTTTGTAACTCAGTGTGGAGCTGTGGATGAAAATCTTTAAAAAAAAAAACAAAAAACATGCTGACGGATCGAACCCTTCGATGCCAGTAAGGTGATGTCCTGTGGAGTTGAGCGGTGGAGTTGCTTCTTTTATATTGCCTCAGCGAAGATGCCTTTTTTGTTTCCTTTTAAAGCTTGTTTATGACTTGAACATTGTAACACACGAGTGGACGCTGACGTGATGACATCATGCTGGAGAAACAACAAAACCGTTCACGTGCGTAAGGACGGACTGATGTTCGGACGTCAAGGAGCTCGGCGTCTGAGCAGTGCTTCCAGGTGAAAGGGCGCAAAATAAGAGACGCTTGTTCAGCGCTGCACCCTCAGCGCCATCTCGGAAGCCATTTTCAGTGTCTAAATCAGCGTTTAAAGGAAACCTCCACCCTGAACGAGCTGCATATCAATATTTATAATTAACATGCTGTCTTTAAACGTCTTTCGCTTCGTTCGTCGGCATGTTTCACGTTGGTGAACGATTTCCTACATTACCCATAATTCCGTTCAACTACCTGCTCATAGCGGTGCAGTAAAATTTACCCGTCTTCACGTCTATCTAAAAAGAGCGATGCAGCGGCGCTTTAGTCTGTCCAGCTCTCTCAAATATTTCAATATAAACATATGTTTCAGGGTGGACTTTTCCTTTAATATCTGACATCAGCTTATCTGTGATCTTGCTGCACTCTGGAGTTTGTAGTCCTTCCTGCCGTGTCAGCTGTAGTCCTAATCTCATCACAGCGTCAGGGTTCGAGAGGTCACTTGTGTGTGAACAGTATCTATATAACACTTTGCAAATGCATATCACATCATAAGCTATGTTTTTTTTTTTAAGTATTATTATTATTTTTTTCACTTTTGAGATTCTTTTAGTATTTTTTTATATCATTTGCCTCCACGTGTCTTGTGAACACATTCTGGCCAAACTGTAAACTCATTGTACGTGTTGTAGATAAACCAATGGACAGAAAAAGAGCGAAAGAAAGAATTTATTTTATGGTCTTTTAGAGACACTAGCTGTATGAGACGGGGTTGTGAGCCGTAAGTGTCTAATCTATGCATTCTTTTAGCTCTGAGGATGATTCGAGGAAAACAAAAGAAAAATAAAATAAAGAGACACCTTGCCTTGCATGTCCCGGGACAATTTCAGAAGAAGAAATGGACGTTGAACTGACAACAAGAAAAGAGAAAAGAGATTTTTTATTTTATTTATTCTATTTTATATCGTATGTAATGGTTTCATTGTAATCTATTCTATGCTCGGACATTCTCTTCACCGTGGCTTGCACTAAACAAATCACTCCATGATGAGAAATAAGAAAGAAAAGAAGAAACCGTGAAATCCACAATCTTGCACAGTCGCTGTGGTTTTTTTTTTTTTTTTTTTAATTGCTTTATCTCAAATGCAAACATGGAACGATTTTGGAGAGGGAACTATTATCAGATGTGAAGTGGCTTCAAAAACCCTTTATCTTATCTTTGATTTTTTTTTTTCCTGTAATTTGAGCCGTACATTTTTCCCATTGATCTGATCTTAAGATCATTTCATTCTTCAAACACAGCTCGTGTGTTGCTTTAATTAAGCTGTTCTGCACTTCTCTTATATATATTTTTTTAAAGATAAAGGATGCACAATTTCCCCTCTCTTCATTTTAAGCCGTTTCAGTGTTAATCAGCGAGCCGTGTTCCGACTGGAACCCAGCCACAGAGGAGCGTGCAGATTCACGGGATTTAGTTTGTCGTCTAATTCAGTAGAGATGTGAATTCCTGGTCACTCACGCAGACACACACAGACACACACACAGACAGTTGCATTCTTGTGGAAACAATGGCTTCTTCTCCTCTACACTACTTTGTACCCCATACTAAATGTAATCTGTTGTGAGAATAAACGGCATATCAAAAATACTCGTCACCTCCTTTCTCTTTATTCATGGACAGGTGTATTTGATGGCGTGTGATGGAATCAGAAAATGTCTGAGTTTATTAATATTGGTTTTCTTTGATATGGATTTTTTTAAGTTAATGCAGCCTGTGATGGATATCTAGTAAACAGGTGTTCAGAAAATTTGATGATTAATGCTCAAATTATATTTAAGAAACCAAGAAAAAGCTCAAATTTCTCTTCAACCTTGGTCATATTGCACAATAAATACATTTATTATTCAGGTGCTGGTCTTCTTAAGAATATTAAAAGTATTATAGTGTGTGTGTGTGTGTGTTCTTACGCAGGTTGAACACGAGGCGGTTTCTTCCGGGACGATCGTGTCCTGCGCTTGTGCGTTGTTCGAGTCTTGGTTTTTACTCTTCGGCTGTATTTCAGAGCCCTAGATTTCCGCCTGCGACCTTTTTTCTGCTGATTCGTAGCCTTGGAAGCCTCTACATGTGCAGCCGAATCATGATTCAGATCTGCAGAACTGTCGTTCAGGGCAGGAGAAGGACGGCGTGAGTCGCGGGTGTGTTCTAGGGCACCTCCTGCGGCAGTGGTATCAGTGTGAAGCTGCTGAGAAACACTTGGGTCAGTGGCGAGTGAGGGGTCAGGTTGAGGAGGAGGAGGAGGAGCTGGAGCTCCTCTTTGTTTTTCTTTCGTTCTTGTTTTCTTGACTTTTTCAGGAAGCGCCAGTCCGTTCAGGAGACCTTTCGCTGCTGCACGTACCAGTATGTCCTGTACAGTTTCTGCTTCCTAACACACACACACACACACACACACACACATAATCCACACAGTAAACTATACACTGCCAGTCAAACATTTTTGAATTTTAATGTTTTACAGTTTTATTGGAAATTAAATAAATACGGGGGAAAAAATCCATCAAATCCCTAAATCTTGTATTTAACGACTTGTTTATTGTCCTAAAGTTGATATTAGATACTGTTAGTGTCAAGTTTCTGCTTAATTAGAGTGATCCAGATCAACCTTATCCTGTTAGATCTAGATTTTTTTTTTTTCCAATTAATAAATGTCCCAAACATTTCTCTGTTCACATATACCTATTTATTACTGAGATATTCCAAAATATTTTTGCTAGCAGGGTGTATACATGGCTGTATTATACTGCCTTTTTTTTTTCCTTTTTTTCCCCCCAAGTGTGTGTGCATGTGTGGGCACTGATTCAGTTAGACAACAGAATGTATTATTTACAGAAAGACAGTGCTGTGCTGACAGAATTGAGGCCAGCAGTGCAGCTAGGGCTAAAACTGAGTATGTTTTTGTGTTCTCTTCTCCTCAGCGTCCACATCCATCATTTCTCTTCCACACACAGACACACACCTCTCGCTTCAGCACGCAGAGAAAGCAGCTGTCGCCGGTGCCGGAAGCCTGCAGTCTTAAGAACCTCTCCTCATCCGTCCATCCTGTAGGTACTATCCTGTGTGTGGGGGGGGAGAGAGAGAGAGAGAGAGAGAAACTGACAAGGTTAGTAACAGAAAACATGAAAACAGAATGAAAGCATTAAAACACACTAGTGACCCATCTTTTCTCATAAACCTCTCCTCACAGAAAAACTTCACCATATCAAATCATGTTTTTCTCTGTTGAATAGCTGCATGTTTTAGTACTTTATTACAGGTTTAGATTATGTGGAGTGTCCACCATACAAAACCTCCCTGTTAGCTGTTACTATAGAAACGATAACGTATTAGAAACTTCTTACCGATCAGATTCGAGAACTCAACAACGCTGTGGTATAACATAAATTAGACATCCATGATCGCAAAAATGTGTGTGAAATTGTTTACAGAAATGATTCATCCGAGGAGTGATTTCAAACAATACGCAGGTTTTATTGCATTTGGAAAAACTGATATTAGTGCAAGCACAAACACTGAAAACGGGTCCAAACCCGTAATAAAATGAAAAGTAAAAACTTTTTTTCTGCAGTTTGACATATTGCAAAAATTGGCTCTTTTTGTAAAATTAGATATTTATTGCATTTTTTTGCAGCCAAAATGCACGTAGCCTTTCATCATCACGGTGGGCGTGTGTATTCGTGCGTATATAGTCGAAGTGTTAGATGTTACAGACTCATGAGCTGGTTAATAAAACGCTTTTTAACAGTTGCCATGATTACTGACACTTCAATCATTGGACTTAGTGGTGTGTGTCGGGAGGGAATTCATTTTCGAACTATGTGTGTGTGTGTAAATGTAGACAGACATACACTAATCTATAAAATGGTCCAAAAGTCTTAGTTCAAACTATGAGCTGTTTTTATTTGATCACTTCTCAAACCCCGATGCAAAACATTACATTATAAGTAACATATTTCTTATACATTATGTAAAGCTGAGATAAAAGCTAAGATTGTGAGCTTTTTGAGAGATCAGATTGGATATCATTAGCTTTAATTTTTAAACTGTTTCAATAAAATGTTCACACACACACAGAGTTCACAACACAGTGTGAAACGTTGTCTCTTAATGACTAGTGCTGCGTTCAGGGACTAACTGGAACGTCGTACTAGTAAATACAAGTGATGTATTGCTCGCGAATGAGTCGGGTCTTTGAATGTTGAGAATCAACTCACATATATTAGGGTTTTTTTTAAATTTTTTTAAAAGATAGTCCTCACTGCAGACCCAAATGTCCAAGGGGTGGAGTTGGATCTGATCAAACTCCTCTTATAACCCCTAACTCCTAATCTGCACCAAGATGTACAACACTTTTCCAGCATGAAACACACTCCACCCCTCTGGACTTCTGTCTTAACTCTGCCCAGGTAGGAGGAGCTGGATTAGGTCCGACACCACCCCATGGACTTTTTGTTGTGCTGCGAGTGGTATTTGTTTTTTTTTTTTTCTTTCTTCTCTTTTAGATATCATTATTCTTGCAGTGTTAATAATGTAGCGTCCTCTACATCATCGTTCGCCAAAACATTGCAAACTTTGTCCTGTTTAGGACAAAATAGCGGGGAGCAGAAAGAGTCATCTCTTACTCATGAGCTAAATGACCCATCTCAACGAAAAGAGCCAGAATTCAGATCACAAATAAATAAACACGACTCCATCTGGATGCTTGTGGACACACCCACAAAACGAGAACATCCCCAGAGAATAGGTGTACACATCCTGCTTTTCTGTGCTATATCAAAATTTAATATAAATCTTTGTGCTTGTAGCAATTTTGCAGAAACAAGGCATATTTTTTTCAATTACTGTCTCGCTATGTAACTGGAAAGTTTAGTGATTTTCAGCAGTGGAAAGATAAAAGGTCGTGTTGTACATCACATCTCCTGAGCTTATGTTATAAATACGACTTTGTTGGGTGTTCAAGTGCAGTCCTACGTGTGTTTCAGTCAGTAAGAATAAACTATTCTCAGCCTTTATTGGAATGAGATGTTTCTGGTAGTGACCTCTCTCTGACTTTTACTCCTTTTTATGGAATTATGAAATAACTGAAGTTTGAGACAAAGACCTCCATCTGAAGCTCCACCTTCTTCCTAGTTAACTTCCTACAAATTCTCATCTGTCTTATTCTGCACTAGTGGCAGAGTTACCAAACCACCACTTCGCCATTTATTCCCTCGCGACTATTCAACAACTCCTGCTCAAGTGTCTTTATGAGTGTTGGTACATAGCAAAAGCGCAGGTTCTCAGAGTTCTGCCCACTTTTTTACAGTTCACTCTGCAGGTCATTCACTTGTGGGTGTGGTCTACACTCTGAAAACATAGTGCATTTATGTTGTTTATGGTGTGTGTGTGTGTGCGTGTCTACCTGAACGGCCGTAACTTGGTTGGGACAGCAGTGTTCTTGAGCGCTCTCTTCACCACCAACTCGTTCTCCTGTGCATACACTGAGCATGTGCAGTAGACCACACCGTGCACCTTGGGAACTGTAGTTCATGAATCACACAACAGTCACTGATTAGAATCACAGAAACCCAAAAGTTGGAGTCATCAATTATCAATTATTTCATCAGTTATCAAGAACTAAACATTTTACTCCACTGACAATTAACTCAAAAGGATTCAAATGTAATTCACACATTATGTAAAAGAAAGTGATTTTTTAGATTAGTGAATATAAAGCTGAATTCTATCTAAATATACAGTTTTTTCCCCTCAATAGATCAGCAGAAGTATGCTTAATGGAAAACTGCCTAAGAAAGGACAAGAAAATTTCTCTGGGGTAAAAGAACATGTCCTCATGCTCACACGCACATACACTTACACACACACTTTTAATGGAAAGTCACTCTTGCATTGCAGCATGAAAATGTAATACTCGTAGCTTAGCTATAATCTGTGGGTATGAGGAGAGAGCGGAGCAGGAACAGCTGATACAGACATTTCATCCTGATGGCATTAAACACATCGGGAAAGTCGACTATTCATTTGACTAGTGTGGTCTTTTCACTTTGCATTTATATTTATTCATTTGATGCTTTTATTTAAGGAACTTACAAGTGAGGCAGAATCCAATCCAAGGACAGAGCTAAGCTGTTAAAGAAAAAATCCCCTGAAAAGCCCTGAACGATTTTATAATTTATAATCTTTATAATTAACTCACGACCTTCCATTTTCAGGGAAAACACTAGGGCCAGGACCAGGGTTAGGAATCTGCTTTAAAGATTAACAGTTTTGCTCCTCCAATTTGAACTCTCATCCTTCACTAGTGCAGAACCTAGCAGTACTGTAGTGTGTGTGTGTGTGTGTGTGTTTCTTACAGGTCAGGGCATGGCTCAGGTCTTGTTTCTGTTTTTTGATCAGGGACTCCAGTTTTGTGTCAGACACAGCGCCCTGAGACAGATCCTGCAGCAACTTCCTGTCTGATGAGAAAATTATAATTGCACTTTAAGGCTGATTTCACACTAGGCTTTTTTTTTTTTTTTTTCCTCAACCATCAGCTCACACTTTACATGTGGATCAGGGTGGAGCTTGTTTGGAGGGGGGATGAAAAATGTTTATTTTATTTCTGTAATATGCAAAAAAAAAAAAAAATTGCAGTAATAGGATAATGCAATAAAGGGTATTCACATTAAAGCCAATTAGGAACATAAAGATTTTAATTGCTAAGATGTTTTAAATATCCTGCGTAGAATGTGAATTCATTTGAGAAAAAAGAAAATCCCACAAGTTTTATGTCTCAAATTTAACAAACAAACAAAAAAAGTCCCTAGTGTGACAGCAGCCTGTTTCTCTTTAATAAGGAAGTAACATTTTTTGAACACACCATGTTCCTAACCAACAGAAGGAAGAAGAAAATCGCATGGCACTTGTATGGTGTTTGACCCTCCGGTGTTGCCGTACCTCCGTCCTCATTAATAATATGCGCTATGGGGTCGGTGAGTGCTGAAGCTGTACATCGGGGCAGCACGAGAACGACTCCAACCTTCTGGAGACGTGAATCACTTTCGCTCAGTTCAGCAAATTGTTCACACAGCAAGCGTACGTCTTCACACAGAGATAACACACTGTTAAACTCGCACACCTCTAACTGCTTCTTATACAGAGTCATATTTATTGACCCTTAAACATGGCCTGGATATTCAGCTCAAATGTGCTCTCTCACTTTTGCAGCCAATGCTAGACAGTGTTGCCTGTAGCTCCTCCCTGTGGGCGGAGTCAGCAGGGAGCCCACAGACGTAGACGTGGTTGGAAAAGACAGAAGCCTGGACTCCTACGTGAGCCACGGTGTATGCAGAGAATGACCCGGCTATCAGAATATCTGTGTTTTTAGCCAACAGGGGGCGCAGTGCACACACAGCCAGACTGCGGGACTTCTCCTTTAAGAAACACACACACATACACACACACACACACACATAATGCACAATACATAAACATACACTCATTAGATACAGGACATGAGTGTGTGTGCATAATACGAGTGTGTCACCTGTATTATAAGTGTGTGATCCATTAACAGTGTCGTCTTGTCTAGAAGTTCTCGCGCTGGGTGTGGAAACAGCAGGACATCGGGACAGTGTGTGTCCTTGCAGAACACGCTCCCTTCCAGATGTGTGTGTGAATCCACCTGAACGAAGCCCAGTGTCTTCAGCGTCACACACACTTCATCCATGCTGCGGAGTCACAAAGTATGCATACACACGTCACATGTATGTTAGTCGGACAGTACAGAAGTGTGTATTGTGTGTGTGTGTATACCTGCTCTTGAGTGTGTTGACCCAGGCACAGGTGGGTAGTTTATGTTTTCTCTGGTGCTTTTCCTTCACACTTTTTGGCAGAATGTCATCGATACACACCAGATCCTGCTTGATTCTGAAGCGAGCCAGCGAGGCTGCAAGCTTAGTCCTAAACCTAACATGCGTGTGCACACACACACTGGGTGTATTTGGGGGAAAAGCCATAAAATAAATTATCAACTTAGGTAACACATTTCTGAATAATTTTGCATAAACCTGAAGAGGCTGTCCTCCATCAGCCTCACTTCCTCTACAGGCCCCTCCCCTTCTCCTGTCATTGGCTCTCTGGGCTGGAACTTTCTGTCCTGCAGGTCATACAGCATGACCATCGCCAGGGCCATGAGGTCATCTGGCTAAACATATAAAAATGTTCATTTCACACTCAATGCTGATTTCTAGCAATATTCAAGAAAAATGCAAACTCACTAGTCGCTGAGACGCCTGGAAACAGCTGTCAATCAGGACGTCCTCCAACAGCGCTTGGACTGGGAACATAGAAACATTTCTTTTTGTAACATTACAGTCTAATGCTATAAGGGGAATAAAACACTCCAGGGGTGTGCCATCACACCATCTTGTCTTTGATTACACTTTGCTCCTTACATAACATTCTCTTTGATATCTGATAGCGGGGTTTGAGCTCAGCTCAGCTCAGCTCAGAGTCGGTTCTTTCTTGTGTAAAAGCAACCATCAAATCCACTAGTGAGGGCTGACAGAAAAAGCATAAAGATTTAAAAGAAGCAGGAAAGCCAGCGCAGACCGCAGCTTCCCAAATGGCTGCCTGCTTCAATAATGCAGAAGGATGAGATGGAGGAGAGCAGGATAAAAGGATGGAGGAGGAGGCGGATGAAGTATGGATGAGAGATATGGCTGTGGGAATTGGGCACTCTGATCTGACACAAAACTCAGACTCCTCCGAGTTCCTCTTTTTTTCAAGGGTGGCTTATAAAAAAATGTAAAAAGCGAAACATAGACATGACAGTGTTGCACAGTGACAAAGGGCTCTCCAAGTCAGACTGCACTGTGAATTGTTACTCAGTATGCTCGATAAAGACCTGTATGTGTGTTATTAGTTTAGTCAGATTGTGTTTGTCTATAATTGAAGATCAGACCACATTTTATGAGTAATCAATGCAAAACCCTGGTAATTCCAAAGAGTACACAAACTTTTTCTTGCAACTGTAATATTATGTTATATTGCACACTTCCAGTTACAGTATAATTTATTAATTTTCAAGCCACTAATTTTCCCAGCCACTGAGGTCCCATAGAGGCAAATTAGGCATTTGGACCCCCACGGTGAAGGTGTAGAACACTTCAACCAGCTGGAACTGAGGGAGGTAAGTCTACCCATGAATTTCTTCTTAACGCTTCTGAGACACTGCCACATGCTGGTCCGTTCAAGTGTTGTGACAGTCCGATACATCAGTCTTCAGGACAGCACGTGTGTTGGTGTCGTTTGTCTCGGACTCCAAAACTCCTCAGGTGGGCCCGTCCATGGTTTGCATCGATGATGGCAACTCGCTTGCCGGGGTGGCATAATGGAGATACAGCACATACGCGGTGGAGAGTGGTGTCTCACATCTGGGAAAGGTTTGACAGGGCACAGGTGGTTTTTGTTGATGCCAAATTTATTCACTGTCAAATGTAGTTCTGTCTGCCAGAGCTGAGCAATCTTCTAGGTCATTCTTGCCTTTACCACTGATTCTGCCCACATTACACAGAATTCAGAAGACAGGCCACAGAGTCCACATCACACTCCCCTAACAGTCTGACATGGGATCTAATGCTTGTACCGGAGCTCCTTAAACGCCGCCGTATGGGGCCATAACAACGCATCCTATGGTCTTCATGACTTTCTTGACTTGAAAGTCGCTGTGTACTTGCCCAGGTATCCAGATAATTCTTACCACCCTCACTAGCATTACCTCTGAATTTGAACCATTTTTAATGATTGTATGGTTTTAATATGGTTCTGATATGATCTTCTAAAAAATTTAGATTTAGTCAAATGTAACATACAAAAGCAATTTAAAAAACTAGAATGTATAATAAGCCCAATCTCTCAGAGAATAACAAGTATGGCAGGTCAGAGAAGGTCGAATAACGCATGCAAACACTTTAGCAAGATTTCACATTGATGTACAGAATGGACACATTCATTATTTAGCTCATAGCCTCTCGTTCTCTCTCTCCAACAACAGAGCAGCGGCTCTCAGTTCCAACCTAAATCTAAACCCCACTAGTATAAAATTACAAAAAAAAAATCAGTCTGTAGGTTTAAAACTGTACAATGTCAAATATGTTATGTTATTAAATCAATAAAAATCATGGCTGCGTAGGCTAAATGTATAAGAGATTCATGATATTAGTGTTAAATGTTTGGGATTTTTACAGTAGCATGTATGTTACAGTAGCATGTGTATTATGTTTATGATCTACGCATTAATGTAATGTATATTTATCCAATTTATGTGTAGGCAATAACATTAGTGCTAAAGTATAGACTATTTGTGTATATATGTATATATAAAAAATATACTAATATCTATACTAATATACTAATATTTCTACTTTAAATTAATAATCAATCAATAACAATTATTTTTGTTCGAAACCAACATATCTCAAGTATCTATTTTCTGAATGAAACTTTTAGATTATACTTTTATTCTAGGCTGTGAACATGTTTAACAGATACATTTACTGATACATTTACTGAGAAGTGAACTAAAGAACCCTTTTTCTCTTTCTAGATTAAGCAATGAATAACAGGGAATTATATATTCATGAGAGTGATGCACTGGTTGATCATTTATTGGAAGGTGAATCAGTGATATGGTGCTCTATAAATTAATGCGTTGTTTTAAATTCAATTCATTTTGATTTGTATAGATCTTTTAACAATGGACATTGTCACAAAGCAGCTTTACAGAAACCCAGATGTAGATTTAGATTTTAGATCCTTAAGGAACAGGCTGTAAGCGACAGCAGCGAGGAAAAACTCTGAGACGACATGAGGAAGAAATCTTGAGAGGGACCAGACTCAAAAGAGAATCCGTCCTATGGGTTGTGGGTTATGCCGGATAGTGAGATTATAAATCAGTAGAGTATGCAGGTGTACAAGAGTAAAAACAAACAATACTCAGTGTGTTGACATGCTGTTCAGTAAGAGCAGATTGTGGATGAGCATAGGACAGTCTTTATGATTACAGAAGCAGGTCTTATGTACAAATCTACAATATCCAGTTGAGAGTATCCTCTGAAGCAAGGGCGAGACATGGTCGTAAACATTATTATTTTTTGGGAACTGTACTACTTAAGGTATCTATGTTGGACCATCCACAGAAATTGTAAGAAGATTTTCACTTAATATTTTGGGAATTTTAAAAACTCAGTCTTTATGCTGTTAATGCTATCACTAAATAAATACATAAATAAATGTACAAGCTATTAATGGCATGACTTACATTTCAGAGTGTTGAATGCCAGTTCATAAGCCCAAAGCTCATTCTGCTTTGTGTTGCGCTTGTTCCCAGTGTCTCCTGCAGCGGGGTGTGGGACGGGGGCATAACGGATAACCCTGTAATCCTGCGTCTTCTCCACACAGGATGCTCGGTAAGTGTCGGCCGCTTGAGCATACACACAGTCAGGAAATCCCTGCGTACTCATGACCTTAGTCCATACCGCGGGAGTCCATAACTTTGTTAGTGGGCTTGGTGCGTGCTTCCCCAGCAGTGTTTTATTTAGGAGAGATGAAGGGCACGAGCTCTGGTCTGAGTTCAGAGTATACACACACACAAGTATAGATGTTAATATACTGTAACTCAACAGTGCATGCACTGTATTAATATACACCAAACACACTAATGTGATTTTCCATTCTTCTATTTCAAACCCAAGCACATACAGTATATAAGAGCACTTAAAAGAAAAGATTATTAAATTTAAAACAAACCTTAATAGTAAAGTTCGTACTACTACAGACGTTGTGGTAAGCTGCTGGTCCACTTTGTTAGACTGAGAAGAATGAGATGCTCAAGATGACACCCTTCTTTATTTTACACACGCACAACACAGAGAGGTCAAGTGTCACTCTGACAATAAAACTCATTACTAGGCGTATCTCATGATGCATGAACCTCCTCTTAATCCTGTCACTCATCCTTCAGGCACATTATCACAAACACAATGCATCATTCTCCTGTGGTTCAGTGGTGGAACAAAAAAGGAGAGAAGAATTCTCCTAATTTATTAATAAGTGAAACGAGTGAGAGTAAAAGTGATGATTGATAAAAATGGACTGAGGAAGCTGCATTTATTTCTGCCTGTATCAGCATCTCTGCAATCAGACCGACCAAATAGCTGTTGACAGCAAAAATAAAATCAAATGGAAATGAAATCCAAAAAGAAAGGAATAGTCTGAAGAAAGATAGTATGTTATGTGCTAAAAAAAATACCTAAACAACTTGGAGATTAAACTTTATAATTAACATGTCATCTTTAGTGGCGCCCAAAATGTAATAAAATGATGAGCTTTTCATTTAAACTTGGTTATCCCTTATGTTTGAGATGGGTGACATGTTTTCTCCCATTGTAAATGATGTCAGAACCCCAGACAAGCACTAACTTCTCACAGGAATAATGCAAATGCAGCACCAACCAACAAATTAGCAACAGAATTGCTAAATATTTCAATATAAATATATTTAATGTTTTTAGGGTGGACTTTCCCTTTACTATAAATCTCCTCCAGCCGTTCTGAGCCCACAAGCTCCTGTTCTGTCTTTATTGATTGACTGTTGACTCTGTCCCATTTACCTAGAGTAAAAACTAGAAATATTTTACCCTTTCAGTTCTGTGCAACTGAAAGGGTAAAATATTTATTATCTGATACAAAGACTCATGATTACCTCTGCTGAATCTAGGTTTCTCTTGAGGTTTCTTCTCCTCATCACTGTCGCTCTTGGCTTGGCTTTCTCAGTGGACATTAAGTCTGGCTGTATACTCTAAATCAACATCAAGCTGTATAATTGAAGGAACTCAAGTGTGTGGCTTTCTAGGACATTCTGCACCGTCAGATTGGCTTGGAGAGGGCTGTGAGCTGGTGAGCTGTTGAACTGCTGCCAGAGGAAGCTCTGTATTTTTAATACGGCCTCGTTAAAATGTATTGCGTGACGTTACTTTTAAATATTACAGTGCATTTTGCAGTACTAGTCCTGCGGTGTATAGGTGTGATTCCATTATCGGGGTGCCATTTAACCTTTGTAAATTACATTAACATCAAACATCTAAGAAAACTTATTTAAATATCTCAGGCAACTTTCAAAATTAAGGTTTCTTTTGTTATTACTGCATTTTGTTATTGAATAAGTAACAAGGTTAGGTTTCGGTTACTAGAATTTGCAAATACACAATGATAATTCGTCCATGATAATGGCATAATTTATTTATTTTAAAGTAATAATTTATGTTCAATCTATAATTTGATTGAACTTGTCAAATCACTATCACAATACTACTGAAAATAAATAAAACACAATGAGAGAATTTTCTCTTCCCATAGTCTTCAGGAAATTCGTAGTATGCAGCGTGCGTTTCCCTTTTCTTGTTGTTAAAAATGCCTATTGACAAGTCTATAACTGTAACTATAACTGTGTTTTAGCACATAAAAAATAAACAATAGCATGAACAAACTTGTAACAAACTGAAAATATAAAACATTGCATTTGCAGTTTTAAATAGATACAGGACGAGTTCATTTTCCCCTGGAAGGATTTTGTATCGTCATCTCCTGAGTGATATGACACCACAGAGTTTATTTAAAGCACAGGTGTAAGAGAAGCAGTAAGGAGACACTGATCCAACACACACACTTAGACACACACACACCCCTTCTCATCTGAAACCTCCTCATCCATATCTCTCTTTTCCAGCCAATTAGAGTCCATCATGTCTGAATGATTCATGCTCAGGTGCAAGTTATGAGACTAGATTTTCATGCTGCATGTTTATTGTCTTTGTGGATTAAGGCATTTATATTTATGTCTACAGACAACTGACAAAAATGAGAGTGGGCGTGGCTGTCACTGATACCACACACACTCTTTATTCCATTTTCTTCTTTTAGGGTGTCAGGAGAGGGACATTTTGTGCTCCAAAGCTGTCAAATTCATTACAGTGCTCCTGCTAGAATACAGTCAATAATGCACATTCAATATGTGTTATTATATTAAGCTTTGGCCGAAGGTTGTGTTTGTTAATTGGCCTGGCATCTAGTTCTTTTCAGAAAAAGAACAAAGACTGAATGAAAGCATTTAGGAATCATCATTTTGTGTCCTGAGCTGCACCTTCATTGGTATATGCAGTCCTCAATGTTGGACCGTTGGAAGAATAAAAATAATAAACAATTTAGACATGTCTAGATACTGGGTGGGAATTGGCAATGACTAAAACATTGAGAGAAAAACTGGGGTAAAAATCCCTACCAAACAAACCAAACCACAAAACAAAAACCAAACTAAACCAAAACCAAACCAACCTAATCCAAAAACAAAGCAAAACAAACCAAACTTAACCAAAACCAAACCAACCAAGCTAATCCAAAAACAGTACAAAACAAACTAAACCAAAAACAGAACAAAATGAACCAACCTAAACCAAAAACACAACAAAAACAAATTAAACAAAAAACAAAGCCATACTAAACCAAATTAACCCCAAAAAAGACCAAAACAAATTAACCAAAGGGTATAATGTCATGATGTAGAGATTTTGTGATGCACTATATACCCAACAGACACCTTTAAGATTAAGGCACAGATTAACAGTGACTGCAGTATGGGATCATTCAAAATGGTAATATAATTTTATATACACTTTTTTAAAAATAAAAAAAAAGTGTGTATATAAAGTATGTATATTTTTTAAATATAATTAGAAAGCTAACACAAAAAGTATTCAGAGCCCCTGTTTTACATCAAGCAAATTATTTGGCCAAAAAGCCACTTAGAGGCTCAGAGTAGAACCTGGTACCTTAAAAATATTAAAATGGGGATTTCTTTTCCTTGAATATGTGTAAATATTACAGACATTCACAGAATTCATTCGGATAAAAGCAAAACCGCCTGCACTAAATGTGCACTACTACACTATAGAAGGATGTGATTTGAGACAGGGCTTGTTTTCAAAGAGGGAACAGAGAATTTGAATGAAAGTGAGACTTGAGTGCAATTATTTTTGTATATTACTGATCATGCATGTCTCACTTGTGTAAAGGAAAGCATTTTTTTTTTTTTTTTTGCTTATAACCACAAGTTGTGCTTAAATATCACACAAACTATGTATCTTAACACAGGATTTTACACTCTCTCGTGCTCTCTCTCTCTCTCTCTGTGTGTGTGTGTGTGTTGTAAACATATATTGTTACTGTAGCGCAAGAGCAAAATCCTGTTTTTCTCCCCGTTTATAAGAAACTGAGGAAAATAAGACACACAACAGAGTTTTTCAATTATGAGAAGTTTATTCAACTTTATCCCATATCCAAAGATCAAACATAAAATGACCAAAATGCAACTTGCGTGGTTTTATTCGGAGCACACCGCCTTAGACATGGACACGAAATGTCCGAAACCTCAGCTGTCATTTCTTCAGCGTTGCTCAATATCAAAAGGAGATCTTTTACCGTGGCCACACTGAACTGGCTTGTCTTTCATGTCTGAGATCAGGACTGCTTTTAAAAGCAACCATGAGGTAGAATTTAGTGTACAAAAATAACAAACATTCTCTTGAATATTAAAGGAATAAGAAACATAAGACTGAGTAAAATTAAGACTGGAGTATTAGCCTTAATAGACCTGTATGTGGCTTACTCTACAGAAAGGTATTAGTAAAGTATACTGAGTATAAAATAGTATGTTTTAACATACTTTTACACAGTGTATAACATGGTAGCACCTGATATAAGTTATTGACCCACCCACCAACACACACATACACCTTCTTATGTGAGGCACATACACACAGATGCACACAAAGGAAGCTGTTAATGGTGGCTTATGTAAAGACTACTTGAGGACATAAACTGCATATAATGATAGCATTATATACAGTATGAGCTTGATGCAGAGATAAGACACTGATAGTGCAAAAAAAAAAATATGAGTAATCAACCTCAATCTCAATCTCTGCCTAGCTCTAGTACAAACTCAGCGCAAAATCTTCCTGTTGGTCTTTGTGTACAATCCTGTAAACCTAAATGCCACCACAAGGGGGAACCATACAACTCAAAATCAACTGCTGCAGAGAAAAAAATAAACAGGACACAAAAATTATGAAAACACAGGAAATTAAAATTGCTCAAGATAATTGACGCATACTGTTTCTAATAATAAATACTAAAATCTTATACGAATTCTGATTCTGTAAACCAGTGATCAACGTTTCTGGAGATCTTCCTACTCTAGCTCGATTTAACCCTAATCAAGCACACCTTGCTAATCTGAATCTGAATCTTAATCAGTCTACTCGATTAGCCAGATTGATGGTGCTGGATTACGGCTGGACTTTAATTCTGTAAGAAAGTAGAGCTACAGAAACAGGGTTTGATCGCTGCTGTAAACCAACATGCTTTTACTGAGTCATTTGTTATGTGACATCTCTGCTTGTTTGCTTCGCGTTAATCTTAGGCAGCACGTGCAGTTTACCCAGAACATCAATATTGCTGCGATAATAAATTTAAAAAAAGTTGCAGTGCAAAAACATTTACCAGTGGGCAGCAAATTACCAGAAAGCAACAGAGGCAGGCTTAGCATTGTGCCCAATTTTAATCTGCTACGCTTTTCAAACTCTTATGGGATTGCCTTTGCAGATTTGAAGCTGGCTTCAAATTTAGCTGAAATAATCCACATTATAAAATACCAAAGATCATTTTCCTAATACAACCCAAACAGTAGTGCTACTTTTTTATGGTTTTTCCTTTAATTTGTCACCCATCATACTATACCATGACTTAAAAAGTAGCATTACCTGTTCCAGTCTTCCTTTTAAGACAAAACAACACTGTGGAAATAGTGCATATAAGAAAACAAAGCTGACACACACTCCCCACACACACTCAGTCTGGAGACTGGAGAGGATGCAAACCTTACGATCTGATCTCTCTTTAAAGGCTAATAACATGATCCTGATTGGTCTGATCATTGTCAGCATTAACCTGGGCTAACGGCGATCAGCTCCTCATTGGTGTGCTGTAGGCAGGAGCGCACTCTGATTGGTCGGTTGTAGTGAAGCAGCTCCGTTCACAGAAGGATCTGGGCAACGTAGGGTGAGTGTGTGCTGGCGACAGCCGTGAGTAGTGGAAGATCACTGGAATCGATCCTACAAGACACAAACACATACACACAAAATCATAAACAAACAACTCTTTACTTGAGAAGCCAGACATTTTCACCTTCCGTGGTTTGGGCGATATTATACGACAGTGTGGTTGAATTCTCAAATCTGATTGGTCAGAAGATTTCCTAGACCAGCACCTCTGACAGTAGTGCCGGCAGGTTCATATTCATGTGCTCATTCTAATACGTTATTGTTTCTTAGACAAGGATTTGTATGGCTGCACATATTCTAGATCAAAAATGTGTGTTGTTATTTAACAAAGAAAATGTATAATCATTGTTATGGTCAAGTTTTCTGTAAGGAGATGTTTGTTTAACATTTATGGAAGGAGTCTCCAGTGTTAGCACTTTGTAACCTTCAGTAAGTTTTTCCCCATGGCAAAGTCCTCTGGATAGAGGAGGTTAGACTTTCTGGTAACATGCCAAGCTGCACTTTTTTTTTTGTCTTATTAACTTTAAGAGAGAGAAAAACAGGCTGGTCAAGGAGCAACTGTAAATAGCTGTTATAACGTAAGTGATTGATAGGAGGAACAGACTTGTCTCGCGAATGTTCCACAGCATTAAATGTAACTATAAATGGTTAAAAAAGCACAGCCTGTCGTTCACTATCAAATTAAAAATTGTAATAGTTTTGAAATTGCTGCAGTATAAGAAGAATAAAACACTTTGGGAGCTCCTCCTTGTTAGGCCTTGTGTGTGGTGTGTGTGTATGAATGTAGTACCCCAGCGCTAGTCCCAGTTCCTTCACGTGGACTCGTCGCTGTCCTCTCAGATATTCTGCCAAAGAACAGCTCTTAAAATACACCTCCTGCAAGCGGTCCTCCAAGTGCATGACACACTGCAAAACACACACACACACACACAAGTTTAGAAAGGATGTGCATACAATATTTTCCAAAATTATCACTAAAAGAAGAGCAATGCGTACAAAGTCTGCGGCCATGTTGAGCGCATGCAGCTGCAGCACAGACGTGAGGAGTGTGTGTATGAGGTTGGAGACCATCACGTCTCTTCCTATCTGGCCTGGCTCACACACGCGCCGCTGAGTCGTAGCCACCTGAACACAGAGGCGGTCCGTGTCCGCCACGATGCACACGGCCTCGGCGACCGGCTCGTCCAGCGCTGGGTGCTGCATGGACACACACATGCAAAACAAATAGACACACACATAGTAATAAGTGCAATGTAACAAGTATGGTTCCTGTTGATTATTTTATGACTTGAGCAAGCCCTCAAGTCTTTTACTTCTCACTAAAAACATGTGCATGCATTTCATTATAGGGGCAACTTGTTACAGTGATGTCAGTATTATAAAAGTGCTGATGATATCTTTAATGCTTTAAGCAACTTACCGTGATACATCATAGCATATTATATAAACAATAATATTAAACTTCTAACATAATTACTATAAACCTGTAATTTGAAGCTGCACTATTGTCAGAGCTGCTGTTACAGAAAAGTACTCAACACCTTCTGAACCAATCAGAATCAAGAATTGTACGGCATGGTGATGTAATATTTCATGCATTAATGATATTCACCAGTACTGTGTGTTCCAGGTCGGCCATCAGGCACTGCTTGAGCCGCTGATCTGAGGTGACGCCGTGCAGGACGAAGTCAGGCATGTACTGAGGACTGTAACCTCCGAGCAGAGAGCGGCCAAAATGATTCACGTCGGGGCGGATCTCCATGTCACAGCTAGACGTGAATGAAAACATGAAATCATGTCATGGTAAACAATAATTAATCACGAATACACTCCAATAATATACGTAATATAAGTTATCAATGTTTCCACATAGCTGGAGAATAACATGGCAGCAGAAAGGAAGGACTGTAATAAGTGTATGTGCTACTGCAATTTTTAAATCAACTGCTTGCTTTTTCATTTTAAAGAAATGGAAAACAAGCCCAGTTAAATAAGAAAGAAGACAGATACAGCATTAAAAGGCATACTAGTGGAATGATTACACTAATTATGCTGTTATTTAGACCATTAAGGCTACATTTGCCAATATGTATGTAAGGCCCTATGAATCTCTGTTTCACTGATTTTTCCGAAAGAAAGGAATGAGGGCAGCAGATATTGCATGTAATAACCCACAGGGGGACAGAAATTTTAGCTTATTAGCTAGACTACCGAACAAGTAAAAGCTCCAATGTGCTTCCCAGTGACACATGGTAGTTGCCTGGAAACTTGACTCGACCAAAAATAAGTAGCTAACATAATGTATGGTGAGCTAGTTAACTAGTTAGGTGCATTAATACAAGATAAGGTAAACAAAGGCATTTTTGCTTATTATCCTCTTCCAAACAGTTTCCAATGTAGCATATCATGTTTGGGCCCTTGCCAAAAAGTCAGCAAGAAGTCAGTGACTGGGTAAAGAGGGTAAAAAGATTAATCAGAGAAACAACTGGAGAAGCTGTTAACATAACCAGACCCTGGACACTTCACAAAGCTGGGCTTTATGGAAGTGTGGCGAGCTGTATGGAAATATTTGGCCTTGGCACAAGGCTCTGTGTTTGGCAGAAACCCAATGCTCCTCACCACCGTGAGAACACCATCTCCACAGTGAAGCATGGTAGTGGGAGCATCATGTTGAGAGTTACTCAAGGTACTGTACCTGCCGGTTTCTCATTCTGAAAAGATCATGTCATCCGAGCACACTAATTATGCAAGATTTTCTGTGTGTTAGTGTTAATCTAGCAAAATAAAAACACACTGAAATAAAGGATATGTAGTGTAATATTTGCCTTATTTAAATGCAGCCATTATTGTAGCATGTGCATCATGTGTCATAACGTACTGAAAATTTATTCACTGTCTAATCACAATTTTTTCAAGTGTGTGTGTGTGTTCTGTTACCTTGGAAGTGGTAGTTCATGTTGCTGCATATCATTTCCTGTGCATGTCTGCCTGTGTGACAGTTCCTCCTCGTCCGAGCTGTCCAAGCTGTCCTTTAAAAGCCTACTGGGCATCTTCCTGTGTAAGCCCCGCCCACAGCTAGGTCCAGTCTTATCTTGACATTGTCTGTCATTCTCCACCTCCTTTGGGCTGCCAATCATGAACCGCACCCTGTGACTAGGAGGGCTCGAATTGGCCAAGACGTCCTCTAGTCCTGTCTCGCCTGAACGTTCCAGGCTACAATTGGTTGTTTCACAAAAGGGGGAGGAGTCAGCTGATTCAGAATCACCTGCTTCTGTACTGGTTCCTTCCGAACTAGAAGTTGGGTCTGTAGAATTTGCATCAGTTGTTAGCGTTTTCTCATTGGTCCTTTCAGGGTTTAGGGTGGACTTTGCAGCTTCTGACTCACAGATGAGTGGTTTCTCATTGGTCCTCTCGGAGCAGGGGGTTGGGTTAGTGGTTTGGGAAGGGCATGGATTGGCAGGACTGTCCATTTGTGCTTGAGGAAGTGTGTTTTCCTGGAGGTCAGAGCAGCGGATGAAGTAAGACAGAACGTAGAGGACGCGCTGCACCAGCTCGCGTCGGCGTCCGACAACCACAGTGCGACACACTCGAACAGGAGATCCCAAAGCACCGTACAGATCTCCTACACAACACACCCACACCCACACACACACACACCCCTTCATACACAGCACATACTGTAGAGTGGATAACAAAGTTAAGTGAGTTAGAATAGGCCCGAATCTGTGTGTGTGTGTGTGTGTGTGTGTACCTAGCTGAGCCCACAGTGGGTTGTATGGGTGAGACTTGGCCAGTAAGTCCACCGTGTGGGAGGTGTGTTTCTGGTAAACAGCTTTGATTGGCGGGTGGTTGCTAGGCATCACAGTGGGAACCCAGGCGAGGTGGTACATGAGGACAGCAGTGAGGAGAGAAGACAAGAACCTAGAGCACAGAACACACTTGGTTAACATTTATTACCTAGATTTGTATATGAAGTTCAAGTTGAATCGTTGTGCACTAACTGGTTCTTGGCCCCGGGCTCCATAAGCAGGCTCATCTCCTTCAGGAAGCGCTGACACAACTGGTTTCGCTCGGCACTCTGGGATACCATGGTCAGCCAGATGGGTTCGGTGATCCGTGGAGCCATGTACAGGTTCCACACGGTCATCCTGGACAATATTACAACAGCACAGTCCATGAGGCAAAGATCAGACGCACTAGTCAGACATGAGCAATTAAGCACGGAAATATTTTGCGAAGAGTTATTGTAGCTTAGGTCCTGTGCATCAAGCACAATACACACACAGTGTCTCCTCACCTGAACTCTCCCAGTGCCTCCATAACCCGACACAGATACACCTGCACCCGCTGACTAGGCTCTGCTACTCTCCTACACACAATCATCGCCTGAAACACACATACACACGCATTTATTTTCATCCCACCAAACCCAACCACCCTCTCTGATCATGTATGCCCGTCATTGTCCTATAAACATTTTCCAGACGAGCGCACAGCGCCTCGTGGACACAAAGAGCTCCAGTGTCCTGCAGCCACTAAAGGTCATCGAGGCGGCCTGGTCTGACCTCACAGTGCCGCACTCACCCTCTCGATGGCGGTCTTGAGCTTGTTCATGTGAGATTCGAACAGGGGGAAGTGGGAGAAGAAGAACTCCTGGAAGCTGTGGTTCTCCTCTTCTTTCTCCGGCAGGCTGATGATGATGCTGACTGCGATCTTCTTCCTGCGGCCCAGCCCGGGGTTTGAGCTGCAGCTCTCGTCTGACAGGCTGAACATTTCATCTGTGCTCCTGCCGCACACATACACACCAACATACCTCTGCTTGACTCATGTGCTAAGATTGCTAACAAGAAACACTGAATTTTACAAAGCGCTGACAGTCGAGACTTCCTCCATAAATGTTACATAAGCATTCACCTTACAAAAAAAAAAAAAAAAAAGTCACCATATCAATATATTTCTTTCTTAAATAAGAAACAAATCAACGTTTCCTTTATATGGGCTCATTTTGTACACATCCCTCCATAGACACACACACACACTCACCAGCGAGGGATCAGGCCATGCTGGAGGCTGGTCGCTTGGCTACGGAGCCAACGCCGTTGGTAACTGCTGGCACACCCGCTGCTGTAGGATGAACCAGGGGAGGGGAGGGGAGTGGCCAGGAGGCTGCTGAGTGATGCTGTACAATTAAGAGAGCGTTAAACCTACTGAAGGTCATAAAACGGACACCAAATGCACGAGGTAGAAATTTGTTTGGGTATGTTTAACATCAACAATTACTAAATAACTGAAGTCAAAGTCATACGTCGGAAAAACGAGGAATGCTGCATGTTCAATCATTTCATTATGTGTTTTGGTGTGTGTACCTGAACGGGCGATGCCACTGTCGCTGTCTTCACTGTGTCCACGGCCTGGCATGTCCACAGGATTACTATGAGCTATAAAGAGAGATATTGATTAAACTCACACATGCTTCACCAATGTTAAGGAGGCGCATTCATTAAAATGAGTATGCAAGTTCATCATTAGTCTCACACACACATAAGACCTGATGTTTCATTGTTATGTCTTAAAACATTGGCAAATTTGCTAACAAGAAAATCCTAGCAGAGAGAAGAAGAAGAAAAAGAAGAAGAAGAAAAAAAAAAAAGATTTGTACCACAAAAACCTGAGTGCATATCAGGCAACAAGGCAGCTATTTCTTCTTATTTATTATTTTTTTTCCAGAAAACAGCAAAGCAAAAGTCTGACGTAGATGCTATTTTATAAGTAGCCACTCCTGCATTTTGTTTTACTGAACAAAAAGTCTACAGTCTCACAAAAACAAGGAATTCACAGCTCTAGATAAAACTGATGCAAAGTGAAAATGCCAGAAGCACATGCGTCTTTTATATCCCATGTCCTTTCCCCTTCAGTGAATAGATTTGTATTTGTTTATTTGTTCTGACTGCTGTAAATGATACTGTGAATGTGGCTAAATTGTAAACAGCATTAAACAACATGCTGACGTGTGTATGGGTCTTACCTATGCTGCCGCTGTGACTCGGGCATGTTTGGCTAATCGAGTCAAGGCTGTCCTGGAGACTAGAGAAACAGAAACAAATGTCAGAGTTAAAGGAGTACTTTGTCATATTTAGTGTCCTCAGCACAAAAAAAACAAAAAACAAAAACAAACAAACTGACAAGTCTTCATCTTCCCACTATGTAGTGTCCATCTGTTGAACCTATGTTTGCCTCATGTGTTGCCTTTGGAGGAAAAAGGGTAGAGCATCATTACTTAATAGCTAGCTATTGTTAACTAATTGCACATCGTAACATTAGCGAGATAGATATACAAGTTCTTTTAAGGGGTTTTTCCTCTACATACATTTGTAAAACTTCTAAGCATTAAACAGCTTTAAGAAATTGATCTAAATTCCTAATAAAATCTAAACTTTAACAGAAGTAACAGTGAGAATGAGCCTTAAACCCCATCACTGTAATCCATCTGCTGTGATGTACACGTTCTATTTCTATTTGCAGTTTGTATTACAGCGCCTATACTGTAAATTCGCAATCAGCTAGTTTGTATCGCCAAGTTATCATGCTAGCTAACATGATAGAGAGCTGAGAAAGAGCTGTTTTTAGGGTGACTTAGCCAATGTTTCCCATGTTCCTTTTGGAGAGATACAGTAATTTAAAACAGTGAGATTTTCTTTTTTTCTTGTACTGTAACTTTCATAATGGTTGGTTGTGGTTTCAACCACTGTAACAATTATTTTTTTTAAATTAAAAATGACAGACCCCCTGGCTATGGTTCAGGGATCCCACTTTGAGAACCGCTGACTCTGTGATGGATGTTAACGAAGCTCAGAACAACCCAAGAGCTGATACGAGAGACTCACGTGTTGGTGCTGCCTGCGTTACTGCTGCCACAACGTGTCGAGAAAACCTTACTGACCATCAGCTGCGGAGGAGATCTGCGCAACACACACACACGCACACCTGTGAAAACATCCTTAAAATTTTTTTTACACATCCTCCTTATATTTCCAATTAATTCAGATTTCAAACTAAATATGAATTTATGTCCAGTTTGTAGAATGTGCTTATTCAAAATTCACGACACACACACATACACACACAGAGAAAATATGACTATCGTAGGCAAAATGTTATATTAATTTAGTTTTAGATTAAATTTAATGTTCCCTGTAATTACACCATCCGCAATAATAATAAATAATATTCACAATCAATTTTAGTAAATAAAAGTCTACCATAAATACAAATAATACAGCATTATTTAATAATTTAATCATTATTCACACAGGGTGTTTTATTTCATGAATCTGGCAATCAACTCTGGCAGGAAGGTCAGCCATTATCACTATGCTAAGACCAGATTAGATCTTATTTATAAAGATCTTGAAGATGAATTAAAAAAATTAAGTGGAAATGGGACTTTATTAATAATAGTAATCTTATTTAAGTAGTTTTATTCTTCAACTTACCGGATGTGGTGAATCTTCAACGTTGACCCCTTGTAGCTCATGGCAACGGAGCCAAACATCATCTCCCCAAGCATATTCACATCAGAAGATGGTCTTGTGTACTGAGTGAACACACACACACACACACGCATTACATTTCTACCTAACTCTCAGAATAGATACAAGTGACTATTTGGGTGCGCTTGTTATGAACAAACCTGATAAGTAGGCGGAGTTTCTTTCTGCTTTGCCTTGCAGCCAATATGGCATGCACCACTTCGGGTGGGCGGGGCTTTTGTCTCCTCAACATTCTGCAGGAAAAAAAACAAGTTCAGGATGCCTTTTCATTTGCTGGTTAGTCCTGTATACCTGCATACCATTAAAATGGCCATCACCACCCCTGTGTTTCATTTGAAAGTAGACTGTCTAGGTAGACAACGCTTGCCCAACATCTGAGAGCCAGCTACCCTGAGAAGTTTACTCAACTAATAATCTAACTAATCCAGCTCTTGCACAAAATCTGAGATCCGACGAATTAGCTAATCAGAACAAATACGCCAGTGCATCTGTGGAGCTCTAGGAAAGATTGCAACAGTAATCCTGGACAAATAAATGTGCTAGCAACTAAGCATAACAAGTTAACAGCTAGCTAATGTTATGTAACTTCTGCAATTCAAATAATGTTAAAAAAATAGACTATTGACAACAAAAACAACGAGGTGCAAAATTCACTCAAATACCCCCCTTGTCCATTTCCCCCCAAAATTTGCCAATTCCCACCCACCAGCCAGCTCTCCCCTATCATACTACAGCTACCAACCATGTAGGGTGAAGGTTAACACTTGCTTCCTCCAAGACACGTGAAGCCAGCCAAACTCATCACAGGGCATCACAGGGCAGAGTAACACACTCAGCCCTCTTCCACATATATGAGCTCACAGACTCCTACAATTGGCTAGTGTCGCTGTGTGTTGTTGACAGAAGAGAGAATATACCATCCCTCCCACCCAGAGAGCATGGCTAATTTTGGTCTCTTCACTCCCAGATGGCTGTGACATCATCAGGATACGAACTCGTGATCTCCCGACAGTAGGGTGAACGCTTTTTGTTGTGCACGATATTCATTTTGAGTTCTTTTGTAATATCCATCAACTTGCTCGGTTAGTCCACACGTAGTACTTCTCTCAGGCTTACAGGTGGGAACAACAGCAATACGCTGGTCAGGGAATGACTGTTTATAGCTGCTATAACGCAAGTACTAACAGGAAATAAAGTGTTAACATTAATTTAACATTTTGTATGATACTAACAATAACGTAATTGTAAACAGACAAATATTCAACATGTCATTCTTTAATCAATAAAAAATTGTAACTGTTGGTAAATTGCTGTGGTGTAGGAGCAATGAAACATTTCAGGATGTACTTTGGGGTGGTAACAAGAACTCACACTATACTTTCCTTGATTATTTTCCCCTCAAGTGTTTTATTCTTTACATAGAGGATAAGTGTCATTAAATCATAATCATCAGCTAAAGTTTAATAATCGTTTCAGTACTAATTAAGACATTCCTATTTTCAAGTATCTTTTACCATCTCATATTTTTTGCATATTTAAAAAAAAAACAACAAAAAAAACCAAATCAGCAGATTTTCTTGACATTCTTATTCGTCCTTATGATTTCAAAAAATGATTCATGCACCACGTGCTCGGCAAACAGCAGCAAGTCAACGGTTAATGATCACATGACTAGACACAAACTGCATCTAGAATAATATCTCAGACATTACGAACATAATGATAATAATAATCGGTTATGAGTTTAAAGATTTATATCTATAAATTGTACTTCAGCTTAATGTATTCCACAAGAACAAAGACTGACCTGGCATGTGAGAAATTAAATTAGAAATGACTGCTAGCATTACTGTCCAGGGTAAGATAACAGCTCTACACACACTCACACACACACACACACACACACACACAGTCCCACTGTAGCTTAAGAACTGAACAAACAGAGCCTCATGTGACCGCAAATGATCATAAAAGCACATTCACTTTTAACCCACAATCCACAGAGAGAGAGAGAACGAAAAACAGAGAAAGACATTCAGAGACGTCTGTAAAAGGATTTAAAAAATACAGAGTATGCTCAATTCACCATTTCTGGCTTCGTACTTAAATTGCAAAACAACTAGACAGCCGGTACGATCAAAAAATATTAGCCTTTAAATCCATCCAGCAAAGAATTCAAGATCAAAGTAAAATAAAAAAAATTCGTTGACTATTTATATTAACAGATTTGTACATTTTAAGATGGAAAAAATTATTCAAATTAATGAAGTAATTTCAATAGTACAAACAGAAAAATGAAGAAAATTCAATAAAATAAAAATTTTAATACAATTATTCACTGTTTCTGGTAATGTATTATTCCTATAATTCTAAATAGTGTGGATTTTATACATTTTATCCAAGTAATATATCTGAAAATGTTTTATATATTTTTTGGACAATTATCTTGTCCAAAAATGGCCAAAAAAGGTAATATATAATTAAATTATTCTAGAAACAATACATTTGTATAAGGAATCTCAATATATCTATTATAATTATTACAATTAATTATGATTAATACTATAATTAGTAATCCTCAGTAGCATTAGTAATTACTATCAAATTGCTATAATTAAATCATAATTTATTTTTTTATATAATTTTTTAAACCATTTTTCCCCCCATGCACATCTATTGCAAAAATGAAAATAATTATGATATGCTGATACGAACAATTAGGATAAGAAGTGCTTAAAATTCCTAAATCAGGATTCCAATTTAACATGCAGTGTCCAGACACACACACACACACACACTTTGACCCAGTTTGCAGAGTAGTCACACCTGTCATAAGATCCAAGCAAGGGGGCAATTGCAGAACATGTGACTCTTCTTGAAACAGCATATAAATCACACACACAAACACACACACACACACACACACACGGTTACATTACATACCAGTTCACATGGGTCCAGCTTCCGTATAGCCTTGGAGTCAAAGAGAACTTGGCGACCCCTTCTTTCACAATCCTGATACACAATCAGTCGGATTTGTGCGAGATCAAACTCAGCAGAAGCCCAACTGATGGACACAGAGAGAGAGAGAGAGAGAGAGAGAGAGAGAGAGAGAGAGTGAGAACATCAGCTAAGTCTTGGCAAGAACATTGTGCAGTGCCTCAAAAATGTCAATTAAACATGCATGCAATACATGAATCTACGTCCGGACGTCCGTAAAGCTGCTTTGAGATGAAGGATTAAATGTAAACTGAATTAAATGTATCAGTAAAAATGAATCCAAATATCATTCTACATGCAAACAAACATGTATGCAACTAAATATTAATGCACAAATACTCAATGCAATTGTAGTAATGGCTACAAAATGCATTAAAAACACAGCCTCCTGTATTTAGAATGCACACTCCCTCAGTTTTAATGCCTACTCTCTCTCTCTCTCATGCACACACACACAGTACCTGCTCTCCATCCTGTCCGGTCACCGAACGCCCATTTTGGGCTTTCAGACTTGTCTCACACACACAAACACACCCACACACACACACACTCACACACACACACACGCACGAGCTTGTGTTCGCTGCTGCCGAAAAGAGGTTGGAGGGAGGTTCGCTGGACCTCTCCCTCTTTTCCCACGTTTCTATTAAATCGTGCTGCATCAGCAGCAGAAAACACACACACGCACACACACAGTTCTATTCCTTAAAAGCAACCCTTCTTCTCTGAGAGAGAGCTGTCATTGATTTCTATTAAGAGCCAAGTGTGTGTGCATGTGTGTGTTATTATATTTCTAATATAAAGTTCACAAAGTGTGTGTTAGAGACACACTAGCCCAGCTGCAGAACAATACCCTGCTTCGCATAGGCAACATTTATTCCCACACACACACACACACACACACACACACACACA
>CM040481.1:12657772-12667839 GCA_022758105.1 Pangasianodon gigas
AGAGAGAGAGACTTGTGAAGGAATGACTGTTTGTAGCTGCTATAACATAAATGATAACTAGAACTAAATTAAAGGTTTAAATTAAATTCCTCGACATAATCTGTAACTATAAATGAATAAAAGTATATCGTTCTTTAATAAATACTTGACAAATTGCTGTGGTGTAAGAGGAATAGAATAATTCAGAAATTGCTGTTACACAACAATAATCAACTTCAAGGTGAACTGCTTCATCACACCACCTGGAGTTGATTAATTTCCTCACAACAGCATGCACACACGTGGTATACATAATTCATTACAAATAAATATCAGCCATTTCGAGTTTCTATCATTTATTCAGAAATAGGTGATTTTATAAAAATAAATCTTTCTTGCTGATAAGAAAACACATAACCAAAATAATAATAATAATAATAACAATAATAATAATAATAATAATAATAAACACCAACCTTATACCAAAAACCTCATTTTTTCCTAAGAACATAGTGATAAATGAACGTATACAATAACTGCTATTTCATTGTACACGTGATAAAAGTTACTTATTGCACCTTTAATTACTGTTTCAATTGCCACCATTTCATGGTACATTTGAAAATGTTACTGACTGCACCTTTAATTCTTACTACTATGAGTGCTATTTTAATTCAGAATATTAACCATGGCGTATATGCAGATTAGGAAACTAAGGAGAGGAAATACGGCGATTAAACTGCTATATATGACGTGCTTAATGCTGGATCTGTTTTAATATAAATGTGACCGGAATTATTTTGTTTGCTGAATCATCTAAATTTTTGCTGTCTTTCAAAGATTAAAACTATATCATGGATAAGGTTTCATTTTAGGTATCTACAAAAGTGGATTATTTTGGATTTTGGTTGAATAAGCCCAGTAGTACCACCAAATGTTTAAAAAAAAAACAAAAAAAAACAAAACACAGTGGTATGAAGAAGTGAGTCTGGGGCTGATTTCTTTCTACCACAGACTGTAGATTCATGCAGCCTATCAGCGACAGGAGAGTCAGGTGATTACAGAGTAAAATACCCTGTAGATCTGATCACTATTTGGGCGGATATTTTTCAGACCGATTCGCTGACACGTCTATAATGCGTCATCAGCAGAAACACAGTCACAGGTGTAATGAACTCGAATGAGGTGGATTATTTACCTTATCATTTTTTTTAATCATACCTTATCATTCAACATTCATTGATTCTCAAGAAGGCAACATGATACATTAAGAGCTGGGGGGTGTAAACTTTTGAACAGGATGATCAGTGTAAATTATTATTATTTTGTCTTCTGGGAAACATGTAAATATTTTATGTAGCTTCTGAAGGGCAGTACTAAAGGGAAAAAACTAAGAAGAATAAGAAGAATTTACAAATTAGAATAAAAAAAAATAGGAATTTACACCAATCATCCTGTTCAAAAGTTCCCAGGTCTTAACGTATCGTGGTGCCTTCTTGAGCATCAGTGAACGTTTGCACCTTTTGTAATAGTTGTGGACGAGTCCCTCAGTTGTCCTCAGTGTGAAAAGATGGATCTCAACATCATATAGCCACTGCTGGAGGATTTATCTGAAGAACAGTGGGCAGTTTAACTGCTCACGACAAACAAGGGACTCATGAACAACTATCACAAAACATAAAAACAGCCGTTGATCATCCAGGTAACACACACAGTATTAACAATCAAGTGCATGTAAACTTTTGAACTGGTACATTTGTGTAAATTTAGTTATTATTGTGTCTTGTGGACTATATGTAAACATCTGTTATGTGAAATAGCTTATTCAGGGCAGAACTAAATAAAAAAAACACAATGCAATTTTTATGATTGAGATTATTAACATTTTGCAGATTCTGCAAGGCGTATGTAAACTTGTGTTAGGAATGTTATTTTGCTTAGAATGAAATTTTTCTTTACCATATTCATGTTTTTATTATGCCATCGCTGAGACCTTGTGATTATAGGATATTGCTCAACAGGACTGTTTCGCTGCTGAGCTATTCATAGATATTAGATGAACAGGGCTAAAATCTAATATCACCAACCGGCCAGTACTGGTCAGGATTCTCACAAAAGACTAACACGTGTGGTGTATAGTGTTGTAAGACTTCAGTGATATCAGGACAACAACCATTAACAAGTGATACACAGAAATATTCAATGTGTCAAAGGACACAACATTCATACACACTGAGTGTTTCTGTATTTATATAAATTAGTAAGGCAGTGGGGAAAAAAAAAACAACACATGAGAGAAAAATGGAGAATTGCAACTGAGTCATATGACTGACTACTGCTTTAGGTCCCTCAAGTTCCCCGCGCATGCGCACAACGCATCACAACTTGCTGCGCTGCCCTGTCCCTGATGCGCATGCGTGGCATTTTTATATTTTAATAGTGTTGCTTGGCGACAAAATCTATCCCCTATTCCTCATCGTTATCGCATATAAATCCCGTTTGACGCCATTATAAGTGTTTCTTTTGTTTAATTCGACAGGAGAGGTCAGTGTGATGCCGGTTATCAGCTGTAATTAAGCGTGTCAACATTATACCGGAAGTAATGAACAAGTAAATGTTTACTCCAAACGTAATTCCGCGCTCGGAAAGTCACAGAAACTTATAAATGCGCGTGGAAAGTGGGACTAGAAGGTCTAATGTCCTGTGGGAACTGAGGAGCTGAAGATGCACGAGAGCATCACTCCGAAAACAGCACGCGAGCAAACTGATTTATTTAGCAAAGCTACATTCCCATAATGCATAGCGCATAATAAACATATAAACTCCTGCATTCCCATAATGCATTATAAGCATCTAGAATCCTGCATTCCCATAATGCACAAGTATGTAAACTCCTGCATTCACATAATACATAACGCATTATAAGCATACAGAATCCTGCAATCCCATAATGCACAACGCATAATAAACATATAAAGTCCCATAACACGCAGTGCAGTAATTGCAGTCATGCATGTAATTGCATTGACTGTAAGTACGTGAACACGTGAGGGCGCGTGCTGGTGGCTTAGCAGCAATTGCACTAAAGCTGAGTTGCACGATTTCGACCAGAACACCGCATCCCCCATATTTACCGATTCTCCGCGTCTGCCGCGCACTCTCTTGCGCCCCCGGTGGTAGCCGCCGCTTTCTTGCTGAACAGTTTCTGCAGGAGCATCGGGGCCATGCTGGCTAGCTGGCTGGCTGTCTGGCGCGCGCCGTCCGCCTCGAGCTCACGCGTCGCGCACTTCGGCTACCGGAAACCAGGCGGCTCCTCCATAACGCCCAGCAGGTCGCGCGGACCTCTATCTCTACCGCGACGTCCTCAAAACAGCGTTCTGAGTCACGTGCCGGTGGCAGCACGTGCAAAGAGGAGTCCCCGCGAGCCGCCACTATTGAGAAAGGAACCGTTCGCGCGGCTGCCCGTCACGTGACTGACGCTCGTTCACACGGTCTAAAATTCACAAAGGCGTACACAACACTTTAGCGTTTCAGCGCCCTCGCGCGGCCTTCTGGAGGAAATTCAACAGAAAGACAGCAGGAGCAGGGTTGCCAGATTGCAACAAGCCCACCGTATAAAAACTTATTTTAGAAAAAATCCCATCTCTCCAGTACGGAAGCCCTAAGAGGCCATGCTTTTTTCCCCCTGTTTTCTCTTGATCTCGACATAACAAAAGTGAGTCAGCTTGAGTGAGTCCCTGATCAAAGTAAAAACGAATTTGTTCATCCATGATGCTGTGGGATTGTGCTACAACATGTTGTTATGTCGAGTCCACAGAAAAAGTCGTGATCATGAGAAAACAACTATTTTGTTATGTCGAGAAAACGAGAAAGAAAAAGAATAATGCACGGCCTCTTAGGGCTTCACACCATATCAGGCCAGCGATTTTTTCTGATTCAGTGCAGTGCTGCATGACCAACACGTATGCTCTCAGGTAATTCAGGGTTGCCAGATCTCCAGCCCAACTACATCTCAAAAACCTCACACACGACAGCCCAAACATCCAGGCACCGGAACAGGAAGATGGATTTTGCTTTTCTTTTTCTCATTCTTTGCCTTAGAAGAAAGTTTATCGCAGTTCACACGAATCTTTAATTTGCAATATCTGCAGTACGCCTTTCTATGATCACCAGTACTGACACTCCATAATCCCCCTTTCCCTCTCCCAATCTTTGCAGTATATCTTACAATAGAAGTGGGTCTGTACATTGTAGATACACTGTCTGCACTTACACATTCCCTTTGTTTGCTGTAGCCTATACATACATTTAAAGTATGCATTAGCTTTGCAGTTCAGATATCTTCATGAGTTGACCACAAGAAGCAGCTGATGCCTCTGTCTGCTGATGTGACATCCACACAGAGTTGGATTTGTTCCAAGAGCTTTGATACTGATGTGGCTGTTTAGACTAAACTGAATGCTATGTCTAATTTTTTAAAAATTATTATTATTATTATTATTATTTTTGCTTAAATGAGACTAAAACATATATGTCTGTGGAAACGGGAGGACGGTACACCACTGGCCACTGCAGGTGCAGTACAACTGATCCCATCTTAAAAATGTTCTCCTGCTTGAAAGATTATTCCCTGTTATATTCATATTTTTATATTGTTCCAACATGCATTTCAATAAACAAAGGCTGAAAGGATTCAGTTAAATGTGTGGAATACTGTTTATTTCTATTATTTGTTTTGCTTTTCATATCTTTTCATTTCTCAAAATGCATGAATAAAGTAGGCTTTTCCCCAGATTTCTACTAGTCCTAGCTCTGTAACCAGTGGAATCTCAAACTGAAAATATTTACAGCAGAATGCTACTATAGAGGACTTATTTCTGTGAAAATTTCAGGTTCGTATCTGGTCCCGCACCAGAGATATTCAACCTGAAAGTGAGGGGAATAAAAAAAAAAAAAACTGAAATGTTCTGCATGCACATTATACTTACTTAGGAAAAAAACAATTAAGACTGAGACTCGAATCCTTCCCATTATAAACTGACCGTAATAGTGGAACTGTGGGCAATCTTGAGCATTACATTTGGCCTTAAGTTCTACGTCTAAGGAACAAGAATGTGCAAAATGAACTAATGAGCTCTAGAGATCAGATTTGTTCCAAGGATCTAGGACCATCCTGAGCCGAGATATTGAGGTTTTCCGCAAATAGCTGTATAACCAATATTTGTTGTGTGCCATGACGCAAAGATGGCTGTGGTGGTTAAAACAGGTTTAAAAAAATAGCGGTTTTGCAATGCCAATACACAGATGTAATCACTCAAAAAAAATAAATAAATAAATAAATAAAAAAAAATGGTGGTTTTGCAATGCCAATACACAGATGTAATCACTCAAAAAAAAAAAAAAGAAAAATTAAAAATTAAAAACCGTCAAGCAACCAACTTTACAATTATTGGACCACTTGAGATGGATTGACCCCATGAGGTTGTTTTTCTATGTGTGAAAAAGAGAGCAGTGGTTAACGCTAATCTTAGATCAGTAGCTTATGTCTTGCATCCTCACAGTAAAGCTGCATAAAAGCTTCTGAAAACTAAATCTCCAAATAACTCCAGATCTGCTGCAGGAACAACATGTAATTCATATGACAGAATTCAACCTGCTATAAATATATAAATTCATCTTAAAAGCAGCAGGTGAAAAGTCTAATAGCTTTGTGTCATGATGTTATGAGTAAAAAAAATATATGATGAATCGGTGCAATGTATACATCATTATCACACAGTAATGTTATTTTGATAATTATATAACTGCTGGACTTTAACAAGAACATCTACGGTATGAGTGAGAATTGCAGCTCAAATGTCTTCACAGTTTGACCACAAGAAGCCACTGATGCAACTTCCTTTACAGACAGCAGTTCGTTTATTTCAGTATACACAAGTAAGGTGCAGCCTGTCAGTCACGTCCACACCGAGACGCAGTAATTTAGTGTTTTAGTGAGTCTTTTATAGATTAGAGATGTTTCCGCGTTCTTCTGGGCGACTGGAGATGGTGGTGGATATCTATGAGAGTGCAGACTCTGTTAGAGGTCATGACCCCGACACAGAGAAGGAAGACATAATGATGACAGTAAACGGTGACATAAAGAAAGATCCACACACAGGTATGCAAGTTTTGAGGTTTGCAAGGCCAAAAGTGTTCCAACATGCAGAGATGCAGTAATTCAGGCTTTTACAGATTGTAGATGGGTTTCAGTGTGTTTCTGAGTAGAGAAGATGGTGGATATCTATGATGAGTGCAGATGCTGTTAGAGGTGAAGAAGGAAGAGAGAGGGCTTAGAACTTAGCCCTGCTAGCCCAGGGATAGCAGCCGCCCCTGGACATATACATAGACACAATACACATTTTAATTTGCAAGGCGAATTACAGATTTATGTATATTACTGCGCTTGTTCTAATATATTGTTGCTATAGTAACAGCTAATTCACAGGGACTTGGATGGCAGACACTGCGCATTGTCCTGAATTCCCTCTCTCTGTGAGCCGTGCATTTGGGTTTGTTTTGAGTTCACTTCATGTCCTTTTGTGTACGTTATGCCATGTGCTCTTTTTTTCTGTTCTAGCCTCATGACATTGGTTGACTACCCTAACGTGTACTTTCAAAATCAGCCCAAAGCCCCAGCCCCTCACTACACTCATTTAGTAGAAAGGGAGGAGTTGCACAGTGATGGAGGGATGGAGCTACTGACATGTTCTCTCACTCGCTGTTGAAGGGCGTTCATACTGATGATATTTCCTGTGAATGGTAGGTCTAAATTTGGAGATTAAATGAGACTCAAACACGTGTGTCTTTGTGCCCATTTACCTCTAGGAGGAGACACTGCAGGGGGCAGATGTTACAGACTGACTGCAGTGTGTGTGGTGCTGCTGTGTGTTCTCCTGCTGACTGCCATCACAGTGCTGTGGATCAAATTCAGCATCCTGAATACAGAAAAAGACCAGTTACAGACCAGTTACAACAACCTGAATACAGAAAAAGACCAGTTACAGACCAAATACAACAACCTGACTATAGAGAGAGACCAGTTACAGAGGGAGAGAGATGGGTACCCGAGGACATTCTGTGATCCGTGTAAGTGCATGAATTTTAAAATCAAATTTTCTGCCCAACAGTTAAATGCTCTCAGTGGAAATCTTGTAGAACATTTTGTAAAACTGAACTCAGTGTCTAAAATGTAAATGTCTATATGAGTTATTATTGTCCACACAAACAGGGAGCACAGAGTTGGTGTGCTGTTTTTATTTAGTTGGTCTGATTCGGACATGGGAAAGAGACTAATAGGTGTAAAGGCACCATAAGATGCCGGCTCTTGAGGTAGATAATGCAAAAAAAAAAAAAAAGACTCACGAGAGGTGATTACGTGTATACATTACAGTCACATTACAGTATATATTACGGTATATATTGACCTATTGTCTTTGTGGTGAAATACAAGTCATGGCTACGCACAAGCAATAGTTCAGAAACTGCGTGTTTTGATCTCTGTAAATTCTCTCACTTTATCACTATAGATCAGGGGAGGTGTTTCTGGTTCAACTTCAGTTTCTACTACATGTCTAATGACAGCAAGAGCTGGGATGAGAGTAAACAGGACTGCAATTCGAGAGGAGCAGACCTGGTGATCATAAACAGCACAGAGGAACAGGTGAGAGAGAGAGAGAGAGAGAGAGAGAGAGAGAGACTAAAGCATTTTTTATTGTGCTGTCATTTACAGGAGTTCATTGTTAAACAGCTGGGCCACTTTGAGGCTTGGATTGGTCTGAGTGACAGAGAAAAAGAGGGAGAGTGGAAATGGGTGGATGGTACACCGCTGACCACTAAGTAAGAAATTATTTCCCTATCTTTAAGGTGCAATACAACTGAAACCATCTTAATAATGTTTTCCTTCTTGGAAAACTGTACATTTTATTCCCTATTATATTCATATTTTTTATATTGTTCCGATGTGCATGTCAGTGAACAGAGGCTGAGAGGATTCAGCTAAATGTGTGGAATTGAAGGAAACTGAACACTGATCTGAGTCTGATTCTGATTCTCTGGGTTTCAGGTACTGGGCTTCGGGGGAACCAAACAATGCAGGTGATGAGGACTGTGCTGTGATTTACAGTTTAAATAAGGCTGTCTGGAACGACAAGAAATGCTCTGAGAAACTGCACTGGATCTGTGAGAAACATGTTTGTCAGTGACGAGTATCATTTTATAAGAAAAGCACACAACACGCAAATTGAGCCAAATATATCAAAAGTATAAAAGACAGAATTTCAATGATGATTGTGTTTCTGTTTCTTTTTTTTGTCATGAAAACTGTTAAACTGTTTTTTCATGTTAAAAAACAACATTAAATAAAAACTGTATAGAACATCTGTGGCATTACAGAGTCATTTTTATGTAAAGAATAAACAGTGCTTTTATGGGAAAATAATCAGTGATGTGGTGGTGTGATGTGGCCCGATGCAGAGTAGAGATACTGTTGCCACCCTGAGGATGATTTTTTTCTTATAAAAGCACATCCTGAAGTGTTTTATTCCTCTTATACCACAACAATTTGTCAGCGGTAAAAGTTTTTTTTTTTTTTTTAAATCTTTTCACCATGACTTTTAATGTTGTGAATGTCTACAGAAACACATTAGTTCCTGTCATCACTTCAGTTCTAGCAGCTACGCAATATGGCCAGACATTTGTAGACACCTGACCATAGCACTCAAATGTGCTTATTGAACATCCCATTCCAGATTTATCCCCCCCTTTCCACTGGATAGTCTTTCCACTAGGTTTTAGAATGTGGTTGTGGCTCATTTATACAATTGTGTGCTTCCAACGCTGTGGCAACAGTTTGGGGAAGAACCACGTATGGGCATGATGGTCAGGTGTCCACACACTTTTGGCCGTATAGTGTATAAACAGTCATTTCCTCTGCAGCTTCTCTTTTTTCACTCTCTTGAAGTTCATAAGAAAAAAAAAAAACACGCAGATTGCCATGTTACTGAGAAACCACAAAGCACAAACTCCTCTGTCCTGAAGATTCTCCCATGAGGGTAAACTTACTGTTACAAAGTAAATATTAAATAAATGTCCTGCCCCCTTTGCATGCCTGTGTGTGAGTGTGTGCAAGTGTGTGTGTGTACATCCTGGGTGTGTTCTATGTGGTTGCTTTTTTCTTTTTGTGAAAGACAGCAGTAGTTAACGCTAATCTTAGATCAGTGGCACTTGTGTCTTGCATCCTCACAGTAAAGCTGCATAAAAGCTTCTGAAAAGTAAATCGACAAATAATTCCAGATCTGCTGCAAGAACATGTCAACTAATTCATATGACAGAATTCAACCTGCTATAAATATATAAATTCATCTTAAAAGCAGCAGGTGAAAAGTCTAATAGCTTTGTATAATGATGTTATGAGTAAAAAAAAAATATGAAGAATCGGTGCAATGTATACATCATTATCACACAGTAATGTTATTTTGATATTTATATAAGTGCTGGACTTTAACAAGAACATCTACAGTATGTGTGAGAATTGCAGCTCAAATGTCTTCACAGTTTGACCACAAGAAGCCACTGATGCCCCTCCTCTGACGTTTAACTTCCTTTGACTTCCTTTACTGACCGCAGCACATTTAATTCCGTATACACAGAGTACAGAGGCGCAGCCTGTCAGTCACGTCCACACCGAGATGCAATAATTTAATGTTTTAGTGAGTGTTTTATAGATAAAAGATGATTGTGTGTTCTTCTGAGCACGTGGAGATGGTGGTGGATATCTATGAAAGTGTAGACTCTGTTAGAGATCATGAACCCGACACAGAGAAGGAAGACGCTGACGCAGAGAGACGCCTAGAAGCACAACACACAGGTACAAAATGTTTAAGTTTGCATGGCCAAAAGTGTTTCAAAATTGCAGAGATGCAGTAACAGTGAGTGGAGATGATGGTGGATATCTGTGAGAATGAAGACACTGTTAGAGGTAACATAGAGATGGAAGTGGGAAAATTCCTCTCACTATTTTGAACCTCGTTTGCCTTTCTGATTACAAT
>CM040481.1:12699967-12725743 GCA_022758105.1 Pangasianodon gigas
GGAACCCAGGAGCGTTCCTCAGGGCCATATCCCTCCCAGTCCACCAGATACTGGATCCCACCTCGAACCTGGCGAGAGTTCATCAGTCGGTGGACTGTAAAGGCCGGTTGACCATCAATGATCCGGGGTGGAGGTGGAGCTTTGGGGGCGGGAGCCAGGGGGGAAATGAGCACAGGTCGTAGCTGGGATACATGGAAGGTGGGGTTGATCTTAAGGGAACGGGGCAGCTGTAGCTGATAGGTGACAGGGTTGACCTTGCGGATAACCTTGAAGGGGCCGACAAAACGGGGGGCAAGCTTGCGGGAGTCCACCCTCAAGGGGAGATCTCTAGAAGATAGCCACACCCTCTGCCCAGGACGGAAACAATAGGCTGGTCTGCGGCGACGGTTGGCTTGAGCCTGATTCCTCTTGGAAGTCCGCAGCAGAGCCTGCCGGGCCTTTTGCCAGGTCTTTTTGCAACGCCTGATGAAGAGTGAAACAGAAGGCACACCGGCATCATCCTCTTGCTCAGGGAACGGGGGGGGCTGGAATCTGAACTGGCACTGAAAAGGTGACATCCCCGTAGCAGAGGACTGGAGAGTGTTGTGTGCATATTCCGCCCACAGAAGCTGAGAGCTCCAGGATGAAGGGTTGTCAGATGCCAGACTCCTAAGTGTGGTCTCCAGCTCCTGATTAATCCTTTCCGTCTGCCCATTAGATTGGGGATGGTAACCAGAGGAGAGGCTGGCAGTGGCCCCAATAAGCTTGCAAGAGGCACGCCATAGAAGGGAGGAGAACTGGGGACCTCGATCAGATACCATGTGCTGGGGAAGACCAAAAACTCGAAAAACATGCTCAATGACCAGTTCAGCCGTCTCAAATGCTGTAGGTAATTTAGGCAGAGGTATAAAACGGCAGGCCTTAGAGAACCTGTCCACAACAACTAAAATTACACTGTTACCTTTAGAGGTGGGCAGGCCTGTGATGAAGTCCAGTGAGAGATGGGACCAAGGGCGATTCGGGATGGGAAGAGGGTGCAGGAGACCTTGTGGTTGTTGTTGCTGATTCTTGCTCTGGACACACACGGAGCAGCTTGCCACAAACCCCTTCACATCTTTGGACAGACCAGGCCACCAGAAACGTCTGTGGAGGAACTCATAAGTTCTTTGATACCCAGGGTGAGCAGTGAGGTGCGAAGAGTGTCCCCATAGAAGCACTTGGGACCTTACAGCTTTGGGTACGAATAGGAGTCCTGCAGGGCCTGTTCCGGGATCTGGGTCAGTCTGAAGTGCCTGCTTGACCACTGCCTCAATTCCCCAGCGGATGGGTGTCACAATTCGGGATGGAGAGATGACTGGTTTGGTTTCACTCCCTTGACTGGAGTTATGTAACTGCCTTGAGAGAGCATCAGGCTTTTTGTTCTTAGTTCCGGGACGATGTGACAGAGTGAAATCAAAGCGACTGAAAAATAGTGCCCATCTGGCCTGGCGGGGGTTCAGGCGCTTAGCTTGTTGGAGGTACTCCAGATTTTTATGATCCGTCCACACCAGGAATGGATGCTGGGCCCCTTCCAGCCAGTGTCTCCACTCTTCTAGGGCGAGCTTAACCACCAACAACTCCCGATCTCCAACATCATATCGAGACTCAGTGGGAGTCAGGCGGTGAGAGAGGAAGGCACAAGGATGCAATTTGCCATCAGTAGAGTGTTGGGAAAGAATGGCGCCTATTCCCACATCTGATGCATCAACCTCCACAATGAATGGTAAGGTTGGATCGGGCAGCGTTAAGATGGGTGCTGAGGAAAAGCATTGCTTGAGATTTGTAAACGCCTTGTCAGCCTCTCTTGTCCACAAAAAAGGGCAGGTACTTTTCTTAGTCATGGCAGAAATTGGGGCGGCCACTGAACTAAAGTCTCTGATGAATTTGCGATAAAAATTAGCAAAGCCAAGAAACCTTTGTACCTCCTTTATAGTACTTGGTGTGGGCCATTCTCGAACAGCCTGTGTCTTTTTAGGGTCCATACCAACTCTGCCCTCCTTGATGATAAAGCCGAGGAAAGAGACCTCTTTGACGTGAAATTCACACTTCTCGGGCTTGACATACAGGTGGTTCTTAAGAAGTCTCTGGAGAACTTGGCGCACATGGTGGTAATGCTCATGTAGGGACCGGGAGAAAATTAAAATGTCGTCCAGGTAGACAAACACGAACTGGTTTATCATGTCTCTGAGAGCGTCATTGACAAAAGCCTGGAACACCGCTGGGGCATTGGTCAATCCAAACGGCATTACTAGATACTCGTAATGGCCAGACGGGGTATTAAAGGCCGTTTTCCATTCATCCCCTTCATGGATTCTAACTAGATGGTACGCATTTCGTAGGTCTAATTTAATAAAAATGGTGGCCCCTGAAGTAAGTCAAATGCTGTGGACATCAGTGGCAAAGGATAACGATTACGGATGGTAATTTTATTAAGGCCCCTGTAATCAATACACGGTCGTAGACTGCCATCTTTCTTGCCGACAAAGAAGAATCCAGCCCCTGCTGGAGAAGTAGATGGACCAATGAACCCAGAAGCCAATGCATCTCTTATATAAGTATCCATAGCCTTACGTTCAGGGAGCGAAAGTGAAAAGATCCGTCCCCGAGGAGGGCTGGTACCAGGTAAGAGTTCTATGGCACAGTCGTAGAGTCTGTGGGGTGGGAGGGCGGATGCTCTTTTCTTACTAAAAACCTCCTTCAGGTCCAGATACTCAGCAGGAACATGGGTTAGCTCGGAGGGGTCTGGGGCTTTGGGCTTGAGGGAAGGACTAGCAAAAAGGCATGTAGCATGGCAAGTGGGCCCCCATTCTAAGATAGTGCCAGTGAGCCAGTCAATATGGGGATTATGGTGGTTTAGCCAAGGGAACCCCAGGACCACAGGAAATTCAGGGGAATCAATAAGATGCAAGGATATTTCCTCCTGGTGATTCTCCACTTTAAGGCGTATCGGTGAAGTAGTGGAGGTCACAGTGCCTGGACCAAGAGGGCGGCCATCCAACGCGGTGACAGACAGAGGGGTGTCAAGAACGACTCTCGGAATCTTGAGTTGTTCAGTAAGTCTGGCATCTATGAAGTTGCCTGCTGCACCAGAATCCACCAAGGCTTGACAAGAGTATACCTGTTCTCCCCAAGTAATGGTGATGGGAAGGTAGACACCCCCGCTGGGGAACTTGGGAGTAAAAGTTGTTCCCGTCACAGCCCTCCCTCTGCTGAACGGGACGGCTCTTTTCCCAGCAACTCTGGACACGAGGCTCTGAAGTGACCAGGTTTGCCGCAGTAGATACAACACCTCTCTCTTCTGCGACGGTCCCTTTCAGCCTGAGATAGACGAGCTCGTCCTACTTGCATCAGTTCAGGTACCTCAGGGAGAGGTGTAGATGGGATCCCATTCGAACCTGCCAGCTCATATGTCTTCTGGAGACTAGAACGGTCTCTGTGGCGTTCCCGAAGGCGGTTGTCCAGGCGTATGGCCTGAGAGATTAGGAGGTCTAGGTCATCAGGACAGTCCATAGAAGCTAAAGTGTCTTTCAAAACCTCGGACAGGCCATTCAGAAAAGCAGAAATGAGTGCTGGCTCATTCCAGCCACTCTCCGCTGCAAGGGTGCGAAAGGAAATGGCATAGTCCGCAACACTGTTCCTGCCCTCACGGAGCTGCAGCAGTTGCTTGGCTCCCAGTCATACCTTTGGGGGGCTGGGAGGCGGGGCTCAGCCCCTAGAAGTTGCGCTGGAGCTGGGGGATTCTGTGGGACAGGCGTAGTAGGCAGAGCGGAGGGGGAAGCTGGTGGCGCCAAACTTCTTACAGTTTCAACTAGCTGTCGAAGGATTTGGTCATGGTGTGCTAGTGTGTCCTGCTGGTTAGACAAGGCTTGGCGGTGTGAATCCATGGTGGAGCCAAAACTATTCAAGGCAGCCATGATACGCTCAAATTATGTGGCTGATGCTCTGCCAGAGGACGTGGATGCTTCTGCTGAGTCTATCGTGGCTATGTCTTTCTGTCATGGTGTGGGGATTGAACCCAGGTCTCTGAAGTGATAGTCCAACACCGATCCACTAGACTATTGGGGAATACAGACTCAAGTGCAGAGCAAAACAGGTAGTGTCCATAAGATTTATTAAAAGGTTCTAAAGGCCAACACAAAAAGCACCAAAAATAAGTCCAAGCATGAAGGCAAACAAATCCAAAGGGAAAATCCCAAAATCATAACACAGAGGCAGGCAGAGGTTCAGGAGATCAGGCAAGTAAATCCAAACAGCAAATCCAAAAATCGTTAACACAGAGGCAGGCAGAGGTTCAGGAGATCAGGCAAATAAATTCAAAGGGAAAATCCAAAAATCATTAACAGAGAGGCAGGCAGAAAATTCAGGAGACCAGGTAATCCAAACAGTAACAAAAGGCACAGAGTTTGCAACACAAAGGAAGACAAAGACTTAGCAAAGACATGGACTTGAGACAGGGTTTAAATACACGAGCTAATAGATCACATGACAGGGAGACAATGAGGTACAGGTGAGCAAGGTAATTACAAGTCAACAACATAGAGAGTCATTTGGTGACCTCTGGTGGTCAAAACTGTTCATTTAGTGACACTTATAGCTCACTTTAAATTAATTCATAGCTTTATCTATATAAAATTCAATCTTCAAGATAAGAGATGTCCGATTAAGATGCTGTCTCTAGTACTTTGTGTGTGAAAAGCTTCTTGTGGGATTTAAAGGGATGATACTATAAATGAATTAATAGTGTCATGTTTATGGATTTTGTATTGGCTGTGAATGGCATTCTATAGTTATTTGAGTGTAAAAAATCTCAAAACATACATTTCAGTGTAACATATTGTGGTTACATCAAGGTCTACATACTGATGTGTGTATTACACTATGAATTGTGTAACTTGAGCACATGACCTAAGATGTTGTAGGGGAGTTATATGTAATATGATGCCTCCATTTAATTATTTTTAGATGAAAAAAGTACAATATATTTGCTTTGAGGAATCAGTTAAGACGACGCATATCGAGGTAACTGTGTATCCATTTCACAATGCCAGTGACTCCAGTATGTCATTATGCGCCATTCCATATTCCATAAGTTTAATATTATCATTCATTACCATGCTTAGGTTCCTGTTGTCTCAATGGTCTATTGATCAACGGTCTGCTGATTTAATTTTCTGTGACAAAATTCACTAATTTCTAATATGTTATCATTTCTATAGTAACAACTTACACAAGAACTTGTATGGATATAAAATATGCTGTTATTTAACAAAGAAAATGTATCATTATTGATAAGGTTTCTGTAAGACGATGTTTATTTAACATTTATGGAAGGAGTCTTCAGTGTCAGCGCTTTGTAACAGTCAGAATTTTTTGCGCTATGGAAAAGACTTCAGGACAAAAGACAATGAAACAGGATATGCTGTTATTGGAAAATAATCAACTTCAGGGTGATGAGAGATCAAACCCACATATATTTATAGATTGTGGTGTCATTTGCAGGAGTTCATCCTTAAACAGCTAAGACGCCGCAGTTGGGCTTGGATTGGTCTGAGTGAGAGCAACACAGAGGAGGTGTGGAAATAGGTGGACGGTACACCACTGACCACTCCATAAGAGTATATATGAACTCAGAATTAGAGAGTTGAGTTAAAGGTGTGTAAGTAAAGGCAAATCAACACTGATTAATCTGATTCTGATTCTCTGGGTTTCACTGGAATGAAGGGGAACCCAATAATGTAGGTGATGAGGATTTTGGGCTGGAAGAAAAGTTGGAATGATAGATCATGCTATATCCGTGAAAAGAATGTGTTTTAGTTGTAAGATTAAAATAATGCAAAAAGCCATGAGAAGGTGTGTGTTCAGTGATTGGTAACGGTGTTCTTAAGCATTAAACAAAGCAGAGTAAACCTGTAATAACATCGCTGCAGCGTGTGCATTTGGGTGTCTTATTGCTTTTATAAAACGCTGAAAAAATAAAATAAAATAGTGTTTTCAGTAAAAAAAAAATAAATTTATGATAGCCACTATAAACAATTATTTTGCCATGCAAAATGCATCAAACCACTGGTCCATATAGCTCACACAGACCATGCACAAAGCACAGGGCAGCACATCTTTGCTGGGATCTTCAAAAATAATTATTTAATTAATTTAGAAAATATTGTGAAACTTGTACATTCATTGCACATATTTTTCATCATTCTTCAATGATCATTCTCCATCCTTATTAAAAGAAATGTAATGGGTGGGACTTGAATCCAGGATGTGGAGCTAGCCCCCCAGCAAAATGCCCAAAAATCCCCCAAATTGAAAAATAAAGTACAAATCCTGAACAGACAAGCCTCCAAAAGGGTTAGGAAAAATCCCAAAAATAAATCCTAGTCATAGGAGCTCTACCAAACAAAGAAACTCCAAGACTGAGCAAAGGTACAAACAAATGAAGAGCTTATACACACTAGCAAACGAGGAACAGGTGATCTCACTGAACTTGTGCTGGTCTTGTGCTCTCTGCCTCCCTCTGCTGGACAGGTTGTGGTGTGACAAGAGGATCTTCTCAGAAAATCATATGGGCATTATAATGGAAGTGCCGCTTAAAGAACCTTGTTTTGACTCAAACATGCACTGCGTCCTGTTTTATAGTTGATTCTGGGATTCTTTTGTTTCATTCTTTCGGGAACATGACTGAAATAAATCTCATAAAAAGTATTACTAGATGGCTGTTGTTCTCGACTGTAGCCTAAATTTGAGAAAGACTTAGCTTGCTTACTCAGTCCCATTAGATAAAAGATTGAAAGCTTGCCAGAAAGTTCCACATGGCATTTGGTTGAGGAGTTGAATAAAGTAATGTCCTGCAAATTCGTTATACTTTATGACTTCATTTTCCAGCAGCCCTGTTTTTTTTTTGTTCAGAGTTTCTAGGGCATAGTGCTAGGGTTAACATAAAGAAGACCATGCCCACTTCTGGCTTTACATTCAAAACCACACAAATACTAATACACTATATGGACAAAAGTATGTTCACACCATTACCATGACACCCATATGTGGCTCTTCCCCAAACTGTTGCCACAAAGTTAGAAGCTCACAATTGTATAGATTGTCTTTGTATGCTGTAGCATTACAATTTCCGTTCACTGGAACTAAGGGGTCCAAACCTGTTCCAGCATGCAGTGCCCCTGTGCACAAAGCAAGCTCCATGAAGACATGGTTTGCGAAAGTTGGAGTGGAAGAACTCCTGCACGGAGCCCTGACCTCAACCCCACTGACCACCTTTTGGATGAACTGGAACACAAGTGTAGTGGAAATATAGTGGAAAGCCTTCCCAGAAGAGTGGAGGTTATTATAACAGCAAAAAAGGGGACTGAATGGGATGTTCAACAAGCACAAATGTGTGTGATGGTCAGGTGTCCACATACTTTTGGCCATATAAACAAAAGCACTAAACAAATACAGATAATGGCATTGTGTAACACCCGTATGTCCCACGGGGTGCAGAACAATAATTACTTCCCTATCAAACATATCACATAGAAGCGACTTCTCCCTTTTAACCACACTACAAAAGTTAAAGGTTCTCATCAACTTTTGACACACAAAAGGGAACCAGTCCTCTTCTGGGAATAGAACTAAATATATGAGGGGTGTGATGTACTAAATTTAAAATTTTAAAGGTTCAACCATGGTATAATGAGATTAAAATAAGTGCTAGAATAGAAGTGAATGAATTACTGAAAAAAAGATTCAGTGCTTTAATAAATCTGACAACAAATCTGTGATTTTCACACAAAAACGTAAATTATTAGAAATACTGAAATGCTGAAAAGTAGTGTGCTAAATTAATTCCTGTAAATACATGGCTAAAACCCAAAATGTATATTTTACTTACTTTGCTGGGTTAAATTTACTATTATTTTGTGAGAGCTCACAAAACTAGGGGAAAAAAACAAAGAAATGTTTACTTGAACTGGCTGCAGACTAATGGTGGCTTTTGAATTTGCATATGCATTTGCAGAACTGCTTGAATTGTCAGCGTTATGGACGGGTTGTTTTCAGTATTTCTTGTTTTGTGTTGGCTTTAAGGCCCTAGGCTATTCTATTATCGCGAAATCTTTTGGCAGATCAAGTTTTCTTTGTGTTTCTCGGACAGGTGTATGGTTTGTGTGTGCACAGACATGTTAATTAAGTACTCTTGTTGTGTTTTGCCAGTTCTTTCTTTATGAAGGCTGACGTAAGTGCATTTACACCATTAGAGTTCAGCTCCTGGTTAGAACCATTTAAGGTGTTAATGGCAATGAATTTAGTAATGATAATAAATGATTTGAGAAATTGATTTACACATTTTATTTGTGCAACATTTAATAGTTGAACTTAAATTTGAGTAACATTTACTTATTTAAAAAAGAAAACTGATAGTTAATTTTAGTTAACACTTTACACTAACTACATGAATAACCATGCACTAATACCTGAATTAATACTTACTTAAATATGAACTAATGATGAGTTAAGGCATGTACTATTGACGATCTAATGAAGAGCTAACCCTAACTACGACGTGAGTCTTGTGAATTAATGCGTGAATGTTAGTACGTGATTGTTAGTTAATGTATTAATTAACACGTAAGGGGTAAACTAAATGAAACATGCTTTATAAGAAAGAATATGAATTAAAGGTACATAATTTCAAATTGTTTATATAATTTGCCGTACGCAGCTGCGTTCACAAATATCACTGGATGGCGCTGGATCAGAATTTGATCAGACATTGATCCTCCTTATCGAATATAGAAAGACGCACTAATAATAAACACCAATAATTTCATCTCAACCCATTTTGTGTAATTCTCCATCCATTTCTTTTCAAGTCTCACTGTAGTATTAGTACGTGCCGTAGGTGGCTAGGGCCCGGGGCACTGCTCCTTTACCCACAAGGGTGAAATTAATACGATAGCATTTACTCATTTAGCAGACGCTATTATCTGTTAACATGCCCCTAGCAACCCAGAGCACATACTAATACTACAGTGGGATTTGAAGAGAAGTGAATGGAGAATGACACATGTCATTGTGTAACACCTATATGTCTCACAGAACAATAATTACTTCCCTAGCAAACACTTCACATAGAAGCGACTTCCCCCTTTTAACCACACTACAACAGTTAAAGGGTCTCATTAACGTTTGACACACAGAAGACGCTGTGACTCAGTGTTTTAGTGAGTCTTTTATAGATCAGAGATGTCTCAGACTGTTTCTGAATATGTGAGCTACGCTAAGGAAAGAGGAGAGTGCATCGAGAGGGTGATGGAACTCTACGAGAACACAGACACTGTTAGACATCACAACCCCAAAACAGAGACGGAGGACGCCAGCGCGAAGACTCAACACACAGGTACAAATTTTCAATTCCAATTATATTTGTGCAATGATTTTTTTTTAACAATACGCACTGCCACAAAGCAGCTTTACAGAAATTCGGATGTAGAGACGGATGTAGATACAGATCCTTGTGATGGGCGAGGAAAAAGTCCCTGAGATGACTTGAAAGAAAACTGAGATTAACCAGAGTCAAAAGGGAACCAGTCCTCTTCTGGGAATAGAAATAAATATTTGAGTTGGGCTAAATTTAAAAATTTAAAGGTTCAACCATGGCATAATGAGATAAAAAAATACGTACTAGAAAAGAATGAATGAATTCTGTGAATGAATTACACAGAAATTTTTTTTTTTACAACCACCTCTTTTCTGTTGCATTTTGAATATTGCTTACTGAAAAAAAGATTCAGTGCCTTAATAAATCTGATAACAAATCTGTGATTTTCACACAAAAATTATTAGAATTACTGAATTGGTGAAAAGTAGTGCTAAATTAATTCCTGTTAATACATGGCTAAAACCCTTAATGTGTATTTTACTTACTTTACTGGGTTAAATTTACTATTATTTTGTGAGAGCTCACAAAACTAGGGGAAAAAATGAAGTAATGTTTACTTTTTACCCACAAGGGTGAAATTAATACAATAACATTTACTCATTTAGTAGACGCTATTATCTGTTAACATGCCCCGGGCCCTAGCAAGCCAGAGCACGTACTAATCCTACAGTGGGATTTGAAGAGAAATGGATGGAAAATGAGACAAAATGGGTTGAGATGAAATTATTGGTGGTCGTTATTAACGCATGAATGCATAAGACTCACGTCGTATTTAAGGTTTGCTCTTCATTAGTTTGTGATTAGTACATACCTTAACTCATCATTAGTTCATTCTTAAGTACGTATTAATTCAGGTATTATGATAATGCATGATTATTCATGTACTGTTATGATAAAGTGTTACCCTTTTTTACCCATGAGAGTAATCCTTGGTGGCATGTAAACCTTACTTAAAATTAGCTTAGTTAAATTTACTAAGATTTTATGTGTGGAAATTATTACCACACTTTTCTTGAGTGAATATATGACCAGAATGTCTCATTTTCAAATATGAATAATACCACAGTGCTGTTGAAATCTGATTAGTGAGGAGGTATTGATTGATTTTTTATAACAGCAGTTCTGACGATATTATTACTCTTTATTATATTATATCCTTCTTACATGTTATCATTTTTATAGTAACTCATTTACCGAGACTTGTATTGCAGGCAATCCGGATACATACAGTGTGTAATTGTTGATATGGTGAAGTTTTCTTTGAGGAAACATTTACAGCACTTTTTTTTCCCGACATGGAAAAGTCTTTAGAACAAAGGAATGAAAGCTAAATGTTTTTGGGGTACATTAAACATTACTATAAATGGACAAATTGTAATGGTTGGCAAATTGCTGTGTTAAGAGGAATAAGACACTATGGGATGTGCTTTTATAGGAAAATATTCATCTTCTGGGTGATAAGAGTAACTCCCCTTTGTGTTGGACCACATCACATGACATCACATCGCAGTCATTGATTATTTCGCTGTAATAGCATGCATCTAAGTGTTTTATTCCTTACATAACGAATGAATGCGCAGATGAAATGAAACTACATCAAACCTGCCTCTGTGTCTATCCAACCCCTTTATAGGACTGACCACTGTAGGGGACCGATGTTACAGACTGGCTGTTGCGTGTGTGCTGCTGCTGTGTGTTCTCCTGTTGATTGCTGCTACAGTGCTGTGGATCAAATTCAGCATCCTGAATACAGAAAAAGACCAGTTACAGTCCACATATGACTTTCTTCTAATAGAGAGAGACCAGTTGCAGAAAAGTTACAAAAAAATGACTTTTGACAGAAATCAGTTACAGACAAGTTACATGAAAATGACTTTAGAGAGAGATCTGTTGCAGGCTAGAAACAACAACCTGACGAAAGAAAGAGAGGAGCAATGGGCCAGAATTGTGATCCTGAAGAATGAAATTGACCAGCTACAGAAGACGAAAGATGAACTTCAGAGAAAGCTGAATGCCTCAGGTGAGCAAATGCTTTAAACCCTTCCATTTGGTACACTGCAGTGTTTATTAAGAAAGACTAGCATTAATAAATGAATCATTTACCAAAATCCATTAAAAGGACACTCTAGAGTGAGATTTTCCAATTTGGGCCCAGAAAAAAAACCCTTCTGATGAAAATGTAAAAACACTGACTGCTCTAGGGATGTATATTTGTAGATGGGTTATTTTAATAAATTTTTTGCTATCCCGTTGACTAGCTAAGGCACAAGAAAGCGATGGTTAATTAAGGATTAACGGTTAATTAGTTCAAAAACCTTTTGCTATTAAGCTGATGGAAAAGGTAGACTCTAAACGTGGTAACATTTGTGAGCTCAGTGTTTCAGCTAAGAACAATTATTAGATCTTTTCTTCTGCAAAGAAAAGAACTAATAGAAAAACATTAAAAAATGCCTCGGAAGAAAAACCGAGGCATTGTGAAGAGCAAAATAAAGCAGACATTCAAACTTCTTGAGACTTAAGAACTACAGTTGTGGTTGGAAAGATTTAAAAAGCAGAAATGTTATAAACAGCCTGGTCAAGAATATTGTATAAATCTAATATTTACATACATGTCTTTGTTGGCATAAGAATTTTGCCAACAGGTAATTTTTTTTCAAATCCAAAATGCATTCATGTCTCAGAAGAATAGTAAGCGTGGAGGGGTGTATTTTGTACTTTGATTGGACAATATGTGCTTGGAATGTTTAATTGTTTAATTTTAGATTCACATCCATGGACATTTTGTAAAATTGGATGATCGTGTTAGCTAGTAATCCAGCTTCATTTATATTTATAATACTCTCTATTTTATTTCATAAGTGCCTTCTTGTTTGCTGCCAATCACGGGTGTAGTTTGACAGCCTGCAGGCCAACTAGACAAAATACAACTTTACTGTATAGTGTTGTCAATTTACTGTCTAGTGATAGCACATCGCAGTAAAACAAGACTATGGATGTAGAGACAACACAAATGATCTAGGTTATCTAAACAAATTAACCACACTGCTACATGGCTGGCCTACACTGCATTCACGAAATTTAAAATTTAATTGTAATTAAATGTTGCATATTTAAAACACTGAAATGAAGCATGAGTATGGGCTACTTACAAAAAATACGATGTACAGCACAAACGTGAGAGAGAAAGAGAACAAGAAAGAGAATGAGGAAGTTGGACAACAGACACAATTTTGCTAGCTAGTGGAGATAAAATTAAATAACTACCTAATTTAGAAGTAGAGATCTTTTCTTCTGTCCTGCATAGATGTAGGGTGGATGCTTAAAAATGCCTCTTGTCCATATTTAAAAAAAAAGAATATATATATATATATATCTTTGAATAAAGATACAGGTACGTATATTTGGAGCACTAAACAGATGCAGATAGTGGCATTGCCTTCTATCTCTAGTGTACACAGAATTGAAGTTCTCTTTAAAACTTTAGCCTCTTTGTCTTTACCTCCTGGTATCATTATATTTGATGAAGGATAAAAGCTTGGCAGCTCCGTTTGATTTTTTTCTATACAGTATATATCCTATATTATATATTCTATGACTGGGAAATGGTTGTACGGAATATACATAACATGGCAAATAAAAGGCTGTGTTTGTTAGCAAAAGTTTGCAATAATTGTCTTACTGTCTGATCAGAAGCACAGGAACAGCTGAGATGGACAAGCTTCAACTCCAGTTTTTACTACATCTCTGGAAAGAGCTGGAATGACAGCAGACAGGACTGCATAAACAGAGGAGCAGACCTTGTGATCATAAACAGCAAAGAGGAACAGGTAAGAGAGAGTGAAAAGAGAGAGAATGAAGGGCTTAGAGAGGCAACAAAACACTGCTATATTTTTATTTTCTGATCTCAATCACAGGACTTCATCACTGAACAGCTGGGCAGCAGTCAGGCTTGGATTGGTCTGAGTGACAGTGCCATAGAGGGACAGTGGAAATGGGTGGACGGTACACCACTGACCACTACGTAAAATCACTAAAATGATCTATACTATATCTTTGAATTATTTATCTATTTGTCCAATTAACTATTTAGCTCTATTGATATAGGTATATTCTTCTTTGTCGAAAGTTGCCTGTGTTATTAATTCTGATTCTCTGGGTTTTAGGTTCTGGCGTCATGGGGAACCGAACAATGCTAATGAAGAGGATTGTGCTGAGATTTTTGAGCCTTGTGATACAAAATGTTGGAATGACAGAAAGTGCTCTGATTTAGCACCGTGGATCTGTGAGAGAAAAAGTGGATCTGGTTAGTAAAAAGTGCACAGAGAGTCAGGTTGTATGCCAGAATTTGGGAGGTGAAGAGTTATGATGAGCTGCTCTCATATATGTGTGTGTGATGCTGTTTATACACTTGAAATGTTATCAGTACATCAGGTTTGACCTTCTGGATGTTTCTGCAGCACCGTGGTTGGGACACTCATTTAATATTTACAGGGAATTTTAATATACTTAGCACAAATAACTGTTAATGTGAAGAGTTGTTCATATCAGGGTAACTGTGAAAATATTGTTTTTCATTTCAGGTGTGCTTTTCCTTTAACTTTTTTGAACAAAAATTCTACAAATTACAGATGTCTGTCAATCATAACTTCTTCTTGCTTAGTGATACTTTCTTTATATATATATATATATATATATATATATATATATATATATATATATATATATATATATATATATAGTATAATGTACTTTTTTTTCTCAATCTAATGGCGTGTCATGGATTATTAAAATCGCCTGTGTGTAATTGCCACATTTATCTTGAGTACAAGTGTCTGATATTTCGTCATGCTTTTCATTTGCTATTATGATTCATTCAAATAAAGACAATGTTTTTTGTTAATTTGATGCACACTCCTGTAAAGAAAGTATGGCCGTGATTTAAATGATAAGCTGACTGAGCACACATCTACAGCTCACTTTAAGTGTTGAGCGTATTGACAGCGCAAAACATAAATTTTCAGTGTGACATATTGTGGCTAGTTCGACCAGTGATGCTGGACTTAATACTGCTCCTTGCACAAGTCGGTACTATGGTACTACTGATGTGTGCAGTTTCAGCATTAAATCCTCACTATGTGTACATAACCCAACTCAACTCAACTGAATACGGCCACGTGTGTCTGACCTATGACCTTTAAGGGATTTTGGCCATTTTCATTTATTTTTCAAGACAAACATAAAACATGCTTCCTTGTATGTCCCAGTGTCACGTATACTGTATATACAATATACAAAGCAATCAAACATTGAATTCATTCATTCAGTCATCTTCAGTCAGAGATTTATCCTGATCAGGATCACAGCGGATCCTGGGAACACTAGGCACGAGGTGGGAATACACCCTGAATCAAAAGCCAGTCCATGACAGGACACCATGCACACACACACACACACACACAAACAAACACATTCATTCACACTGATGGCCAATTAAGTATCTTAAGATTGAACTAGGGACCCTGGAGCTGTGAGGTAGTAACACACACTGTGCCACTGCACTACCCAAGCTCATAATAATGTGAGTGCAAAACTGCAGAAATTGTTGTAAAATAATAGATATTTTGAGGAGAATTTTCTCCTAATAAAACTTCCTACAGGAAAATGCATTTTCAACCCAAGTTTCTATAATAATATCAATAATATACTGTATGATATACTGTATGTTTGATTAAGCCATGTCTTGTGGCTGGGGTGAGAGTTCGAGTGTGAGAGAAAAAAAAATAACAGGGTGTAGAGAGAGACGGAAAAGTGGTCTGATCTCACATCTGCAGAGCACACAGATGTATATCACAGCTGAAAAATTATAATTTCCTGTTTGCAACAGCAGTATATCTAACACAATCTCCCACCAATCGCAGAGCAACACATCTCTCTCTCTCTCTCTCTCTCTCTCTCACACACACACACACACACACACACGACATCCAGTCTGCAGTGTCAGTCAAGCTGCTTAAAAAACATAAAAAGATTCTGTGCTATAGTGTTCCAGTACATTATGGCCTCTAATCTGGAAAGGGACTTTGAAAACTTGTATGAAAGCATAGAGAAAGTGGACAAAACCCACATGACAGATACTCAGTATAGAGGTAAGAGCACACACACACACACACACACACACACACAGAAAAACAGAATGATCACATTCTTTAGTGCACTACTGCTTAACTTTTCAAGACTTTTATTTGTATGTTTAAAAAAATATTGGATGATCGTGTTAGCTAGTAATCCAGCTTCGTTTATGTTTTTTGTCTAAAAAATATTTTAGCAGTGTTCAGGTTGACTGCACTCTGGCTTGGTGTGATGTGTATTCTTCAAGCAACTCTCAACATCACCTTGAGACTGCACTGTAGGTTCAGCTTTTTAATTTGTTTCTCAATATGGTGTTTTTTTTATTATCAATAATTGGTGTCTTGGTTTGAGTGGTATGATTTTACTCTGAACAGATTGTTAATGTATCATTTCTTTCAGTTAACTCTGAGACTGAGACTGAGACTGAGACTGAACTGTTAAACACGAGCTACTACAACCTGACTATAGACGAGCTACGGACCAGTTACGCTGACCTGGTTAAAGAGAAACATCAGTTACAGACCAGTTACACCGACCTGGTTAAGGAGAGAGACTGGTTAATGAGGAACAGAGAAGAACTCCAGAAGATGTTTCCTAAATTGGGTGAGTGAACATTTGTAGTTTTACTCACATTAATGAAATATCCATAGGCATCTTTTCACATCTATATTTTCATCCCTAAAGGTAGATGTCTCATTGGGCTAAGATGAACATCGACAGTGTAGCCATCTTGGTCCAGGCAGCTTGCCAGATTTTTGTTCATTTTGTTGAACTGAATTTAGAGTGTTAACTTTGGACTGTTGCCAAAAAGAGAAAACATAGAAGCAGAAAGCTGTGACACACACTGAGAAGGGGAGCATTATTTTTGTATAATGTCATGTGTTCCCCTTCTCAGTGTGTGTCATGGCTTTCTGCTTCTATGTTTTCTCTTTTTGGTTATATGGCATGTATGTTTTGTTTTGGTTCATGTCTTGTTTTCACTCCTGTCTTGTTATTGGTTGTCTTCCTATTATTTCTTTATTACTATCACCTTTTTTCAGTTTCTCCCTTAATTAGTTTGTGTATTTAAGGCCTTGTATTTCATTGTTTTGTGAAGTCTTGTCATTTGTATCATGTGTTTCTGAGCCATGTTTCTTTCATTGTTAATCTGCATGTTCATGTCTAGTGCGCCTGGTTTTTGGTCTATGTTTGTGTATTTGGTTTTTGATTATGGATTACCCTTGAATGATGATTGAATGAGAGGGTGGTTGTGGTTTTCAAAAATATTTGTGAACCAAATATGTATTTGTGAATCACAGAAATATAGGTGCATCTCATTTTATACACTTTATATTTTTTGAATCACTTACGGATGCTGTTTTATATTTGTGTCTCATGTAACTCATGTTAATTATTTGAAATTATGAGACAAAAATACCCCAAAGGCTGTGGCATCATTGGGATTCAATCAAATTCTCAATCTCTCAGAGATAAGGTAAACACTTTTCTGTCGCATCACTCAGGAGTCCCAGGTTTTTCATGATCCAGGTATTCATATTGTACTCTCATACTCACAGGACTTCATCACTGAACAGCTGGGAAACAAAACTCAGGCTTGGATTGGTCTGAAAAGTAAAGACACAGACAGGGAGTGGAAATGGGTGGATGGTGCAGCACTCCAAACTAGGTGAGAAATTGTGTATCAGAGGTCTTTAATATTTTGTGACTGACAATCCTGGGTTTTAATATTTTGTGACCGGAAAACCTGGTTAACACTGAAGTAAAGTATAAATACGCCAAAATAATAGTTAATATGTAACCAATTATATTCTACAATTATTATTCAAGTATTTTCCACCAATGAATAACACGCAAAGTGCGCTTCTCTCCCTCAAATATATACAGTACCTGACATAAAACAGGTGGAGATTTTGGAAGTGCAACTGATTCCAGATTCGGTTCGATTCACTAACACTTGGACAGTTAGCTTTGGAGCTGCTGAGGTGGTTAATTTTTAATAAGGCAAGGAAACAAATTAATCTGCTGAGAGCACAAATGAATATTTCAAGGCCACAAAATTGTTATGAAGTACACATTATCTACAGTATGTTTAACATATCTTTTACCTTTACACACATATCTGTAACTGTAATATCTAAGTATGAATCTCAACACGTGTTAATAGGGTTGAGCTAAAGGTGTCTAATTAAAGGTAACTGAACACTGATTCTGATTCTGTGGGTTTCAGGCACTGGAATCTGGAACAACCAAATGATGGGAATAATCAACCCCCGGCTGGAAATATGAGCATTAGGCAGAACTGGATCCCTATGCCTTGTGCTCAAGAAGAATTGTGGGTCTGTGAGATAACTGTTTTTGAGTGATACGTTACTAGAAAAAAGGTTTAACTTAAATCTACACAGCAGAAGATGATATTGAGATCCACTCCTGTCTGCCAAGATCAGGAGTCTGAGGTTACAGTAGGAACAGACTCACTAAAACTGCTGAAGAATGGAAATAGACTAGGCGATGTTTTTTCCAATCTTTAACTGTCCAGTTTCAGCGAGCCTGTGCCCACTGTAGCCTCTGATTCCTGTTCTTGCTAGTGAAAGTCAGTGGGGTCTTCTGCTGTTGTAGCTTGTCTGTTTCAAGCTTCGATGTGTTGTGCATTCTGAGATGCTCTTCTGCTCATCACAATTGTAAAGAGTGGTTAATTGGGTTACTGTAGCCTTCCTGTCAGCTCGAACTAGTCCAGCCATTCTGCCAGCAGAACTGACGCTCGGTGGATGTTTTTTGTTTTTCGCACCATTCTGTGAAAAGAGGCTGTTTTGTGTGAAAATCCAAGAAGATCAGCAGTTTCCTAAACACTCAAATCAGTCCATCTGGCAACATCAACTATGCCATGGTTAAAGTTACTGAGATCACATTTTTCCCCATTCTGATGTTTGATTAATTGAGCATTAAGGGTGTGTCTCAATCAGCTCCCTAGGTCATGAATCGGTATATCGTGTACATGAGTTCGGGCCCTGGTAAGCATCCTGGCTCACTATACATTGGGACACTGATGTCTTAATTTCCGGTGACATGACTACGTACTTGCATTGTAAAACACCACCACTGGCATTTATCAACAACATGCAGGACCGATATCTTTCTGACATTGTTGTTGTTCTTTTTTCGGGCTGCTCCCGTTAGGGGCCGCCACAGCGGATCATTGGTCCACGTATTTGATTTGGCAGAGTTTTTATGCTGGATGCCCTTCCTGATGCAACCCTCCCCAGTTTTATCCAGACTTGGGGCCGGCACTGAGAGTGCACTGTTACATACAAACCCAATGGCTGGGGTTGGTTCTCTGGCCAGGAATCAAACCCAGACTGGGGCAGTGAGAGCTCTGTGGCGTAACCACTAGTCCTCCAGTGACCCCGATATATTTCTGACATTACATGTCATATAAGTTTGTTAGCTTAATCACACGCATTTCTGTCATGGTACTTCAAGCAGGATTGTAGGCTAGCTAGTGGATGTTTTTAGTGGAAGTTGTTGGACTCAAACAAACCGCATATAGAATGTCAAATAAAGCTAAAAATCGCTAACATAAGTAATTATTTAAGAGCTACAACAACGATAAAAAGCTACTTACATTTGTTGACTAAGAGTTTGCCCGCTATTTTTTTTTTGAGCTGAGAGGCTTCAGAAAATATGATGCCATTTTCAGTAAGGGAACATAGTAGGCATCGATGCTCCCTGATTTTTTAGGGAACAAAAGTTCCAGTGCAGTGGAAGGAGTTTTGCGATTGAGACAGCCCTTAAAATGGCCGACTGCCTGATCAGTGCCCTGACTACTGAACTAGGGAGCTGATTGAGATGCACCCTAACTGAAGCTCTTGACCTGTATTCGCATGAGTGGCTGATAATTGGATAATTTCATGAAAGAACAGGTGTACACATGTTCCTATTAAAGTGGAAAACCTGTACACCTGTGTATATGTGTATCTCTCTCTCTCTCTCTCTCTCTCTATCTCTAGACCAGTTAAAATCCTTAATGTTACTCTTTTTTCATATTGTATATTTGTGATAATATTGGAATCAGTACATGACTAGTCAGAGAAAGAAAAGACTTTCAAGGTTGACAAAGGCACATTCGGTTTGGAAGGAAATCCTTGTTTTCTTTTATTGCTTTTCTTATAATTCTTATATTTTAGTTAGATTTTTATATACTTTCATTCCGATCAAGTTGTGTAAATTATCTATTTTCAAATCATCATGAAATCTGTTTTGTAGGAATTTTGTAAGAATTTCTTAATCATGATCCACTGGTCACACTGTATTTTATATCTAAAAAAAACCCCAAACCTTGACAATAGGAGCTCCTCAGCACAGCAAAATCTCCTTCAATCAGCAGCTCTACTGTCACATCCACAGAGATCAGGCAGAGATTCAAACATGTGACTGCTTTGAGAAGCATGTCTCTTCAGACCTGATGATTTGTGGCTCCTAAAGTCACAACCCCAGCGGTACTTAAACCTGCAACCTTCTGATCCAAGATTCAGGCTGAAGCTTTGGAAATGTGTTAATAAATGTAAACTAAACAAAGTCCAACACACGAACAGTACATATTTTTTTTAAAGTTAAAACATATTAAGTTCATTAGAGAAGAAATACACTAAACAGCAATCACACTGAAACATATTAAATAAAAATCATTATAGATGGTGAATTAAATAAGGAATAAAACACTTGGGGGTGTGCTGCTATAGCAAAAATAATCAGTGACAGGCTTCAGTTTAACCTGTTATATCATCTATCATCATTCTTTGGATCCTCGGTCACATTTGGGCCAAGCGGGAAAAGGTGAAAATTTAATTTTTAAACAAGCATTTCCTTAAAAATGATTAAAACATGATTTCCTTAAAAATGCTGTACAAGACTTCTGAGATTCAGGCCAGCCACTGATCACACACTGAAAAGAGACATTTGAAAGTAGAAATGGATTTCGCTTTCCACAGATCTGAACACTAGTTAGTTTTATGACAGGACTTGAGAATACAAGAACAGTGACTAATACAGTTACAACTGCTGAATACATGCAGTTTGAATTGGGAATATTTGATCATTTTACAGTACTTTTCTCTAATTACTGAAAAGCACTTTTCTCACAGATCCATGGTAGCTGAGTCGAACATAACCTGTCGTTCCAGCTCTTACTAACGTGAGAACTCAGCATCTCAGCACAGTCCTCATCACCTGCATTATTCGGTTCTCCATCACGCCAGTACCTGAAACCCAGAGAATCAGAATCAGACTCATATCATTAGCATGTAGTTTAACACAGTTTACAATCTTCCATCTGTTAAAATCTGCATCGTCAAAAGAACAAGGCAAGTTAAATAATGACTTTGAATATTTATTTGGGCTGGAGCTTCCTGTAAAATGAGATATTTGGAAATAAATACAGAATTAATTTCTGTTCCTTACGCAGTGGTCAGTTCTGTTTCGTCCACCCATGTCCACACCCCCTCTGTGTCTCTGTCACTCAGACCAATCCAAGCCTGACTGATGCCCAGCAGTTTAATGATGAGCTCCTGTGATAGAGAGAACAATATGAACATACAGTGCTTTGCACTCTCTCTCTGTCTCTCTATCTCTCTCTCTCTCTCACCTGTTTCTCTCTGCTGTTTATGATCACCAGGTCTCCTCCTCTACTTCTACAGTCTTGTCTGCTCTCACTCCAGGTTTTCAGCTCAGTAGAGATGTAGTAAAACCTGGAGCCCAAATATCTCCATCCCTCTTTGCTTTGTGAATCTGATCAGACAGTAGGACACATCATATTCAGTGTATTTCCATAAAACATAATTACAAATAATCAGGTGGTGGTGTCATAAGACCTCCCCACCTGTGATCTCATATTACAGCAATTTGCCAATAATTTTTTTTTTAAAAAGAATGATGTACTTTTATCCATTTATTGTTACTTTTAAGGTAATGGAACACCTGCTGAAAATTTACTGACTGTCACAAAGATAAATGTTAAATACGCTTCTCCTCACAGATAAGATCAACTATGAAGCATTTTTCTTTGTTAAATAAACAATTATTTTATCCATTTATTATTATTCCATAGAAATTATAACATTAGAAATTTAAGAAATTAATCAATACCTTCTGACCAATCAGAATTGAGAATTCAGCAGTGAAAATTTCAAACGTAGGTTTACCATTTACAGTTGTTTTGATCGATTTGCTCACCTATAGCAGTTAGCTTCTTCTGAAGGGCGTCTTTTTCCATCTGTAACTTCTCACTCTTGTCTTTCGTGTCATTATAACTGGCTTGTAAATTGATCATTTCGTTTGTCAGTTCCTTCAGTTTGGCTTCTTGTTGATCTTTCTCCTTATTCAGGTCATAATTAGTGGACTGCAGCTGGTCTCTCTGTGTAGTCAGGTTGCTGTAACTGGTCTGTAACTGGTCTCTCTCTAATTTTAACTGGTCTCTCTCTATAGTCAGGTTGTTGTAACTGGTTTGTAACTGGTCTCTCTGTGTAGTCAGGTTGTTGTAACTGGTCTTTAACTGGTCTCTCTCTAATTTTAACTGGTCTCTCTCTGTAGTCAGGTTGTTGTAACTGGTCTGTAACTGGTCCCTCTCTAATTTTGACTGGTCTCTCTCTATAGTCAGGTTGTTGTAACTGGTCTGTAACTGGTCTCTCTCTTTAGTCAGGTTGTTGTAACTGGTTTGTAACTGGTCTCTGTCTATAGTCAGGTTGTTGTAACTGGTCTGTAATTGGTCTCTCTCTTTGGTCAGGTTCTTGTAACTGGTCTGTAACTGGTCTCTCTGTGTAGTCAGGTTGTTGTAACTGGTCTGTAACTGGTCTCTCTGTGTAGTCAAGTTGTTGTAACTGGTCTGTAACTGGTCTCTCTCTTTAGTCAGGTTGTTGTAACTAGTTTGTAACTGGTCTATCTCTAATTTTAACTGGTCTCTCTCTATAGTCACGTTGCTGTAACTGGGCTGTAACTGGTCTCTCTCTACAGTCAGGTTGTTGTAACTGGTCTGTACCTGGTCTTTTTCTGTGTTCAGGTTGTTGTAACTGGTTTGTAACTGGTCTCTCTCTATAGTCAGGTTGTTGTAACTGGTTTCTAACTGGTCTCTCTCTAATTTTAACTGGTCTCTCTCTATAGTCAGGTTGCTGTAACTGGTCTGTAATTGGTTGTTTTCTGTATTCACGTTGTTGAATTTGATCCACAGCACTGTGACGGCAGTCAGCAGGAGAACACACAACAGCAGCATACACACTGCAGTCAATCTGTAACATTTATTCCCTGCATGGTTGTTTCCTGTATTTAGAAAGAAATTAGGCAATGTAACAACTTAACATTTGTACATCAATTGTTCAGAATCCAAACTGAGAAGAGTAGTGAGATTTACAGCAGGGAAATTATACCAGCACCTTGGTGTGAGCTATAGATCTTCATGAAAATGGGCAAAAACAATCAACAACAACAAAAAAAAAACCTAAAATGTATAATGTTAATAAATGTATTTATAATATTTATTATTAATTGGCTCAAGTTCCCTCTACAGGCTGAAAATTTCATTTCAACAAAATTGAATCTGTCACTCCAGTTGTTCACTCATGTTGTTTTGCTAGTTATAATATCAGTAAATGACCTTGTTTAGACACCAAAATGAGCAACATACCAAAAAACTGCAAGGAGCCACCTGCTGAGGGTCTGTTACAGCTACCAGCTAACCAAAGAATAAGACATGGCTTTGCTACAGAACTGGCAAAGCTGTCAACACTGTAAACCTACAAGGTTTTAAAGATGTTAAAGTCAGTTGGCTGGGCTGTAATCTCAGTAAGAGCTTCAGGTCTGTGTTTGGTTTTGAGGTCAAAAGATGAACATGAGACAATAGATCAGAATTTCACCTTTCATTTCCTGATATTTATATCTAGATGTGTTACACAGCTTAGAACATGGCACCTTTGGTTTGAACCCACCCATTTTTCAAGTGATCAAAAATACTGGAACATGTGACTGACAGGAGTTTCCTGTTGCCCAGGTGTATCCTATTAGAAAGACTGTTTAAACAATTAATATCTCTGAATGTCTACTCTTGGATTGAGCCCTGAGTTTTGCCTGTGAAGACTGTATTTGTTGTTAAAAAGGATAAACCAACATCAAGACCAGAGAGCTGTCTATGGGTGAAAAGGAAGCCATTTTGAATCTGAGACAAAAGGGAAAAATTGATGAAAAATGTCTTGGAAAAAGAAAGAATCCACTGGTGTACTAGCAACCAGACATCAAACCGCCTATGAAGACTGCATTTGTTGTTAAAAAAAGATAAACCAACATGAAGACGAGAGAGCAGTCTATGGGAGAAAAGCAAGCCATTTTGAAGCTAAAAAAAGAGCAGTTGATGAGAAATATTGTGAGAGATGTGAAGAAAAACCCAAAAACAACAGCCAATGACATCACCACCAACCTCCACAGGGCAGGGTGGAGAAAGTGTGGAGAAAGAAAGGATCTAATCATGATGCAAAACAGACAAACTCATCGGTCAAGCATGGTGGAGGTAGTGTCATGGCTTGGGCTTGCATGACTGCTTCTGAAACAGGCTCATTAATATTTATAGATGATGGAACTCATGATGGTAGCAGCAGATGGTTCAGAAGTCTGCAGAAAAATTCTGTCTGCCAATTTACAGAGAAATGCATCCAATCTAATTGGGAGGAGATTCATCAAGCACAAGACAATGACCCAAAACACACTGCTAACACAACAAAGGACTTCATCAGGGGAAAAAGAGGAAGGTTTTAGAAGGGGAGACTGAAGGGAGAAACCCCACAAAACAAACAACTGTAAGAAGCTGCAGTGCAAACCTGGAAAAGCCTCACTAAACAAGAATGCAACAGTTTGGTGATGTCAGTTGGTTGTCAGCTTGATGCAGTTATTGCAAGCAAGGGATTTGCAACCAAATATTAAGTGTTATTTACTTTAATTTACGCCAAGACTATCTGATCCTAAACTTTTGGTCACCTAAAAATTGGGTGGTCTACCATCAAAGGCGCCATGTTCTATGCTGTTTAACACATCTAGATGTAAATGTCAGTAAATGAAAGGTGAAATTCTGATCTATCGTCTCATAATCATCTTTTGATCTCAAACCCAGATATCTTCAATCGATGTACACTCCGCAGTTCTCACATGCCTGTGTGCATGTGTGAGAGAGAGAATCAGCTAAAGATGCAACAGATAATGCTAGTGTAATAGTCACATGTGGGTGTTATGAGGCTCATTTTCCAAATAAAATCCAAAGACACTATGAGGAGCTCTTCTTTAATACTTTCCTCTGTCTTTATTTCTTTTTTTCAATTTCTTCCCTGTGGCCTCTTCAAACTCAATTCTCTTTTTTTCAAACCAGTACCCCCCCCCCATCAAAATAAAGAACTACAAGATATTCAATCACCCAAATATAGGATGAATCCTTTACTTAACAAATCCAGTAATACTTACTCAGCACAAACACTAAAATCTTTTCCTATATTTAGCTCTTACACTAGCATTAGCTTCTTCCAGAGCTCACAACCCCTCATGTCTAGCCAGTCAAAGACAATAACCAAAGCAAACAGTAGATCAGTACATATACACATATTTCTGAGTGTGAGTGTATTTCACCTGAGCTTTTAGATTGCTTGAGCCTTCTGGCCTTCCGAGTCGCTAAATTGTCCTCATTCACATAAACATCTTCATAGGAGTTGTCAAAGTCACTGGAATCAGCTCTGTTTTCTTCAGCAACTCCTGCATTTGCATAAATATCCTCATTCATCTCCATTCTTCTTTTTGCAGTAATCCTGAATGCAGTTGTACCAGTATGAAATTGTCTAAAACTACGCAACACTCAGTGGCTGTCTGAACGAACATTGCCTACTTGACTGTGTGTGTTGCTGTTGCTATTTCCTGTTTTATGCATTTTGCTTATGTGTTTTACAGCAAGCAACAAAATGTGTGATTTCAGGGTGTGAAGCTGACAAACTGTAACCACATTATCAGCAGAAAGGCCTCATGAACAGGAGACTTTTTTGGGGTGTGTCCTGTGCACTTTGAGTCTAGAACTTTACCTTTCAGGAAAAACCCCATAAAGCACAAGTAAAAAGGTTACTCTTTTTTTCATGTTGTATATTTGTGGTAATATTGGAACCAGTACTTGAATACTTGACTGCATT
>CM040481.1:12732288-12749546 GCA_022758105.1 Pangasianodon gigas
TTCCTGTAAAATGAGATATTTGGAAATAAATACAGAATTAATTTCTGTTCCTTACGCAGTGGTAAGTCGTGTACCATCCACCCATTTCCACACCCCCTCTGTGTCTCTGTCACTCAGACCAATCCAAGCCTCATTGTTTCCCAGCTGTTTAATGATGAACTCCTGTGATTGAGAACACAATATGAATATATAGTGATTTGCTCTCTCTCTCTCTCTCTCTCTCTCTCTCTCACACACACACACACACACACACACCTGTTTCTCTCTGCTGTTTATGATCACCAGGTCTCCTCCTCTACTTCTACAGTCTTGTCTGCTCTCACTCCAGGTTTTCAGCTCAGTAGAGATGTAGTAAAACCTGGAGCCCAAATATCTCCATCCCACTTTGCTTTGTGAATCTGATCAGACAGTAGGACACATCATGTTCAGTGTATTTCCATAAAACATAATTACAAATAATCAGGTGGTGGTGTCATAAGACCTCCCCACCTGTGATCTCATATTACAGCAATTTGCCAATAATTTTTTCTTTTTTTTTTTAAGAATGACATACTTTTATCCATTTATCGTTACCTTTAATGTGATGGAACACCTGCTGAAAATTTCTTGACTGTCACAAAGATAAATGTTAAATACACTTCTCCTCACAGATAAGATCAACTATAAAGCATTTTTCTTTGTTAAATAAACAATTATTTTATCCATTTATTATTATTCCATAGAAACTCTAACGTTAGAAAGTTAGGAAATGAATCAATACCTTCTGACCAATCAGAATCGAGAATTCAGCAGTGAAAAGTTTCAAACATAGGTTTACCATTTACAGTTGTTTTGATCGATTTGCTCACCTATAGCAGTTAGCTTCTTCTGAAGGGCGTCTTTTTCCATCTGTAACTTCTCACTCTTGTCTTTCGTGTCATTATAACTGGCTTGTAAATTGATCGTTTTATTTGTCAGTTCCTTCAGTTTGGCTTCTTGTTGATCTTTCTCCCTATTCAGGTCATAATTAGCGGACTGCAACTGGTCTCTCTCTTTAGTCAGGTTGCTGTAACTGGTCTGTAGCTGGTTGTTTTCTGTATTCAGGGTGTTGAATTTGATCCACAGCACTGTGACGGCAGTCAGCAGGAGAACACACAGCAGCAGCACACACACTGCAGTCAGTCTGTAACATTTATTCCCTGCATGGTTGTTTCCTGTATTTAGAAAGAAATTAGGCAACATAACAACTTAACATTTGTACATCAATTGTTCAGAAGCCAAACTGAGAAGAGTAGTGAGATTTACAGCAGGGAAATTATACCAGCACCTTGGTGTGAGCTATAGATCTTCATGAAAATGGGCAAAAACAATCAAAAAAAAAAAAAAAAATGTATAATGTTAATAAATGTATTTATAACATTTATTATTAATTGGCTCAAGTTCCCTCTACAGGCTGAAAATTTCATTTCAACAAAATTGAATGTCACTCCACTTGTTCACTTATGTTGTTTTGCTAGTTATAATATCAGTAAATGACCTTGTTTAGACACCAAAATGAGCAACATACCAAAAAACTGCAAGGAGCCACCTGCTGAGGGTCTGTTACAGCTACCAGCTAACCAAAGAATAAGACATGGCTTTGCTACAGAACTGGCAAAGCTGTCAACACTGTAAACCTACAAGGTTTTAAAGATGTTAAATTCAGTTGGCTGGGCTGTAATCTCGGTAAGAGCTTCAGGTCTGTGTTTGGTTTTGAGGTCAAAAGATGAACATGAGACGATAGATCAGAATTTCACCTTTCATTTCCTGATATTTATATCTAGATGTGTTAAACAGCTTAGAACATGGCACCTTTGGTTTGAACGCACCCATTTTTCAAGCGATCAAAAATACTGGAACTTGTGACTGACAGGAGTTTCTCGTTGTCCAGGTGTGCCCTGTTAGAAAGATTGTTTAAACAATTAATATCTCTGAATGTCTTCTCTTGGTTTGAGCCCTGGGTTTTGCCTATGAAGACTGCATTTGTTGTTAAAAAGGATAAACCAAAATCAAGACCAGAGAGCTGTCTATGGGAGAAAAGGAAGATTTTGAAGCTGAGAAAAGAGAAAAATCTATGAAAAATGTCTTGAAAAAGAAAGAATCCACTGGTGTACTAACAATCCACCATTTGAAAAAGACTTCGAGAGCAGAAATATAGAGGCCATACCACAAGATGCAAACCACTCATCAGCAGTAAGATTCAGAAGGCCAGATTGGAATTCACAAAGAAATACAGAGATGAGCAAGAAAAGTTCTGGAACTAAGATAAACCTCTACCAAACTGATGTAAAGGCCAAAGTGTGGAGAAAGAAAGGATCTAATCACGATCCAAAACATACAAACTCATCGGTCAAGCATGGTGGAGGTAGTGTCATGGCTTGGGCTTGCATGACTGCTTCTGAAACAGGCTCATTAATATTTATAGATGATGGAACTCATGATGGTAGCAGCAGAATGAATTCAGAAGTCTGCAGAAAAATTTACAGAGAAATGCATCCAATCTGATTGGGAGGAGATTCATCATGCAGCAAGACAATGACCCAAAACACACTGCTAACACAACAAAGGACTTCATCAGTGGAAAAAAGAGGAAGGTTTTAGAAGAGGAGACTGAAGGGAGAAACCCCACAAAACAAACAACTGTAAGAAGCTGCAGTACAAACCTGGAAAAGCATCACTAAACAAGAATGCAACAGTTTGGTGATGTCAGTTGGTTGTCAGCTTGATGCAGTTATTGCAAGCAAGGGATATGCAACCAAAAATTAAGTGTTATTTACTTTAATTTACTTTAAGACTATCTGATCCTATACTATTGCTCACCTAAAAATTGCGTGGTCTACCATCAAAGGCGCCATGTTCTATGCTGTTTAACACATCTAGATGTAAATGTCAGTAAATGAAAGGTAAAATTCTGATCTATCGTCTCATAATCATCTTTTGATCTCAAACCCAGATATCTTCAATCGATGTACACTCCGCAGTTCTCACATGCCTGTGTGCATGTGTGAGAGAGAGAATCAGCTAAAGATGCAACAGATAATGCTAGTGTAATAGTCACATGTGGGTGTTATGGGGCTCATTTCCCAAATAAAATCCAAAGACACTATGAGGAGCTCTTCTTTAATACTTTCCTCTGTCTTTATTTCTTTTTTTTTTATTTCTTCTCTGTGGCCTCTTCACACTCGATTCTCTTTTTTTCAAACCAGTACCTCCCCATCAAAATAAAAGTCCTTTCAGAACTACAATATATTCTATCACCCAAATATAGGATGAATCCTTTACTTAACAAATCCAGTAATACTTACTCAGCACAAACACTAAAATGTTTTCATATGTTTAGCTCTTACACTAGCATTAGCTTCTTCCAGAGCTCACAACCCCTCATGTCTAGCCAGTCAAAGACAATAACCGAAGCAAACAGTTACTTTATTTGGAAAGACACGTCTCTATAGCAGTGCAGAAAATGTTGGATTCAGACACGATAGCTATGCTTGAGCCCTTGTCGACAGCATTTTAGTGAAACGTGCATAAAAAAGAAGACTTGAGGGGAGATTTAATGTACTATAGAGAAATAAGGTAATACTGAGAATTAATATAGTATCATTTCTAATGATGTCTATTGCATCATGTAAAACACTTATTTTTAAAGGGGGTTACGTTTTACACACAAATTAAATTGAGTAGATCAGTACATATACACATATTTCTGAGTGTGAGTGTATTTCACCTGAGCTCTTAGATTGCTCGAAGCTTCTGGCCTTCCGAGTCGCTAAATTGTCCTCATTCATACAAATATCTTCATAGGAGTTGTCAAAGTCACTGGAATCAGCTCTGTTTTCTTCAGCAACTTCAGCATTTGCATAAATATCCTCATTCATCTCCATTCTTCTTTTTGCAGTAATCCTGAATGCAGTTGTACCAGTATGAAATTGTCTAAAACTACGCAACACTCAGTGGCTGTCTGAACGAACATTGCCTACTTGACTGCTTGAGTTGCTGTTGTTATTTCCTATTTTATGCATTTTGCTTATGTGTTTTACAGCAAGCAACAAAATGTGTGATTTCAGGGCAATGACCTGACAAACTATCATGACAAACTGTAATGACACCATCAGGAGAAAGGCCTCACGAACAGAATACTTTTTTGGGGTGTGTCCTGTGCACTTTGAGTCTAGAATTTTACCTTTCTGGAAAAACCTCATAAAGCACAAGTAATTTGCGATACTTGACAAAAACCTGACCCTAATAATAAACTGCCTATAAAAACACATTTATACATTTGGAAGACTATGACACAGAGACAGACGACACCAACACAAAGAGTACCAACAAATTCAACACACAGGTCCAGCTACAGGGGTTGTAGGTAGGGGAGTGAGATGGAAAATAAATCATGCAAATCACCGTTTAAGAGCTGCCAACCTTTGCACATTTTGCGTAGGAGCTTCACATTTTCACAACAGAACACAAAAATGTGCCAAAAGATCAGTCTTTTTTATTCCGTAATAAAACTGGCAGATGAGCCAAGTGACATGTGAATACGGAACAGTATGACTGACAGTTTTCTGGTAAGGTAAATGGGGAATGTTTAGAGTTCATTAATGGTAAAAAAAAAAAAAAAGCTATCAATGTCTGATCGTGAGTTTAAATCCCCACGATGCTACAGCCATCTGTGGCTGGGAGTCCAAGAGAGCAAAATTGGCCATGCTCTTAGAGTGGGAGGGATGGCATACGCTCTTTCTCTCTCCTGTCAATCACAATGACACTATCCAATCATGGGCATCTGTGAGCTCAAGTATGTGGAAGTGGGCGGATAGTGCTTTACTGCGAGTGTGTTATGCTGCCCCCTGATGCCTGCCCCATGAGCAGCATTTCAAAAAGATGCCATCAGCTGGCTTCACGTGTCTGAGAGGAAGCATGTGTTAGCCTCAAAACCATGTAGCTTATGTATCAATTTCATTCTTATAAAAGTTTAAACAAAAAAATGTTCTAATCAAGAAAGAAAAATCTCTATGGCTTTCATAAACAGACAAAATGTTACTGAAAACATTTGAATAATATGCCTAATGTTTGAATAGTTGGATAATATTCATAAAATAACAAATTTGAGAACTCCTGCAAGTCAAGAGTTTTTAGAGTGAACGCAGAGGATCATGTTCGAAGGACTGATCCGTAGTGGTGTGCTAATGTCTGTCATATGCAATTAGGCTACTTTTAAAGCTGCTCGGCTTCTTATATCATGGCCACTGTTATATGTCAAGACAGAAAAGTCTTGAAAAATAGTACTAAATTCTGACCTGGGACTCTCTCAGACTGGCCTGAAGATTAGAGGGAGTTTAAATTTGGTTATTCCGAGAAAGAACGAAGCAGAAAATGAAATGGGGATTGTTATGTGCAACTGCACATTGTTTTAATCAGTAATTGTGTGTTGTAAGTCTCTTAGACATTACAGGTTGCTCATTGGAGCATGTCGCCTTCATTCACTGCCTCGATCAATCCAGGCTGCCAAGAGGAGGAAGTTCAATCCATAAAAGCCACTCTGGAACCGGAACCAGAAGAGGAGAGTACAGAGAGACGAAAGTGCTGAGAGTGTGACAAATGAAGAAGAAGTTGTGAATGTTTGTGTTGTCTGTAATTGACTTACTGAGTTGTGTAGGTAACAAGATGCCTAAACACATTAGGAAAGAGGCAACTGCCATCCCTTGTATTTATATTTAGTGAGAGAAGCCTAGTGTATGTCGACATCTTTGGTTTGGTTTGTTTCTAGGGGAGTGAGTGTAAATTTGAGAATAGGGAAGTTTGGTTTTGGTTATATTATAGTCTTTCCTTTAGCACCACCATGGTCCAGCTCCTTTTTCTTTTCCTTCTTATTTATACTCCTTGTAAATACTTTGTAAATATTTCTCTTATGTCTGGCATTGGCATGCTAATGTGTGTTTAAATATAAAGCGCTGTTGAACAAGAAAGCACAGTAAACTCCGTACACTAACAAGGTGTTTGTGGACTTATGTGTTCCCTCTGTTGGAACTAATCAGCCTAGCTGGTCCATCTGCCCGGTCACAACAGGGTTAGTTACAAGTTACTGACCCTGAGTCTTCCCTGGACTTGTCGCGGGGTCATAACAGGGATCAACTGCAGAAAGGAAAATGAGACAGAAGGAGAATATAAGTTTATTGACCCTAATAAGTGAGGAAGTAGCCTAGGTGGTGGTTCTACCATCAAGAATGGAGATTACGCATGGGCAGAGTCTATACTTAGGTGATCTCAGCTTTTTTTTCATAAAAGACAGTGGAGAGAAAGAGGATATCAGAATTACTTATTTAACTTTGACTCCTTTTATTTAAAGTTTAATCTTTATTTAAATAAGTAAGAGGCAAAATAAAATAAAGTGTCCACTTTAAAAGATATAGCTATAAGTCATATATTTTAAAGTCATCTGTGATTTATTATTTCATTTTTATAGTCATTTTATAGTCTTTTTATTGTTGCACATTTCAGCAAAGTAACAAAACTGTGTGAGTACAGAGCAGACTAACACAGACGTGCAGCTGTACAGTAGTGTGTGTACACGGAGTCGATTCTAGGGACTGTGGCCCCACGCAGGAAAATGTAAGGGATCCTGGTATTTCTTTCCTTCTTTATTGCCATTATATAACCCAGACACCTTTATAAAGAATCAGAAATCCACAAAGAAATTTTGTGGCGAAATCAGTCGCACTGTAGGGGAGTTCCTTGTATAGAGTTGTACAGTACCCATCTGAGGTTTTGGGGAGCTCTGTAGTTCTGTAGTTTGACATTGTTTAATGAACATAGTGTCAGCCACCAGGGGTCTCCCTCACAACTCAGGGCACTAAGCAATTACCTGCTTTGCCTGTCCTGTAGCTTTACCTCTGTGTGTGCAACCCACAAACTCAACACACACAGCAATTTCATACACATTTGCCTAAAAAACTCTGTATTTTTGTGATTGCTTTATGAGGTTTTCTAGGTATTAAATTATTTGGATTCAGACTGGTTATGAATGTTCTAATGAAATTGAACACACATGTTTGTATATGTTCTCCCATATGAGCTAACACTGCATGGAGCAGATGTTACAGACTGACAGCAGCATGTGTGCTGCTGCTGTGTGTTCTCCTGCTGACTGCCATCACAGTGCTGTGGATCAAATTCAACATCCTGAGTACAGAAAACAACCAGCTACAGATTAGATACAACAACCTGACTATAGAGAGAGAGACCAGTTACGGACCAGGTACAACACCCTGACTATAGAGAGAGACCAGTTATGAAACCAGTTGTTGGTTTCACCAGCTCTGTCGCTAAACTATTTTGAATGCAAATGGCCAGAGGCAACAGTGGCAAGGAAAAAAATCCCTGAGATGACGGAAACCTTGAGAGGATCCAGGACTGGCATTCCATCCAGTGATGTACACTATGGTCACCCATTCTCTTTCTAGCTGTATTAGACACAGATAAATTGGTTGGTTACAGGTTCTAATAGCACAGCGCTGTTGAATTCTTGATTCTGATTGGTCAGGAGGTATTGATTAATTTTCTCTCTAGTGCAGCTGCAAATCACAGTATAATGTTGTCAACGTTTATAGGTTTAATATATAGATAGAATTAATCCAAGGTATGCAAAATTCCCAACATGTGGACAAAAATAACCAACAAAAGTATTCCAACACCACAACTGCAGAAAGCTGTGGAATTGCCTCATGCAGTAACACATTTGTTTGTTTTAGGGTGTCATTAACAAATGAGTATGAATATTAATTATACAGTGGGAAAAATATAATGTTCTAAAAGTGTCAGGGACGTCCATCTTATTTTCATTCAAACTTTGCTGGATTTTATTATAACACTGAAGTTTAGCAAACATTTTTTAATATCTACACTACGTTCCATGCAAGTTTAATCACAAAAATCGCATTCAGTTCCACTGGTGCTTGGTGACTTCCTCATTTCCTTTTCACACATTAGTGGTTTCCCTATTATACCCACCACAATAGGTGATCCATGTCATTACAGCCTAAACACACAAATTGGAAGTTAATAGATACAAACAGAGGCACTGTACATCAGTGATCAGAGATGTCTGAGCTAGTTTCTGATTATGTGAACTACGCTGAAAGGAGAGGAGAGCGCATAGAGAAGGTGGTGGAAAGCTTTGACCTTGCAGATGCTGTTAGAAGTCATGACCGTAAAGAAGACACAGAAGCCACGTGTGTAAAGAAAAGCCTACGGACTGAACACACAGGTAAGTAGGTTTTAAAGTTTGCGGTGTCAGGTGTTTTAGAGTCTCCGGTGTCAGGGCTATGTCACTGTCATGGGTAAAACTGTAACTTTAAGTTTTCCAACAAGTCTAAGGGTAGGTTACATTTTGTTTTACGGTTTCTTGGTAACATGAAAAACTGTAAATTTCTTTCCTATTAACTTCAAGAGAACGTGAGGAAATGACTGTTTATAGCTGTTATAACTTGAGCAGTAACAGGAACTAACTTGTTCCACAACCAGCTGTAAACAGATTTTTTTTAAATGGGTTCATGTTCTTTCTTTCAATGTTATCATATTATTTGTTTGTGAGAATTTTCTTATATCTTTATGAGAGCAAATAAAACAACAAAACAATTTAAACTATTGAAGTAAGCTATTTATACTGTAAAGTGAAATATGCAAAATGTAATAGAATAAAAAAAAAACCCTGAAAATAATGTTTATTTATTTTTAAAATTGTATTGATATAGCATCTAGATTAAAGAGTACATCTTTACAATGGTTTGTAGGTGAAAATAAATCAGATCACAACGAACACGTACTATGAGATGGTATGAATTGCCATTCCACAAATTTTAAGAAATAAGAAAAAGAAGAAGTACTATGTAGAAGTTTTGAATCGCTTAAAGGTTCTAATCTGCCATTAAAAAAGAGGAAGCAGAGGGGAATGAGGAAGAAAAAGACAATACTTTAGTATCATAGTTTCATCATGATCATACGATCTAAGGTTAAATATGAACAATCGACCTTATTTCGAGTCAGCAACGTCATACACTCGCCGGCCACTGTATTAGGAACATGACACTAACACTGCTTTGCTTTGCTTTGCTCACAGAACAGCTTCAATTCGATTTAGTGCCACTGAAACCAAAGACAGTCAATGGCAAAGTCCTGGCATTCTTAGAGTTTGGCCTCTGCTACAATGCTTGATTAAAATCCACCAACAATGGCACAGTGCAGTAGTGGCATAAACATAAATGAAACATTTAGGATTTAAAAGAAGAGTGGATTGTTAAATTGTGGCAGAAAGAATGTCTTTTTCCTCTCACCAGCGATCTCTCATGGCAGGAATTACACCAAGGGCTTGTTTCTGTTTATGTGACCCTGATTGATGATGTACACAGAAAGGTCATTTTCTTTAATTGTAGGCCTGTTCTTATAGAAGAACATGTTGTAGCACAGTCTGTTGTAGATTTTTATTAGGATTCAACTTGTATAGTGTGAAAAGGTTGCTGAAATCTCACCATCTAAAATTGGCTTCAGTTGACTTTCATTCAAATTATTAAAATGACCTGTGTGCTGTTTCACCTATAGCCTATTAAGTCTGATCTATAAGTCACTCTGGATAAGTGCATCTGCCAAATGCTGTTAATGTACATTTTAAATTGACTTAAGAGACACCTCTGTTTTGATTGTTCAGAGAAAATAAGACTAAAATAAATGTGAATCTGTGTCCATTCATCTCTAGCAGGATGCACTGCAGGGGGAAGATGTCACACACTGACTGCAGTGTGTGTGCTGCTGCTGTGTGTTCTCCTGCTGACTGCTGTCACAGTGCTGTGGATCAAATTCACCAACCTGAATACAGAAAACAACCAGCTACAGACCAGATACACCAACCTGAATATAGAGAGAGACCAGTTACAGACCAGTTACACCAACATGAGAAATGAGAGAAACCAGTTAAAATTTCAGAGAGACCTGTTACTGTTTCAGAGAGACCAGTTACTGTTTCATAGAGACCAGTTACAGCAGGAGGCATCAGAACTGAAGAACGTGCTTTCAAAACTTGGTAGGTGTATATTACTTAATATTGGTATTTATGTGAAATGCTAAAAAACTCTTCTTAATGAATGAAATTTAATATTTTGTGTATATATATATATTTAAATATATATGTGTGTGTGTGTGTGTGTGTGTACAAAATATAAAATTTCATTCATTAAAAACAGTTTTATACAAATGAAGCTTCATTTAACTAAACTTGCATAAAATTAGCATAATAAAAACTAAAAATCGATAGAATTGTTGTTGTTTGAATTACTTCCTTAAAATAAATTAATTAACATGACTTAATGACAGTGCTGTCATGAAACCAAGTGTTAATATGGAAATGAAATCATCTCTGAATTATTATGAATAAATCATTATGTTATCAAATGATAACATAATGTCAGTGCATTAATATTTACACTATTTACAAGGATGGAGATTTTTCAGCTCAAGCATTTACAACATTTCTACTGAAAAGAAGTCCTGGGATGAGAGCAGAAAGTACTGCAAAGGGAAAGGAGCAGACCTGGTGATCATAAACAGCACAGAGGAACAGGTGAGAGAGAGAGAGAAAGAGAGAGAGAGAATAAGTGAGTATCTATATTCATATTGTGCTATTACAATTACAGGAGTTCATCAGTAAATATTTTGGCGGTACTGAAGCTTGGATTGGTCTGACTGACAGTGAGACAGAGGGGAAATTTAAATGGGTGGACGGTAAACCACTGACCACTGCGTAAGACATCACTGAACTGAAATTTGCTCAAATTTGTGCAGTTTTTCTCTCAGTCTGAAGTTTCAGATGTTAAATAACAGACATTCTGACTCTCTCTGTGTTTTCAGGTTCTGGTGGGACGGAGAACCCAATGATTATGGAAGTAGAGAGGACTGTGTTATAACAGGTTATAGCAAGGCTAAATCTAACATATCGACCTGGGCTGATTATCCCTGTGACTTCCCTGTAGTCGGGATTTGTGAGATGAAAATACTCAATTGAACACACGAGAGTCAGTCACTGAAATTGAAAAAAGTTAGAATTGATAACTATGTGAAACTTTGTTGACTTGTTGAGTTTGTGCTTCTTTTCCATTTATTCTCACAATAGCAGCTCTCAAGTTGCTTGAATGATTCTGTCTAGCAGTGTTACAGCTTTCATAGATTTAAAATGAAGACAAAACTTAATTCTGTACTTAAATACAATCTGTTTTTGGATTTACAAAGAGCTGGAGCGACAGGCCACGCTCTGATAAAGAAGAGTGAGTCTGTGAGAAAAGTGTTTTTTAGTTGTATAAATGACTAAATGACTTATTAAAAAATATATACTGGCCACTTCTACATTGCTGTAACTGTGTTTTGGTCTCTGTTATTATTTTTAGCCAATGGCACAAAGTGTACAGAAGATCACATGACCATATGAACCACGTTTTAGGAAGTTTGATTTGATCATGTTTGGCACAAACGAGAGTGTTTATTGTGTTTTGTCTTTACTATAGATGATTTGGTGTAAACTGGAAGTGAGAGAACAGTGCAGAACTGAACAGAGATTTTCATTGATTAAGAAGTCACTGAATAGTAATCACTTCTGCGTTAGAGGTTACTGAACTCAGTGATTCCCTTTACTAGAAAACGTAAACCACTATGTCATTTTCGAGCTACGTTTGTGACCAATAATTACTTTGAAAGTATCTGAACGTATCCATTCCACAGAACATATGCTTATCCATGCAGATTAGACGAAGCCTCACAGGATGATGAAGTGCGCATTCAGCGAAACTCTTTTTACCCTTCAGTTATCTCTGTTGATGACCTTTTTTACACTAGTTTTAAATTATTAGACTTATTTGATATTACATATTATATTAGACACAGCTTCTCTCCATGATAAAAAAAAAAAGTGAAGGAGTTATACACTAAGTGTAATTGTTAAAATGTAATCATTAAAATAAAAGAATAAAACTGGAAAATAATCAAACATGGGATGATACCAGTAAGTACGTGTCATGTCAGGCTGCACCACACCATCGTATCATTGATTATTTTCTTGTAACAGCTCTCCCCCAAGTGTTCTATTTCATACTTTTAAATGACTTTTTCATGTTTTGTTAGTGTTAATTAAAGCAGTAAATAAAGTTAGTTATTATGGAATCTTATGGAATCTTAATGTAAAGCATTGCAACATATCAGCATTAATATTTAATATTGTGTTCTAATGTACTGCATTTTAGATACATACTGTATATTATTGTACTGTAAGTGCATGATACTGTGACTCTATAACCCCCATATGTGGGTAATAATTAATATCTTCTGGATAAAGGGAGGATCAGCAATACCAACATGCTCATGAAGTTATAGTTGGTCATTTTATCTGAACACTGCTTCTTTTAAATGACCTATTTAAGGAGATTGTTTGGATGTTCATACAGAGTTCATGTCCTCAGGTCACTTTGCTTCTTTCTTCATTTCTGAAAGTAGAAAAACTTCATGACTTCCTCAATCAGAGAAGAAAATTTAATACATTTTAATTTTTTTTTTTTTTTTTTTTTTAATTTAATTTAAAAAAATATGTACTGTTCGTGTGTTGGACTTTCTTTGGTTTACATTCATTAACACATTTCCAAAGCTTCAGCCTGAAGGCCTTGTGTCCTTGAGGCATCTGACTTTGGATCAGAAGATTGCAGGTTTGAGTCCTGCTGGGGTTGTGACTTTAGGAGCCACAAATAATCTCTTCTCTGAAGAGACATGCATCCCAAAACATGTTTGAATCTCTGCTTGAACTGATAGTGTAGTTACAATATACCAGGATTCTTGATGTGACAAATCTGCTGTTCGGGGAAATGAAATAATGGCTTCTGTTCTAAAATGAAGCAATAAAGTTATTTACCGCTTGAAGAACGTTTGAGTGGCTCACTAATTAGGACAGCTGTATAATCACTGTGTACGTAATATTTAACCTGCAGCTCTAATAGCCTCTGATATCTGACTCATTATTCTTTTACAATTTACAAAAAAAGCTCTCTAATGATTTCACATGAGCAAAATATACAATATTTCAGTCTTTACCCTTATTCTGGAGACAGAGGATCATACGCTTGAAACCACTAAGCACACTTTAATTAAATCACAGCATATAAAGTTTTAAATGCTTCAATTTAAGAATCATCAACAATATTTTTGTGTCAACCACTGCAGTTGTTTTATTTACCAAACACATAAGAATACACCATAGTTCATTTTTATACTGATTACGGATTTAACATAATGCTTGAATTATGCTCCTTTATTAGGAGACATAATGTAATAAAACTACCGAGTGTTTGGAGAGGAGCACCTCTAGTGGCAAGACGATGCCATGAATGTGTGAGGATGTGTGTCTGTGGATGTGACAGTAGAGCTGCTGAGAGAGAGAGAGAGAGAGAATAAATGAATATATGAATGTTTTGGAAATGAGAAATGAGTATTTTGGCAGTACTGAAGCTTGGATTGGTCTGAATGGCAATAAGACAGAGGGGCACTTTAAATGGGGGGCAGTAAACCGCTGACCACTGCGTAAGACATCACTGAACTGAAATTTGCTCATGATGCAGTTTTTCTCTCAGTCTGAAGCTTTGGGTGTGAAATAACAGACATTCTGACTCTTTGGGTGTTTTCAGGTTCTGGCGGGTCAGACAACCCAACAATTTTGGAAGTGGCAAGAACTGTGTTATAACAGGCTTTAGCAAGGCAAATTCTAACATGTTGACCTGGGCTGATTATCACTGTAACTTCGATGTAGTCAGGATTTGTGAGATGAAAATATTTAAATGAACACATGGGAGTCAGTCATTGAAACTCTCAAGTTGCTTGAATGATTCTGTGTAACATTCATAAAGCTTGCCTAGATTTACAGTAAAAAGAAGACAAAACTTAATTCTGTACTTAAATACAACCTGTTTTTGGACTTACAAAGAGCTGGAGCACTGATGAAGCTGGAGCACTGACAAATGCTTTGATAAAGAAGAGTGAGTCTGTGAGAAAAAATGCTTTTTAGTTATATAAATGACTAAATGACTTGAAAAATATACTTCTACTTTGCTGTAAATGTGTTTTGGTCTCTGTTATTATTTTTAGCCAGTGGCACAAAGTGTACAGAAGATCACATGACCATATCAACTACATTTCAGGAAGTTTGATTTGATCATGTTTGGCACAAATGACAATGTTTATTGTGTTTTTTTCTTTACTATGGATGATTTGGTGTAAAAGAGAACCAGAAATGAGAACAACACTGAACGCAGATTTTCACTGAATAAGAAGTCACTGAGCTGTAATGACTTCTGCATTAGAGGTTACTGAACTCAGTGATTCCCCTACAAGAAAATGTAAAACACTAGGTCATTTCTGAGGTACGTTTGTGACCAATAATTACTTCAGAAATGAAAGTGTGTGAATTTATCCATTCCCCAGAGCATATGCTTATCCATGCAGATTAGACAAAACCTCACAGGATGATGAAGTGCACATTCAGCAAAACTCTTTTTACCCTTCAGTTATCTCTGTTGATGACCTTTTTTTACACTAGTTTTAAATTATTAGACATATTTGATATTGCATATTATATTAGACACAAGTCCCAAGTCCCATGGGATAGGCTCCAGGCTTCCAGCGACCCCCTGTAGGGTAAGCGGTATTTTCATCTCACAAATCCTGAATATATCGAAGTTATAGGGATAATCAGCGCAGGTAGACATGTAAATAATGTTAGATAAGGGAATCTTAATGTAAAGTGTTAAAACATATCAGTATTAATATTGAATATTATGTTCAAATGTACTGCATTTTAGATGCATACTATATGTTATTATACTGTATATAATACCCCATATTGTGATTCTGTAACCCTCATATGTGGGTAATAATTAATATCTTCTTGATAAAGGGAGGATCAACAATACCAATATGACCCTTGAAGTTAAAGTAGGTCATTTTATCTAAACGCTTCTTCTTTTAAATGAACCATTAAGGAGAGTTCATGTCCTCAGGTCACTTTGCTTCTACTGACTCTGCACTTTTCTTCATTTCTGAAAGAAGAAAACTGCACAACTTCCTCAATCAGAGAAACGAATCTCAGATAAGCATACACACATGCTGACTTAAAAGTCTGTTGCAGTTGGGATAACCCTGATACACGCATCAAAGCTGACAGGAACAATAACTCAAAACGCGTTACTGAAAAGGGCAGCATGGCGACTGGACAGGACGTTTATTCAAATTTGAGAACTGAAAATAAATTTGATTGTCGGGACAGTAAGGATGTATTATTTTTAAACAATACTTTGTATGAAGGCATGTCTGTGGATGAAGATGACCGGGGCACTCACAGCACCAGAAAAACCTTGGGTATGTGCACAATCACACACACACACACACACACACAAACATAAAGAAACAAACCAGGGTTCATATTTGGAAGAGCAATGGAAGATTATGTCCTGAATTTCTCTCTTTTGCTTCATATGTCTAATTGACTGTGTGAGGGATAAATGGCTGTAATTAATGTCGCATTTTTCAGAGAAAAACACAATTCCTTAAAATTCTCTTGACTTTATTTCATGGCATTTTAGAGTTTATAATAATGCCTTCTGTTTGAAGAAATAAAGAAATTAATCACAGGGCAAATGAACATGGCTCAAGATGATAATTATGTGATATAATTACATATACTGTAAATAGTAAGAATCATTTTTTTGCTGTTGTTGTTTTTTTCCCATTTTGACAATTTTTTTTTTTTTGGCTATTTCATGTCCTTTTTCATTCCATTTTAAACATTGCAACACAAAACACCAGTCATCAATGAAAGATATAATGTAGATATAATTCTCTGTGTCCTAGGGCTCAACACTACAAGGAGGGTTGTGTGTGTGGTGCTGCTGTGTGTCCTCCTACTGACTGCAATCACAGTGCTGTGGATCAAATACAACAACGTGAATACAGCACACAACCAGCTACAGACCAGTTACAACAACCTGAATACAGAAAATGACCAGTTACAGACCAGTTACAACAACCTGAATACAGAAAAAGACCAGCTACAGACCAGTTACAACAACCTGAATACAGAAAAAGACCAGCTACAGACCAGTTACAACAACCTGACTGTAGAGAGAGACCAGTTACAGACCAGTTACAACAACCTGAATACAGAAAAAGACCAGCTACAGACCAGTTACAACAACCTGACTGTAGAGAGAGACCAGTTACAGACCAGTTACAACACCTTGACTGTAGAGAGAGACCAGTTACAGACCAGTTACAACACCTTGACTGTAGAGAGAGACCAGCTGCAGTCCACTAATTATGATCTGAATAGGGAGAAAAATCAACTGACAAACGAAATGATCAATGTACAAGCCAGGTATAGTGACACGAAAGACAAGAGTGAGAAGTTACAGATGGAAAAAGACGCCCTTCAGAAGAAGCTAACTGCTATAGGTGAGCAAATCGATCAAAACAACTGTAAATGGTAAACCTATGTTTGAAACTTTTCACTGCTGAATTCTCGATTCTGATTGGTCAGAAGGTGATTCCTTTTGTAACTTTGGTTTAACAAAGAATAACGCCTAAACGTTTATACGATCTGTGAGGAGATGTGTATTTAACATTTATTGAAGGAGTCTCCAGTGTCAGCACTTTGTAACAGTCAGTAAATTTTTTGCAGGTTGTTCCATTACGTTACATAAATAAATTACATTTATAATAATTGTTGGCAAACACCAACTGATTATTTGTAATTATGTTTTATGGAAATACACTGAACATGATGTGTCCTACTGTCTGAACAGATTCACATGCCAAAGTGGGATGGAGATATTTCAGCTCCAGGTTTTACTACATCTCTACTGAGCAGAAAACCTGGAGTGAGAGCAGACAAGACTGTAGAAGTAGAGGAGGAGACCTGGTGATCATAAACAGCAGAGAGAAACAGGTGTGTGTGTGAGAGAGAGAGAGAGAGAGAGAGAGAGAGAATGAGAGAATGAGAGAGAGAGGAAATCACTATATATTCATATTGTGTTCTCAATCACAGGAGTTCATCATTAAACAGCTGGGAAACAATGAGGCTTGGATTGGTCTGAGTGACAGAGACACAGAGGGGGTGTGGAAATGGGTGGATGGTACACGACTTACCACTGCGTAAGGAACAGAAATTA
>CM040481.1:12769044-12782098 GCA_022758105.1 Pangasianodon gigas
TAAGATAAGTGACTGCGCCATCTTGTGTTCACCGAGGAGAAAAACCTTAACACACTAATAAATGTTTACCCCACATACAGGTCATACATTACAGAAAGACCAAAAGAGCTATGAGCTGTAGAAAAGAGTACTTTAATTTCACAAATTTATATATTTTCAAAAATATATAGTTTTTATTCACACACACACACACACACACCATATAAAATAAGGCACCAAACTGTAACTCACACACACTGCAGTGGTAAATTCCGCAGATATTCTCCATCCCAACAGAAGTGACAAAGAGTGTATCATAATGTGTATCACATGTATCACATGTATCATAATACATGTTGTCACAACATCAGGTATTTGGGATCTATTTGGAATAACTTGAGGCATGGTAATTAAGTGACAAAATATCTCAGAAATGTCAGAAAATATCAGAGATCGGACAGACAGTTTTTGAGAAATGTAAACTAATAACTAATAATGTGTCACATTTCAAAGTGTTTTTGTGCAACAAGAGGCTTCTAAACAACAACAAATCTGTAAACTCATAACTGTAGCCTACATAATCTGTGTTAACCATGTTGTCTGTCAGACTCAGAGCAGTTCTGTCCATGGAACTGTTACAATCACTCACCACATTTAAAGCATGTACTCACCCAACTTAGTCAACTTTTCCTGAAGTTCAACTTTTTGCTTCTGTAACTGGTCTCTATCTTTAGTCAGGTTGTTGTAACTGGTTTGTAACTGGTCTCTCTCTATAGTCAGGTTGTTGTAACTGGTTTCTAACTGGTCTCTCTCTATAGTCAGGTTGTTGTAACTGGTTTGTAACTGGTCTCTCTCTATAGTCAGGTTGTTGTAACTGGTTTGTAACTGGTCTCTCTCTATAGTCAGGTTGTTGTATCTGGTCTGTAGCTGGTTGTTTTCTGTATTCAGGTTGTTGAATTTAATCCACAGTACTGTGACGGCAGTCAGCAGGAGAACACACAGCAGCAGCAGCAGACACACTGCAGTCAGTCTGTAACATTTATTCCCTGCATGGTTGATTCCTGTATCTAGAAAGAAATTAGGCAATTTAACAATTTAACATTTGTACATCAATTGTTCAGAAGCCAAACTGAGAAGAGTAGTGAGATTTACAGCAGGGAAATTATACCAGCACCTTGGTGTGAGCTATAGATCTTCTTGAAAAGGGGCAAAAACAAAAAACCTAAAATGTATAATGTTAATAAATGTATTTATAACATTTATTATTAATTGGCTCAAGTTCGCTCTACAGGCTGAAAATTTCATTTAAACAAAACTGAATGTCACTCCACTTGTTCACTCATGTTGTTTTGCTAGTTATAATATCAGTAAATGACCTTGTTTAGACATCAAAATGAGCAACATACCAAAAAACTCAGAGAACCACCTGCTGAGGGTCTGTTACAGCTACCAGCTAACCAAAGAATAAGACATGGCTTTGCTACAGGACTGGCAAAGCTGTCAACACTGTAAACCTACAAGGTTTTAAAGATGTTAACTTCAGTTGGCTGGGCTGTAATCTCAGTAAGAGCTTCAGGTCTGTGTTTGGTTTTGAGGTCAAAAGATGAACATGAGACGATAGATCAGAATTTCAGCTTTCATTTCCTGATATTTATATTTAGATGTGTTAAACAGCTTAGAACATGGCACCTTTGGTTTGAATGCACCCATTTTTCAAGTGATCAAAAATACTGGAACATGTGACTGACAGGAGTTTCTTGTTGCCCACGTGTGCCCTGGTAGATTGATTGTTTAAACAATTAATAGCTCTGAATGTCTACTCTTGGATTGAGCCCTGGGTTTTGCCTGTGAAGACTGCATTTGTTATTAAAAAGGATAAATCAACATGAACACCAGAGAGCTGTCTATGCAAGAAAAGCAAGATTTTGAAGCTGAGAAAAGAGAGAAAAATCATTGAAAAATGTCCCAAAAAAGAAAGAATCCACCGGTGTACTAACAACCAGACATCAAACTGGTCGACCAAGGAAAACAACAGCAGTTGATGACAGAAACATTGTAAGAGATGTGAAGAAAAACCCAAAAACAACAGTCAGTGACATCACTACCAACCTCCACAGGGCAGGGGTGAAGGTATCACAATCCACCATTTGAAAAAGACTTCGAGAGCAGAAATATAGAGGCCATACCACAAGAGGCAAACCACTCATCAGCAGTAAGATTCGGAAGGCCAGATTGGAATTCACAAAGAAATACAGAGATGAGCAACAAAAGTTCTGGAACCAAGATAAACCTCTACCAAACTGATGTAAAGGCCAAAGTGTGGAGAAAGAAAGAATCTAATCACGATCCAAAACATACAAACTCATCGGTCAAGCATGGTGGAGGTAGTGTCATGGCTTGGGCTTGCATGACTGCTTCTGAAACAGGCTCATTAATATTTATAGATGATGGAACTCATGATGGTAGCAGCAGAATGAATTCAGAAGTCTGCAGAAAAATTTACAGAGAAATGCATCCAATCTAATTGGGAGGAGATTCATCAAGCACAAGACAATGACCCAAAACACACTGCTAACACAACAAAGGACTTCATCAGGGGAAAAAAGAGGAAGGTTTTAGAAGAGGAGACTGAAGGGAGAAACCCCACAAAACAAACAACTGTAAGAAGCTGCAGTACAAACCTGGAAAAGCATCACTAAACAAGAATGCAACAGTTTGGTGATGTCAGTTGGTTGTCAGCTTGATGCAGTTATTGCAAGCAAGGGATTTGCAACCAAATATTAAGTGTTATTTACTTTAATTTACGCCAAGACTAACTGATCCTATACTTTTGCTCACCTAAAAATTGGGTGGTCTACCATCAAAGGTGCCATGTTCTATGCTGTTTAACACATCTAGATGTAAATGTCAGTAAATGAAAGGTGAAATTCTGATCTATCGTCTCATAATCATCTTTTGATCTCAAACCCAGATGTCTTCAATCGATGTACACTCCCCCATTCTCACATACCTGTGTGCATGTGTGTGAGAGAGAGTCAGCTAAAGATGCAACAGATAATGCTAGTGTAATAGTCACATGTGGGTGTTATGGGGCTCATTTCCCAAATAAAATCCTAAGACACTATGAGGAGCTCTTCTTTAATACTTTCCTCTGTCTTTATTTCTTTTTTCAATTTCTTCCCCATGGCCTCTTCACACTCAATTCTCTTTTTTTCCAACCAGTACCCCCCCCATCAAAATAAAAGTCCTTTCAGAACTACAAGATATTCAATCACCCAAATATAGGATGAATCCTTTACTTAACAAATCCAGTAATACTTACTCAGCACAAACAATAAAATCTTTTCCTATATTTAGCTCTTACACTAGCATTAGCTTCTTCCAGAGCTCACAACCCCTCATGTCTAGCCAGTCAAAGACAATAACCAAAGCAAACAATTACTTTATTTGTAAAGACACATGCCTCTATAGCAGTGCAGAAAATGTTGGATTCAGACACGATAGCTATGCTTGAGCCCTTGTCGACAGCATTTTAGTGAAACGTGCATACCCACGCTGTACGAAAAAGAAGACTTGAGGGGAGATTTAATGTACTATAGAGAAATAAGGTAATACAGAGAATTAATATAGTATCATGTAAAACACTTATTTTTAAAGGGGGTTACATTTTACACACAAATTATAAATAAATTAATAAAATAAATAGATCAGTACATATACACATATTTCTGAGTGTGCGTATATTTCACCTGAGCTTTTAGATTGCTTGAGGCTTCTGGCCTTCCGAGTCACTAAATTGTCCTCATTCATATAAACATCTTCATAGGATTTGTCAAAGTCACTGGAATCAGCTCTGTTTTCTTCAGCAACTTCTGCATTTGCATAAATATCCTCACTCATCTCCATTCTTCTTTTTACAGTAATCCTGAACGCAGTTGTACCAGTATGAAATTGTCTAAAACAACATTCAAAGTGGCTGTCTGAAGGAACATTGCCTACTTGACTGCTGGTGTTGCTGTTGTTATTTCCTGTTTTATGCATTTGGCTTATGTGTTTTATAAGCAAAATGTGTGATCTCAGGGCGTTGACCTGACAAACTATCATGACAAACTATAATGACACTATCAGCAGAAAGGCCTCATGAACAGAAGACTTTTTTGGGGTGTGTCCTGTGCATTTTGAGTCTAGAACTTTACCTTTCCGGGAAAAACCCCATAGAACACAAGTAATTTGCGATACTTGACAAAAATCTGACCCTAATAATAAACTGCCTATAAAAACACATTTATACATTTGGAAGACTATGACACAGAGACAGACAACGCCAACACAAAGAGTACCAACAGATTCAACACACAGGTACAGCTACAGGGGTTGTAGGTAGGGGAGTGAGATGGAAAATATGCCTACCAAAAAATAAACATGCAAATCACCGTTTAAGAGCTGCCAACCTTTGCACATTTTGTGTAGGAGCTTCACATTTTCACAACAGAACACAAAAATGTGCCAAAAGAGCAGTCTTTTTTATTCTGTAATAAAACTGGCAGATGAGCCAAGCAACATGTGAATACGGAACAGTATGACTGACAGTTGTGCAGGGGTTTTGAACCATCAGCTTTAAAGATGAGTTGATGCGGCTCCCATGTTTTCAGGCACGGTAAATGGGGAATGTTTAGAGTTCATTAATGTTGCACCATGCACCATGCACCAGTTCAAAAAGATGCCATCGGCTGGCTTCACATGTCTGAGAGGAAGCATGTGTTAGCCTCAAAACCATGTAGCTTATGTATCAATTTCAGGCTTATGAAAGTTTAAACAAAAAAATGTTCTAATTAAGAAAGAAAAAGCTCTATGGCTTTCATAAACAGACAAAATGATACTGAAAACATTTAAATAATGTGCCTAATGTTTGAATAGTTGGATAATATTCATAAAATAACAAATTTGAGAACCCCTGCAAGTCAAGAGTTTTTAGAGTGAACGCAGAGGATCATGTTCGAAGGACTGATCCGTAGTGGTGTGCTAATGTCTGTTATATGCAATTAGGCTACTTTTAAAGCTGCTCGGCTTCTTATATCATGGCCACTGTTATACGTCAAGACAGAAAAGTCTTGAAAAATAGTACTAAATTCTGACCTGGGACTCTCTCAGACTGGCCTGAAGATCGTTTTAATCAGTAATTGTGTGTTGTAAGTCTCTTAGACATTACAGGTTGCTCTTTGGAGCATGTCGCCTTCATTCACTGCCTCAATCAATCCAGGCTGCGAAGAGGAGGAAGCTCAATCCATAAAAGCCACTCTGGAACTGGAACCAGAAGAGGAGAGTACAGAGAGACGAAAGAGCTGAGAGTGTGACAAACAAAGAAGTTGTGAATGTTTGTGTTGTCTGTAATTGACTTACTGAATTGTGTTCTGATTTGTTTGATTTTTGTGATTTCTCAGACAAGACCCAGTCTATGTACACTGTCTGTTTTTCTTTTGTTTAACGAGGCTTGGACAGGTAAGAAAGGGCACGCTCATACATAATGCCACACGTAGGTAACAAGATGCCTAAACACATTAGGAAAGTGAGGAAGCCTAGTGTAGGTAGACATCTTTGGTTTGGTTTGGTTTGTTTCTAGGGGAGTGAGTGTAAATTTGAGAATAGGGAAGTTTGGTTTTGGTTATATTATGGTCTTTCCTTTAGCACCACCATGGTCCAGCTCCTTTTTCTTTTCCTTCTTATTTATACTCCTTGTAAATACTTTGTAAATATTTCTCTTATGTCTTATGTATCTTATATTTATCTTATATAAAGCACTGTTGAACAAGAAAGCACAGTAAACTCCTTATACTAACAAGGTGTTTGTGGACTTATGTGTAGCCAGGGAGATTTGGGTTGCACTAATTTAATAGCTCATGAAATCATGATCTTGCTGGATCATGCCCCAGTGCGTCAGCCATACCGGCGGATTCCACCCTCCCAGTATGAGACCGTGAAGGCACACATTCAGCAGCTTCTTGACAGCCAAATTATCGGAGAAAGCAGTAGTCCTTATTCATCTCCTATCGTCTTGGTGGTTAAAATAGATGGTAGTCTTCGCCTCTGTGTTGACTATCGACAGCTGAATGCGAAGACCTGCCGTGATGCCTATCCCTTACCCAGAATAGAAGAATCGTTAGACGCGTTGTCTGGGGCAAAGTGGTTTTCCACTCTTGATTGGTTACAATCAGGTGCCGATGGCTGAGAAAGACAAGTTTAAGACTGCTTTTTGTACGCCATTTGGTCTATTTGAGTTCAATCGTATGCCCTTTGGGCTCTGTAATGCCCCAGGTACATTTCAGCGTCTTATGGAGCACATGTTTGGGGACTGTCGCTACCAGTCAGTTCTGCTGTACCTGGATGATGTCATCGTGTTTTCAACTTCTGTGGAGCAACATCTTGAGCGATTTGAGGAAGTGTTCGCCAGGTTGCAGGAGCAAGGTTTGATGGTCAAGTTGTCAAAGTGTAAATTCTTTCAGCACCAAGTGAGTTACCTTGGCCATGTGGTTTCTGCGGAGGGGGTGTCTACTGACGCTGCAAAGATTGAAGTGGTCAAAGAATTGAAGCGTCCATGCCATCTTGCTGAATTACGATCATTTCTTGGCTTTGCGAGTTATTATCGAAGGTTTGTAGAGGGGTTTTTTAAGCTTGCTGCCCCTCTGCACCACCTTGTAGGGAAACTCAGTGGAACTCGCAAGAAGGGGAAGACTCCTCAGGTCCCTTTACTGACGGCCTGGGATGATGCCTGTGAACAGACTTTTGATGATGCCTTTTCAGACTTTGAAGGAGAGGCTCACCTCTGCCCCGGTCTTGGCTTACGCTGACTTCAAAAAGCCCTTTGTATTGGAAGTAGATGCAAGCCATGGGGGGTTGGGTGCCATCCTCTCACAAGAGCAGGGTGGGAAGTTGCACGCTATTGCTTTTGCCAGCAGGGGATTATGGCCCACTGAAAGGGATATGGAGAACTATAGTTCCATGAAGCTTGAGCTGCATGCCGTTAAATGGGCTGTAACAGAAAAATTCACAGAGTACTTGCTGGGTAACCATTTTACAATCTTAACAGACAACAACCCTCTGAGTCATTTACAGACCGCCAAGTTGGGAGCCATTGAGCAACAGTGGGCTTCACAGCTGGCCTCGTTCAATTTTACCATCAAGTATCACCCAGGGAAGAACAATCATAATGCTGACGCTTTATCCCGGCAGTACCTGGAGCATTTTGCCTTTGGGACAGAGGTTCCACCATTGGGGATATTGGCTACTGGCCATGATCAGCTGGCTGCCACAGAGGGTCAGTGTGGAGAGGTTGTGGCATTTCCATCATGCTCACCTCAGGATCTGAGCCTGCCACAGGATGCTGACCCGGTGATCAGCTCCGTATGGAGGTTCCGCAGAGAGGGGAGGTATCCTCGAGCTGAAGAGCACAAATCTTTGTCCAGTGCCAGCAGGGTGCTGTTTCGCCAGTGGGATCGGCTGGTTGAACGAGAAGGGGTGTTGGACCGGGTGGTGTACACCACAGGCAGTGGGCCAGAGACTTTCCAGATGTTACTCCCTCAGTGTTTGCAAGAAGAGGTTCTGCATAGTGGATGGCCATCAGGGTACGGAAAGAACCCTGCAGCTGCTCCGGAGCCGTTGCTTTTGGCCAAATATGGCCCAGGATGCAGAATGGTGGTGCCAGCAGTGTCAGAGATGTGTGTTGGGAAAGGCTGTTCAGCCCAAGGTTCTGACTCATTGGGGCACATTGTAGGCTTCCCAACCTAATGAGATTCTTGCCATTGATTTTACAGTTTTATAGCCTTCAAGTGATGGCAGGGAGAATGTTTTAATTATTACAGATGTTTTTACCAAGTATACTCAAGCCATCCCCACAAAGGATCAACGGGCACGTACGGTGGCTCGGGCACTGGCGCAGCAGTGGTTCCATCGGTTTGGCCCCACAGACCGTATACATTCTGACCAAGGGCGAAATTTTGAAAGTACATTGATCCAGCAGTTGTGTCATGTGTGGTGTTCAGAAGCGCAGAACTACACCCTACCACCTTCAGGGGAATGGACAGTGTGAACGGTTTAACCGTACCCTGCATGACTTGTTACGCACCTTACCATCGGCTGAAAAGCGACACTGGCCTCACCGCCTGCCCCATCTGACATTTGCCTACAATACCAAGCCTCATCAGACTACTGGACACACTCCTTATTACCTCATGTTTGGCCACCATCTGAGACTGCCGGTGGACTTCCTTTTGGGGACTGGGGAAGCTGTGCCTGATACAGATTCCTTGGAGGAATGGATCCAGAAACATCAACAAAGCGTGAGGATAGTTCATGAGCGTGTAAGACGACGGTCAGAAGAGCAGGCTCAGAGAAGAAACCAGGGTCATAATGACCAAGTGAATGATTCAGGGTTTGAAGAGGGACAGTAGAGCTGTTTCATCCCAATTGGATGCTGTGCCAGATGCAGTCATTGAAGAGGACACAGCAGGAGAACCAGTCATCTTGTGCTTTGAAGAGGAGCCCCAAGAGGTACCAGAGCTGTCGAGATCCACCACCTCTGAAGTGGATGCCACAACTGGAAACATTCCTCTACGGCGTTCAACCCCCACAGGCTCCCGCAAGCAGTCTCGATCAGGAACGAGAGGCCACTAGATGATCATCATGAAGATGCTTGGGATTAAGCCGCCATCGTCGGGCCGCTGATTCTTTTTGGAGGGGATGGATTGTAGCCTGTGGGACCAGTGAGGGGGAGATTTATTGTTTCTTGTTTCTTTTGTTTTGTCTCTCCTTTCGTTTCATTTCCTTTGCACATCACTAATTAGCCAGCCTATTGGATTGGCTGGAGCACAGAGCCAGGCATATGTATAGACACATTGGGTCCTGAAAGGGTCCTTTTTAGCCGCGTGTTTGTGTAGCAGCGTTTGGCATGTTGCGACCGGAGCTGAATTTTGGAAGGAGCTGTACGAGTGAGCTTGAACAGGTGTTTGTGCGTGGCTAAATTAAGTGTTTTGCGAGTGACCTGACTGGCGTGAATATCCTAGGATTAGCACCTTGACTTCCAGTCATTGTTGTGCTCGACCGGCGTTGCGGGTATGTTTAAATTACTTAAGGGGTTATTTAATGTATGTGGTGTAGTTTTTTTATGCTATGTACTAGCTATTGAACGGACCTCTCATGCCGAGGTATTTAGCCTATTAGTTTCGTAGCTGCAAATTTCTTCTCTCTATATATAACTATTTTATGCTTGTACTTTTATGCCCAGGCTGGTTTGGATGATATGCACTTTTTACCGTGTGTGTGGGTGCATGTGCTGCATGCGGTAAATTGTGAAGTTTATGTTTTGTTTTCTCCCTTTTTGTGTCCTTTCTAGATTGAAACAGCCTTTTTTTCTTGCTGTTATTTGCTGTTCTCTGTACCCTTAGGTGCATATGTGAAGTTTTATTGGGGTGTTGCTCTATAGATTTTATTGTTGAACTTCCCTCTAGCCTGTTGGCTATAGGTTGTATGAAATATTTAGTATTAAGGAAGTGTGAGCCACTGGCTAGAGGGTTTCTTTTTATTTATTTATTATTTTTTTTTCTTTTCTTTGTTTTGTTTGGTAACCAGTCAGCCTAGGTGCTGGTTGGGCCAGGGGTCTGGGAGGTTACATAGTGGCGGGTCTTTTTGGAAGTGTATTCACATGTGGCAAAAGCTTATAAAGTTTCCTTTATATCACTAGTATGCTATATGTTCTGAGTGATGTGCTTGCAGTGTAGTATGTATTTGCAGCACTTATTTGTGTATTAAGACTTTAGCTGCTGTTAACATTTCATTTCCTCTGGCTCTTCTGGCCCAAAGGTCCATGGTTATGTATTTGTGATTCTTGTATTTATTTATTCATTTATTTATTTATTGATCTATCTGCTTTATAGACCCCAAAAGGGTATTCAATAAAGATTGTATTTTTTTATTTTTCTACAACCTTGCATTTGTCTGTGTCTGTTACAGAGCTCCCCTTGCTCTGGTCATCATCTAAGGGGTGGCGTAGTCACTTTGTAATATGTAGTGAGTGCTACATATGTTTTCCCTCTGTTGGAACTAATCAGCCTAGCTGGTCCATTTGCCTGGTCAAAACAGGGTTAGTTACAAGTTACTGACCCTGAGTCTTCCCTGAACTTGTCACGGGGTCATAACAGGGAGCAGAATGGGGGTCATGACAGAAGGAGAATGTAAGTTTAAGGACCCTAATAAGTGAGGACATAGCCTCGGTGGTGGTTCTACCATCAAGAATGGTGATTACAGATGAGCAGAGTCTATACTTAGGTGATCTCAGCTTTTTTTTCTGTTTTCATAAAGGACAGTGGAGAGAAAGAGGATATCAGAATTACTCATTTAACTTTGAATCCTTTTATTTAAAGTTTAATCTTTATTTAAATAAGTAAGAGGCAAAATAAAACAAAGTGTCCACTTTAAAAGATATAGCTATAAGTCATATATTTTAAAGTCATCTGTGATTTATTATTTCATTTTTATAGTCATTTTATAGTCTTTTTATTGTTGCACATTTCAGCAAAGTCATGAAACTTTGTGAGTACAGAGCAGACTAACACAGAGGTGCAGCTATACAGTAGTGTATGTACACAGAGTCGATTCTAGGGACTGTGGAGGCCCCACACAAGAAAATGTAAGGGATCCTGGTATTTCTTTCCTTCTTTATTGCCATTATATAACCCAGACACCTTTATAAAGAATCAGAAATCCACAAAAAAAAATTTGTGGCGAAATCAGTCCCACTGTAGGGGAGTTCCTTGTATAGCGTTGTACAGTACCCATCTGAGGTTTTGGGGAGCTCTGTAGTTTGACATTTTTTAATGAACTTAATGTCAGCCATCAGGGGTCTCCCTCACAACTCAGGGCACTTAGCAATTACCCGCCTTGCCTGTCCTGTAGCTTTACCTCTGTGTGTGCAACCCACAAACTCAACACACACAGCAATTTCATACACATTTGCCTAAAAAACTCTGTATTTTTGTGATTGCTTTATGAGGTTTTCTAGGTATTAAATTATTTGGATTCATACTGGTTATGAATGTTCTAATAAAAATGAACACACATGTTTGTATCTGTTCTCCCATATGAGCTAACACTGCATGGAGCAGATGTTACAGACTGACTGCTGTGTGTTCTCCTGCTGACTGCCATCACAGTGCTGTGGATCAAATTCAACATCCTGAGTACACAAAAAAAACCAACTACACACCATATACAGCAACCTGACTATAGAGAGAGAGAGACCAGTTACGGACCAGTTACAACACCCTGACACCCCAGCTCTGAATGTCTACTCTTGGATTGAGCCCTGGGTTTTGCCTGTGAAGACTGCATTTGTCATTAAAAAGGATAAACCAACATGAACACCAGAGAGCTGTCTATGAGAGAAAAGCAAGATTTTGAAGCTGAGAAAAGAGGAAAAATCAAGGAAAAATTTCTCGAAAAAGAAGAATCCACTGGTGTACTAACAACCGGACATCAAAGTGGTCGACCAAGGAAAACAACAGCAGTTGATGACAGAAACATTGTGAGAGATGTGAAGAAAAACCCAAAAACAACAGTCAGTGACATCATTACCAACCTACACAGGGCAGGGGTGAAGGTATCACAATCCACCATTTGAAAAAGACTTCGAGAGCAGAAATATAGAGCCCATACCACAAGATGCAAACCACTCATCAGCAGTAAGATTAGGAAGGCCAGATTGGAATTCACAAAGAAATACAGAGATGAGCAACAAAAGTTCTGGAACCAAGATAAACCTCTGGCCTTTACATCAGTTTGGTAAAGTGTGGAGAAACAAAGAATCTAATCACGATCCAAAACATACAAACTCATCGGTCAAGCATGGTGGAGGTAGTGTCAGGGCTTGGGCTTGCATGACTGTTTCTGGAACAGGCTCACTCATGGAACTCATGATGGTAGCAGCAGAATGAATTCAGAAGTCTGCAGAAAAATTCTGACTGCCAATTTACAGAGAAATGCATCCAATCTAATTGGGAGGAGATTCATCAAGCACAAGACAATGACCCAAAACACACTGCTAACACAACAAAGGACTTCATCAGGGGAAAAAAGAGGAAGGTTTTAGAAGCGGAAACTGAAGGGAGAAACCCCACAAAACAAACAACTGTAAGAAGCTGCAGTACAAACCTGGAAAAGCCTCACTAAACAAGAACACAACAGTTTGGTGATGTCAGTTGGTTGTCAGCTTGATGCAGTTATTGCAAGCAAGGGATATGCAACCAAATATTAAGTGTTATTTACTTTAATTTACTCTGAGACTATCTGATCCTATACTTTTGCTCACCTAAAAATTGGGTGGTCTACCATCAAAGGCACGATGTTCTATGCTGTTTAACACATCTAGGTGTAAATATCAGTAAATGAAAGGTGAAATTCTGATCTATCATCTCATAATCATCTTTTGATCTCAAACCCAGATATCTTCAATCGATGGAAATTAATAAATTAATAAAATAAATAGATCAGTACGTATACACATATTTCTGCGTGTGAGTGTATTTCACCTGAGCTCTTAGATTGCTTGAGGCTTCTGGCCTTCCGAGTCGCTAAATTGTCCTCATTCACATAAACATCTTCATAGGAGTTGTCAAAGTCACTGGAATCAGCTCTGTTTTCTTCAGCAACTTCTGCATTTGCATAAATATCCTCACTCATCTCCATTCTTCTTTTTGCAGTAATCCTGAATGCAGTTGTACCAGTATGAAATTGTCTAAAACTACGCAACACTCAGTGGCTGTCTGAACGAACATTGCCTACTTGACTGCTGGTGTTGCTGTTGCTATTTCCTGTTTTATGCATTTTGCTTATGTGTTTTACAGCAAGCAACAAAATGTGTGATTTCAGGGTGTGGACCTGACAAACTGTAACCACATTATCAGCAGAAAGGCCTCATGAACAGGAGACTTTTTTGGGGTGTGTCCTGTGCACTTTGAGTCTAGAACTTTACCTTTCAGGAAAAACCCCATAAAGCACAAGTAAAAAGGTTACTCTTTTTTTCATGTTG